>CM069443.1:89697147-89779121 GCA_035610835.1 Ophiura sarsii
TCCTTTATTCGGAACATAGGCCTAATGAAAAAGTACAATTTTCAGTTATTTCGGGTAAAATTTAGAAATTAATACATGCCTCACAATGTTGCATATAGCTGCTTATCGACTATTTACAATGCCATTTGAACAATAACAATCAACTTTGACTGGTATGTGTGGCGAAAATACAGATTTGTCAAATTTTGATCAATTTATTGACATTTCGAGCATTTTTTATAAAAATGCTCTCCGTCAGTAGTTAGCATTTACTTATCGTTTTATGATTAATGCCGTTATGGGTATGATATATATGGGCAGTTTTAAAGCTATTTTGAATTTGTCTAACTTTTAAATTTTTCCAATCAAGCCTAGCGCCTATAAATGTAAAAAATATTTTACGATTTTAATCATAATTTGCTTATTTTTAAACAATTCTGGTCATTTTACAGGTCAAAGGTAATTTTGTTATACAATTTTGATCAATATAACCATTATCTATATTATGAAGCTCAGTGTCCATCAAAAATAACAACCTTCACATTTTTTTAAAATTTACAATATAGTAATTTTTAGGAAAACTAACAAAAAGTGGTTCACATTTTTTAACCATTTTGCCATTATTTAAAAAATTGCACCACTTTCAATTTTCACATCCACCCTAGTGATGACCCCTTAGCATCAACCTATCACATAAAAGTGAAAGTTTTCTTCTAAGCCTTCCACATACCCCTGCGCCTTAAGCAGGCTTTTCGAAGTTGGCCGGTAAATGCCGAAAAGCCAGGCTCCACTCGCTATGCTAGATCTGTGCGTGTGGTATTTTAAAGATTCGCCCAACACTATCAATAATCTGCAAAACAACATGTGATTAATCAGCTGACAGAAAAAAAGTCACCACCCTTACGTAATACGGAAGACGATGATTTCCAGTCGATCGAATAACGTTGGTTCTCAATGTTATACAGTTCCCAATTTTAAATACGATTTATTCCGTCAAACGGAATAAATCGATTGGGAACCAGCAATTATAACGTCATTCTATCGACTGGAAATCATCGTCTTCCTAGTTATACAATTTATTGTACGAAAGCCCGAGTCAAAGATTCAGATTGGCTAACACAACAGCTCCCAAAGGCTTCCCAACTATAATTATAGCTTGATAACGAAATGATTACCTAATAATTACAACATTTTGTGATCCAGACATCATCGTTCGCATAAATCTTGATTGACGTGACGCGTGGAACAACAAATGAAGTCGGGAACTTCATCTCCAAATTAGAAAATTGAATAAGTCTGGACTGAAGACTTTTTACTTACTGACTGACTGTAATTAATAACACCAACGGTATGTATTAACTTAAAGGGACACGAAGTAGTGTTGAAGATTTTTTGTTTATATTAGTTAACTTCAGAATTCAAGATGAACATTAAAAATTACCATTTTTTTTTCTTCTACTCACAAAAAACACAGCAAACTTGATAAAACAATACCATCGCTATTTGTATTGAACCTTTTCTTAAAAACGCCCTCTATGTAAATATGGTTCGCATTATTTATCATGCATGCTGCAGGATAACACTATTTGAAGTAAAATGCTGATCGCGGCTCGATCAGCATTTTTGAAGCCGCGATCAGCATTTTTGAATCGACGTTTTGTTGTACAAAGAGGGCTGATTTTTCTTAATCCTTATCATGCTTGTACCAATCCCAGTTTTTATCATAATTGAGGGCGCAGCCTCCAACACATCTCTTAGTGTTCCTTTAAACTCACTGTATATTATAAATCAGGAGGAGTTATTATATTCAACAACTCCACCATTACATACAGCAGCAAAGCTTTGTCAATTTGAGTTAAACAACGATCGAATGCACCACACGGATAGTACCTATAGTGTAAACCAGTGTTGTTTTTGAAATGGTTGTGCCAACTGTTTTACATCGACTTTTGAAACTTTAAGGAACATGATTATTATTTTAATTCGGTCATTCCAGTTTATGGGTTTTGAGAAATGAATGCACATGAAATTGTTAATAATGAAGTAGGCCTACAGTTGAACCATCACCATACTGCATTAAACTATATTGCGCTGTCTATATGAAATGGCGTTCAAATCCCTGGTTGTTGTTGAAAGGGATTAAATCATGTTTCAATCGGCAACTTCCATTCTATGCATGCTGCGTGTTTATTTCACTCGGGCATCGCCCTCGTGAAATAAACCATGCAGACGCGCAAACAGAAAATACATTCAGTGGCGGAGCCAGGTATTTCATATTGGGGGGGGGGGGGGGGGTGAAAAATGAAAGTGAACCGACAGTGCAGTGAAGATTTCGCAAAAGGTTGCCCCACATTTTTTTGCAGTCACCTCATGAATTTCACGTAAGTGGGGGGTGGGGGGGGGGGGGGGGGGGGGGGGTGGGGGTGAGGTCCCAAAATTGTGCACTGTCCAAAAATGTTGCACGGTCACAAAAAAAATAGTGCACAGTCCAAAAATAGCACCGTCAGCAACTAATGACCAATCCTCCGGGTTTTCGTCAGTTTTCTCTATTTCATTTTCCTTTATTTAGCCCACTGCTGCATACATTTGGAGACTATGATGTACACATTTTACGACTATTTTACTATTTTTTCTGTCAGGTGGGGCAAGACACGACTCTAATATGGGGGGGGGGGGGGGGGGGGGCGCCCCCTGTGCACCCCCTGTGCACCCACTGAACACATTGTCGATTGGTGATGCACATATGCTAAAACATGATTTAATCCCTAACTATATATAATAACTCCTTGCTGTATAACTACATGTTATTGTAAAAAAATGCAAGCCATGTGCAAAATAGAGCTCTATTTGCCATTTTATCCTTCCCATTCTACCTCTTGCCATTGGTCCTTTCCCACTTCGTCCTCTCCCATTTCCTCCTATGCTATTTTGTCCCAATGCCATTTATCCATGTGTCAGTTCTTCCCATTCCCATTTCGTCCTTTCCTATTTCCTCCTAAAGCACTTTGTCCTTTCCCATTTCATCCTTTTCGTCCTATTGCCACTTCGTCCTCTCCCCACATCTAGAATTATAAGAAAAAGTACTAATGTGTGAACTCTACATTGTTCTCGCAGGTCATGCTACTTGGCATCCATAAGGCGGGCATATATGCCCTCTATGTTCTACTAATGTGTGAATTCTATTGCTCTCACAGGTCATGCTACTTGGCATCCATTAGGTGGGCATATATGCCCTCTATGTTCTATTAATGTGTGAATTCTACATTGCTTTCACAGGTCATGCTACTTGGCATCCATAAGGCGGGCATATACGCCCTCTATGTTCTACCAATGTGTGAATTCTACATGTTGCTCTCACAGGGTCAAGCTACTTGGCATCCATAAGGCGGGCATATATGCCCTCTATGTTCTATTAATGTGTGAATTCTACATTGCTATCACAGGTCATGCTACTTGGCATCCATAAGGCAGGCATATACCCCCTCTATGTTCTATTAAAGGTATATATTATGTGATCTTTCCAGGGAACGCCCTTAACATTAAAAAAAAAAAAAAATGAAAGCAGATTTTCTTGCAAATTTACATTTCTGATCATAAATTGTACATACATTCCAATTTACAGGGCGATACGATTCTTAATTACTTCAAAATCATAGTTTTAGAGTGAAAATAAACAGTCAGGATAACACGACAGTTTATATTTTCACTACATGTTGCTCTCACAGGGTCATGCTACTTGGCATCCATAAGGCGGGCATATACGCCCTCTATGTTCTATTAATGTGTGAATTCTACATTGCTATCACAGGTCATGCTACTTGGCATCCATAAGGCGGGCATATACGCCCTCTATGTTCTACCAATGTGTGAATTCTACATTGCTTTCACAGGTCATGCTACTTGGCATCCATAAGGTGGGCATATATGCCCTCTATGTTCTATAATGTGTGAATTCTACATTGCTTTCACAGGTCATGCTACTTGGCATCCATAAGGCGGGCATATACGCCCTCTATGTTCTACTAATGTGTGAATTCTACATTGCTTTCACAGGTCATGCTACTTGGCATCCATAAGGCGGGCATATACGCCCTCTATGTTCTACTAATGTGTGAATTCTACATTGCTTTCACAGGTCATGCTACTTGGCATCCATTAGGCGGGCATATACGCCCTCTATGTTCTACTAATGTGTGAATTCTACATTGCTCTCACAGGTCATGCTACTTGGCATCCATAAGGTGGGCATATACGCCCTCTATGTTCTACCAATGTGTGAATTCTACATTGTTCTCGCAGGTCATGCTACTTGGCATCGATAAGGCGGGCAAACCGGGCATATACACCCTCTTTACTAATGGTTCAATGTTGATGTGACTAATTTGCATCTTCTCCGGAGATGCTGGTATTCCAAACCTGAAGTATTTTCAATATTTCAGAGACTGGAAACACGGGCCTCCAGATGTGACGTCATCTACATCACGCGCCAGCTCGTCACCCTATTTCACTTGGACTACCTTGCAAAAGACGTGTCCTTGCGGAGCTCTCCGTCTGATATTTGATAATATCCCCTGAGCTGAGGAATTTTCATGTGGTCTTGTATAATTCGTGTGGGTGGTTTTACTGGATTTAGTACGCTAAATTTGGACGGTTTTGGATTCTTTTCGGACCTTTAAGTGGAAAAATTCAACCAAAACCTGAACGTAAAATATTCAAAATAATTTTATGAAAATTGCCGCCATTTTAGATTGTTTTGTTTACAACATGGCGGTGATTTTTGTTTTCGAATATTCTTTTCCGCGAATTATGGATATTTATATATACTCGTACTGGAATCGCTAGGACTATCATCTTAACCAGTCTGGCAGCTATTGTACTTTTCGCCGCTAGCGTTTTGGTTATACATATCCTACCTATCTGTTTAGTATCTTACACCGCATTCTGTGTGTCATTATGTCTCACCCATGCACCGAGTGCCCCGACTTAGTTCCCGATTGGGATCCGCACCAATTATGTATGATTCATCGTTCATGTTTGTGCAACGAACCTTGTTCCTCCCTTTGTTGCGGCCTTTCTTCTGTGCATTTGTGCTATATGTGTTGGTAGAAAGCCCACTGGTTCATCCGGTGGCCACCCCCTCACGGGGGCGGGGAGCTCTGTTGCTGGAGCTCCCAAGGCTGTCTCAGCTACTGTGCAGGCCAGGCCTGTACAGTAAACTACAAAATGATTAGAACCCATCGATGTCCAAAGTTCAATACATTTTTTCATCATCAAAATCAATGAGATTAGATCCTTTTTTCTATCATATTTGCTATACTGTCCCCTTTCATTAGTATTTTAGATCATGAATATCGGACTTATTTTAATGAAGTTACACTCCATTGTGTAAGACATGGTGATTTCACCTTTTTGGCAAAGTGCCAAAAAATGTGTTTTTAAACAGCTTGTTTGAAAGAAACTATTAAGGTTGTTCCTATGGCTATCTTTTTATTTGATATTTTAATAGAGCTTGCTGAGTTCCACAATTATCTGAAATTTGAGATTGATCGGAGGTACGGTTTTCTAGATATGACAATTTTATTGTCAAAAATGAAGCAAAATTGAAGCTTTCATTTCTTATGTTTCTTATTGTTTTTGACCCCTAGCTGGCCTAGCAACAAAAAAAATCTATGCAAAAATGTTTAATTAATTTTTCCAAGAAAAGTATAAATGCTACAAAGCTGAAATTTTGGGAGCTTGTTAATTATAGTTTTTAGAAAGTTTCCTGTGCTGCGGGAGGCTGTAAGACATCTGCATAGTTAATACTTAATTATCTAAAAAAAAATATTAAAAAAAATTAGGCTTATTAATGCACTTAAATTATTTTTTTCAAGTTCATGCCCTTTACTAAATGAAATGCCACTTGGTGTATATGTTGGCTATACAACTCTCCTTAATTCCTGTGCTGCGGGAATCTAATGGAGTCGTGCGAGTGCAACAATAACGTATCTGCATTTTGCTGTATTTGCAGGAGAAGCATTTTTATGTTTTTCATGCTTATTGTGTTTTTGAGTAAAAATATAATGTAAGATATAAACATTGGTATGTTAAAGGCGTAGTGTTCATAAATGATCTGTTGAAAAGTAATGGTATATTTCTTTCTATCCATGAATTTTGTAGCAATTATCATATATATGCTCAAATATTATCGGATATTCTGGTATTGTGAATTCAATCAAAAGTAAATGGCCTTGTATTGGCAGAGGCAGATCAAAGTCCTGGAACCCTTTACACCTATGGCGTATGACCTGCTCTTAGGAGCGAAGAAAAATTGTAAACCGTTCTATAAACTATTGCTAAAGAATGTTAAAGACATCTTGTAACAGTCCGTTGAAATGGCAACACGAACTAGGAGTTTCAATCAACATAAAGGAATGGCAACGAATATGCTATCGACCAATGCAAATTACAAAAGATGCAACATTTCATTGGTTCCAGTACAGAATACTAAACAACATATATAATTGGGCACAAACCGTTTGCTTTATAAAATGGAAATAAAAGATAATGATCACTGCAGTTTCTGCAACTCCAAAACGGAAACTATTTTTCAATTGCTATACCAATGTGATATTGTTACAAGTTTCTGGAAACAAATCCAACTATATATTAGATGTATACTAGCCCCAGCTCTAAGAATATCAATATAACGCCTCTAATTGTTATTTTAGGCACCCAGATGATGCTCTTGACCTTGTACTATTATTAGCTTAATTCCATATATATAGGCGAGAGTACAAAACAAATTTAAAAGTGATGTAAAAACACATCTGTGTTGATTTCCAACTTTTCCTGAGTAATGCTATCTTGCTAGCTGCTCTATTCGCCCGATACGAGCATCAAATCGATTTTTATGAAAAATTTAAAATTGGTGTAGAAACACATCTGTGTTGATTTCCGAATTTTCCTGAGTAATGCTACCTTGCTAGCTGTTCTATTCGCCCGATACGAGCAATAATTCGATTTTTATCAAAAATTTAAAAGTGGTGTAAAAACACATCTGTGTTGATTTCCGACTTTTCCTGAGTAATGCTACTTTGCTAGTTGCTCTATGCGCTCGATACGAGCAATAATTCGATTTTTATGAAAAATTTAAAAGTGATGTAGAAACACATCTGTGTTGATTTCCGACTTTTCCTGAGTAATGCTACCTTGCTAGCTGCTCTATGCGCACGATACGAGCAATAACTCGATTTTTATAAAAATAAATAAAAGTGATGTAGAAACACATCTGTGTTGATTTCCGATTTTTCCTGAGTAATGCTACCTTGCTTTCATTTTTTTATAAAAATCGAATTATTGCTCGTATCGGGCGAATAGAACAGCTAGCAAGGTAGCATTACTCAGGAAAATTCGGAAATCAACACAGATGTGTTTCTACACCAATTTTAAATTTTTAATAAAAATCTATTTGATGCTCGTATCGGGCGAATAGAGCAGCTAGCAAGATAGCATTACTCAGGAAAAGTTGGAAATCAACACAGATGTGTTTTTACATCACTTTTAAATTTTTCATAAAAATCGAATTATTGCTCGTATCGTGCGCATAGAGCAGCTAGCAAGGTAGCATTACTCAGGAAAAGTCGGAAATCAACACAGATGTGTTTTTACATCACTTTTAAATTTTTCATAAAAATCGAGTTATTGCTCGTATCGTGCGCATAGAGCAGCTAGCAAGGTAGCATAACTCAGGAAAAGTCGGAAATCAACACAGATGTGTTTTTACATCACTTTTAAATTTTTCATAAAAATCGAATTATTGCTCGTATCGTGCGCATAGAGCAGCTAGCAAGGTAGCATTACTTAGGAAAAGTCGGAAATCAACACAGATGTGTTTTTTCACCACTTTTAAATTTTTCATAAAAATCGAATTATTGCTCGTATCGTGCGTATAGAGCAGCTAGCAAGGTAGCATTACTTAGGAAAAGTCAGAAATCAACACAGAAGAGTTTCTACATACTTTTTAAAGTTTTCATAGAAATCTAATTTTTACTCGTATCGGGCGCATAGGGCAGCTAGCAAGGTAGCATTACTTAGGAAAAGTCGAAAATCAACAAATATGCGTTTCTACATCACTTTTAAATTTTTTCATAAAAATCGAATTATTGCTCGTATCGAGCGCATAGAGCAACTAGCAAAGTAGCATTACTCAGGAAAAATCGGAAATCAACACAGATGTGTTTCTACACCAATTTTAAATTTTTCATAAAAATCGATTTGATGCTCGTATCGGGCGAATAGAGCAGCTAGCAAGGTAGCATTACTCAGGAAAAGTCGGAAATCAACACAGATGTGTTTCTACACCAATTTAAAAATTTTCATAAAAATCGATTTGATGCTCGTATCGGGCGAATAGAGCAGCTGGCAAGGTAGCATTACTCAGGAAAAGTCGGAAATCAACACAGATGTGTTTTTACATCACTTTTAAATTTTTAATAAAAATCGAGTTATTGCTCGTATCGTGCGCATAGAGCAGCTAGCCAGGTAGCATAACTCATAAATCGAAGTATTGCTCGTATCGGGCGAATAGAGCAGCTAGCAAGGTAGCATTACTCAGGAAAAGTCGGAAATCAACACAGATGTGTTTTTACATCACTTTTAAATTTTTCATAAAAATCGAGTTATTGCTCGTATCGTGCGCATAGAGCAGCTAGCAAGGTAGCATTACTCAGGAAAAGTCGGAAATCAACACAGATGTGTTTCTACATCACTTTTAAATTTTTCATAAAAATCGAATTATTGCTCGTATCGAGCGCATAGAGCAACTAGCAAAGTAGCATTACTCAGGAAAAGTCGGAAATCAACACAGATGTGTTTTTACACCACTTTTAAACTTTTAAACATGAAATTCTTTTCCATCTCAAGGCCGAAAAATCTGCAGCAATAAACAATAATAGACTTAATTTAATCAATGATAAAAAATGGGCTAACTGGAATCGTCTATTTGTTTGAATAGGAACAAAAAATATGATTGTGTGTAGTTTAGATTTTGATTTTGTTTCGTTTCGATTTGTTTATTTAATATTTTGATGTGGAGTTGTTCACACCTTACTTTGACTGTGTTTTTTCAGGTACACTTGCAAACATGTGCACACATTACGTATATAAACATATAAAATAATGTATAATATGAATATGCTGTAAAGAGAAGTGATGAGATGTTGTCAATAAATTAAAAAAACCTCTTGCTTGGAGGAAGAAAAAAAAAGAAAAAAGTTGCCCACCCCTGCTCTAGTTACATTACATTTTAGTTGATTAATCGCCATCCCCTGGTTAAGGTCAAGCGTCATAAATTGGTTAGGAAAGTTAGTAACTTTCATGAACTCGAGCGTCGTCCTTCGTTGTATACCAAAATGTTAATGTAGTAATGTACGTCTTAACAATAAAACCATTTAAACCTATATGGTATCGCTGGTGTTTGCAAATTGCTATTTGATTAAATAAAACAGAAATATTAAAATATAATGTTGTGGAAGTATAAAAGATTGTTTTCTTTGATAATATAAATTGAACATCGTGTCATAAACAAAGTATTTATAAAGATATTGACATTTTTAGATAACGTATCTGCACTAACAAATCTAGTGAGAGCAACAACAACGTATTTGGCAGATACGTTATTATTGCACTGAGAAAACTTAAAATATGAGAAATCAGAGTGCATCAACGACGTATGTGGCAGATACGTTATTGTTGCAGTGACAGAAAACTTGAAAATAGACAGGAAAACAGAGTGCAAGAACATCGTAAGTGGTAGATACAATGAATTTGCACTCAGCATACTATGAAAGCAGAGTGCAATTCTAACGTAAGTGGCACATACAGTTAAGCCCATAATTATTCATACCCCTTGAAAAATATGAGTTTTCTGCGATTTTCTCATATCTATACCAGCTGGAGTGGTGGAACCTTCACTTTACGCTAAAGATAATTAGTTTGCAAGTACAAATCAATATATTTGGGCTCAACATATTTTGCATAACAATAGAATTGAACAAGAATTGTGTTTTTATGCCTGTCCAAAATTATTCATACCCCATACCAATTCTCGGGATTGACGCCACTTTTTGTGATAATACATATGTTTTTGACATTCCAAACATTCTTTATATTGTGTGTTAGGCTTTTATATTGTTATGCAATTATTCCATGATGTGTGTATACAATAATAATACATTACAAATGTGTCCTATTGAAGGTACAGTGAGGGATATTATAGGACTACACTCTAGCTCTATGACAGCATGGCAAAGGAGATCAAATACCTCAGTGAGGACCTTTCTTTGTGCATTGTGAATGCTCACAAAGAGGGGAAAGGCTGGCTACAAAGCTATTTCGAAGCAATTTCAAGTGCCAAATTCCACAATATAAAGCATAATTACGAAGAACAAGACAGTTAAAATCAGTTAAAATCAGTTAAAAACCTTGAAGAATACGGTCGGAAGCCAACAGTGTCCCCTTGTTTGACAAGAAAAGTATGGTGAAAGGCCAACAACAATCCACATATCACCGTCAATGCTCTCCTGAACAACCTTGGTGAGTCTTGGACCAATATATTAAGGCAGACACTCCAGCAGACATAGTACACAAGAGTTCTCCATGGACTCCGACCATGAAAGACTCTACTCCTGAAAAGAGACAAAGAGAAACTCATCTAGCATTTGCAAGAGCCCTTCTGGACAAAGATCCAAGTTTTTGGTATTCAGTGTTGGGGTTGTCTAAGGTGCAAGACAAGTTTCTCTGTGTCTCTTTTAAGGAGTACAGTCTTTCTTGGTCGGCCTCCATGGAGACCTCTCGTGTGCAATATATGCTGGAGTGTCTGCCATTATATCTTGGTCCAATAATTGCCAAGGTTGTTCAGGAGAGCATTGATGGTGATCTGTGGATTGTTGTGGACCTTTCGCAATACTTCTCTTGCCAAACAAGGGGACACCGCTGGCTTCCGACTGCATCCTTCAATATTTCTTTGTGAGTTGAACGTCTTGTTCTTCCTAATTATGCTTTATATGGTGGATTCTTGAACTTGGAATTGTTTCGAAATAGCTCTGTAGCCTTTCCCCTTTTTGTGAGCATTCACAATATGCACTAAAAAGTTATTTGATCTTCTTTGCCATGCTGTCAAAGAGCTAGAGTGTTGTCCTATAATATCCCTCACTGTACATTCAACAGGGCACATCTGTAATGCATCTACATCGTATGCGCACATCATGCAATAATTACATAATAATATAAAAGCCTATCACACAATATAAAGAATGTTTGGAATGACAAAAACATGCGTGTTATCACAAAAAGTGGCCTCAATCCTGAGACTTGGTATGGGGTATGAATAATTTTGGACAGGCATAAAAACACAATTCTTGTTCAATCTATTATTATGCGAAACATGTTGAGCCCAGATATATTGATTTGTACAATTTGCAAACTAATTGTCTTTAGAGGTAAACAAAAGTTCCACCACTCCAGCTGGTATAGATATGAGAAAAATGCAAAAAACTCATATTTTTTAAGGGGTATGAATAATTGTGGGCTTAACTGTATGTTGTTGTTGCACTCAGATTAATATAAAATAAAATTGAAGGGCACTTACGACATTGTTTTTTATTAATTAAAACATAATTAATTAGTTTTAGAACTAAAATTAGCTTAAAATGAGCACAATTATTACCTACTCTTTCAAAATATATAAAAAAGTAAAGTTCGCCAAAATGTCACTTACGACATTGTTGCACTCGCACGACGATATGTTCTCCTCATGCCCGCTCGATGAGTGAGGAATCCTGCTCAGGATCCTCAGACTCTGAGAGCGAGGGTAAGGGGTCGGATAAGGAGCACGAGTCGGGCTCTAGTGCCGACGAGTCTGTGCCTCTTCCCTCACTGCCAGCAGAGGAAAGAGACAGTGGTTTTCCCACCGATACTCGCTCGATCTTGTCCTGTGTCGCATGGGACTTAGGCATTGCCTACGAGCCTCAGAGTCCGGTGGTTGAACCCGGCGTGTTTAGCATTGCGTGCCTACTCTGACTCTGCTGAGCCAGTACTCAAGCTACCAGCAGATCTGACCTCTTTGCGCCAGTCGAATGCGCTGTTAAGGATGACTTACGGGCAGAAGTTTGCGGACTCTCTGAACAAGGTCGAACTTTCCACTCAGGGCTCCTTGTTCGGCAACAGATTTTGCGAGCTGGTTGAACAGCGAGCGAGAGAAGTTGTTAACGTTCGTGGAGATCTTCTTCGAAGCCTTCCACTTAAGGGACTTCAAGTGTGACTCCTTTCAGTAGCCAAGACGTCGCGGGGGTAGGAGTAAGTCTTCGAAGCCGTCGTCTAAGGGCAATAAACGCCCGAAGAAGCCAGCCACTCGTCCGGGGGGCTCTAAGCCCCTCTGCAGATGGTGGTGTCACCGGTGATGTCTTATCCACAGGTGGGCGGGCGCTTGAAACAATTCGCCTCGGAATGGCTTGCCATTTCGCCGGGCAGTTGGCTGCTGGAGACGGTTACTCAATGATACAAAATAGAGTTTACTCTAACCCCTCCGTCGCACACGCGTTGCAGGCAAACACACTTGCCTGCCGACAGAGCGCTTTGTACTCTTATACTGAACGAGGTGGCATCCCTGAGGGGCAAGAGAGCCATTGTCCCGGTCTTCCCCTGTTTCACAAGGGTTATTGGTCGACTTTCTTTCTAGCGCCAAAGAAGACGGGAGACTTGAGGCCTATTCTCAATCTGAAACCGCTGAACTGGTTTATCAAACCTCAGCGTTTCAGAATGGAGACACTCAAGGATGCCTACCTTCAAGTTCCTATTGCGCCCTCAGACCAGAAATGGCTGTGTTTTTCAAGTTCAGGATCAGGCGTACATGTTCACATGTCTGCCCTTCAGCCTCTCCACTGCCCTCAGGGTGTTTACCCGGGTAGTGAGAGAGGTGGGAGCTTATTTGAGACGCAGGGGCGTCAATGTGTGTCAATATCTGGACGATTGGCTGGTGTATGCGAAGTCTCGCGAAGAGACCGCGCACCGCATGCAGCTAGTCATCCAGGTTGGGCTTTGTTTTTTTTCAATTTCATGCCCGTGAGGGTCTTTATTTATTTACAAGCTCTCAACATAAAAAGACAATATAATAAACAATGTACATGTACATACACACACAAAAAAAACAAACACACACCATCAATCGGTATTTTGTAATGACAACATTCACTATAAATACTCAAAAATAAATACAGAATTATTTTACAATAAAGGCTCCCATTTTTTAATATGGCCTCCCAGCTTCCCTTTACTCATGGCAATTTGTTTTTCAACTTTTTGCACAGAAAAGACCCATTCTTTAAATTGTATAAAAACCAACCTTGATTCTTGAACTCGACACCTATAAATGTACTTCTTAGCCAATATGATAATCATATTAATGAAATTGGTATTGTTTACCTCATAATACCCAAGACAAACAGTGATATATGAAATAGTAATTTGGAATTTCAAATCATTTAACCATTTGATTACTTCCTTCCAAAAGGAAGAAGCCGAAACACACAACCACATTAAATGTTTGACAGTTTCCTTCTCATCCTTACAGAAAGTACATTTATCACTCTCAACTATACCAATTTTAAAAAGAAACACATTAGTTGGTAGAATCCTATGAATAAATCTGTACTGGAAATAATGAGAATGTGCATCAATTGTGCACTTATAAGGTAAAGAGTAAACTTCATTCCAATTGATTTTATTATCAGTAACACTACCAAACTCCTCTACCCACTTGTGCTGAGCGGTAGGTGTGATATTACTCTGGTTCAACAATTTATATGCAAATTGGCTTCCTTTCACTGCATTGTCCAGGTCAATCAATACCTTGGGTGTCTGGCTTTGTTTACATTTTGTCAGATAGCCTTTATAGTGTTTGGAGATCACATTAATCAGACCCAAGTATTTCAAAACATTACAATCAATGTCATACTTTTTCTTGAAGTCAATATATGGCATCCAATGTTTATCATGAATTAAATCAGAGATAAAATTAACACCTTTGATGCTCCATGATTTAAAATACACAGTTTTTTTGTTAATCTTTATATATGAGTTATACCATAAAACATCATCAATATTACCTTGACAAGCATTTCTTAACTTAAACCAGGACTTCAAAACATCTTTTAGAAATGTGATACAAATTTTATCATAATTAAAATCAGAATGAGCTGCAGGTTTACATGACCATATCCAATCACCACCAACTTTTGACAATTCATTCTTAAACAAAATTTTCCACTTCCCTTTATTCTCACTATTCAAAAATCTTTTAACCCAGGCAATATTTAGAGAATCAATAAAATGGTAAATATTTGTCATTTTCAGACCACCATTCTCTTTATTACAGTACAGTACGTCCCGTTTGATTTTATCTGGTTTCCCGTTCCAAATAAATTTGAACAAGATTTTCTCAACCTTCTTAACAAAATTCATTGATGGATTTGGCAAAATAGAAAACAAATAAGTCAACTGGGACAAAGCTAAAGATTTAATAATTGTTATTTTACCAATTGGCGTGAGATCACGTTGGGACCAGATATTAAGAATGGAGCTCAATTTCTTACACTGTGGCTCGAAATTAAGCTCAGAAAGCTCATTTCTGTTAAGTGAGATCATAACACCAAGAAATCTAATCGGACCTTTAGTAAACTTATACTTCTCATCAAGAAAAGTATTCTCATTATCATTCTTCAATGAACCAATGTTTAAGAACACAGATTTATCAACATTTAAATGTAAACCAGATATGAACCCAAAATTGTTCACAACTTTAATTGCTTTCAAAATTGATTTTTTTGAACCATCTAAAATAATTGTGGTGTCATCTGCAAATTGGGTTATTTTTACGTGAGTCTCATTATCAATTTGTAGACCTTTAATATCATTGTTATTTCTGATAGAAATAGCCATCAATTCTGCACATAAAATGAAAATATAGCAACTCAGCGGGCATCCTTGCCGCACACCACGAGATAAATCAAAATATCTGGAGACATGACCATTATTAATTACACAACTATTAATTTGCGCATAAAAAATTCCTATCCATTTTCTCAACTCATTACCAAAACCAAAGTACTCCAGGCATTTTTGAACATACTTCCACTCTAATTTATCATAGGCTTTTTCAAAATCAATGAAGAAAAGGGTACCAGGCATATTGTTTACATCTGCATATTCAATTATGTCAAGAACTAGCCGCACATTTTCACCAATATACCTGTTGGATAAGAAACCTGTTTGATCATTAGAAATTACAGAGCTTAATACCTTCTTTAATCTATTTGCAATCACTTTGGTAGCTATTTTGTAATCAACATTGAGTAGTGTAATAGGTCTCCAATTCTTTAACAGCTCCTCGTCCTTACCATCTTTGGGAATTAAAGTTATGACCCCTCTTCTTTGACTTACAGATAGCTGACCAGATTGAAAAGCGCTATTAAACGACTTAACTAAAATTGGACTAATCTGGTTCCAAAATATTTTGTAAAACTCAATTGGGTATCCATCTGACCCTGGACTTTTACCATTTGGCATAGATTTAATAACATTTACACATTCACCAATCGAAATAACACCTTCACACATGTTCGCCTCGTCACTTGATATTTTAGGAATGTCATCTACAGTGATATCAATTTTATGAAGAATGTTTTCATCTATACTATAGTCAATATTGCTTGTATACAACTTCGAATAAAAATCAACTTCTTCATTAAGAATTAAATCACTATCAGTTATTACATCACCGCTATCATTCCTTAACCGGCTAACATTTTTTTTTGAAAAATTCCGCTTCTCAAGATTTAAAAAATAACTAGAGTTCTTCTCACCATCTTCGACCCATTTAGCTTTACTTCTAATCATTGCACCTTTAGCTTTATGGTCATAGATGGATTCCAACTCCATTTTCTTGGTATTCAAAACAACAAGGTCTTGAGGATTCATGAAATGACCATACAATTTTTCAAGTCTATTAATCTCCTTTTCAAGATCATTCTCATTTTTGTTGCGCTCCCTGGCTTTTTTCTTGGAATACCTTATAGTGTCTCCTCTAATGACACATTTGACAGTCTCCCATAAAAGCTGTGGATCTGCCTCCTTATTATCATTGGTAACGATATCAATATTGTCCTTTATCATATTAACATATTCGATGTCATTCAATAAAGAAACATTTAACTTCCATAGACCTTTGCCAGGCTTCTCGTAATTATCATTCAACAACAATGAAACCATACTGTGATCAGTCCTATACCCATTTAAAATTAAACTATTTTCAACACACCCTTTAAGAGTCTTGCTAATTAAAAAATAATCTAAACGGCATAAAATTGGTGGGCTTGTATTTGACCTCCATGTGTAACATTTACTGTTAGGATTATTATCCCGCCAAATATCAATCAGACACCTTCTCTTCATCATATCCAAAATTTCTTTCTGTGCCTTAAAATTAGTCTGCATTCTACCACCTTTTTTATCCAATATTAAATTAAGCACACAATTATAATCGCCACCAAAAATGAGTGAATCACACTTAAATTGGTTAAGAATAATATCAATCTGTTTAAAAAATTGTGGGCAATCATCGTTTGGTGCATAAATATTACATACCGTAAATATTTTACCAGACACATTAATATCAGCTATAACAAAACGGCCATTTGGATCACAGTTATACTTTAGAATGGAAAAGGCTAAACAACTATTAAATAAAATTGCAGTACCTTTGCTATTACTACTACCATGGCTCCAGAGAGTTTTACCTCCCCACTCATTTGTCCAACATTTAACATCATTTAAAACACTATGAGTCTCTTGTAGAAAAATTATTGCCGGCTTCTTTTCACGTAGCCAAAGGAAACATTCATGTCTCTTATTCTTATCGCGAAGCCCTTTAGCATTCAAAGTCACAAACTTTAAATCAGTCATAAATGAGTTTTGTAGAGTCACACAATATAAGCACCATTGATGGTATCACATGAAGAGACGAAGACAGCGAGAACTTGTAGTTTTTTACACAATAATAACAAAACAACATTAACTTCCTTGCATAGACCATAACCATGGTTTTATGAAAGTTCTGCTCTGCAAGGGAATATATCTGGATTTTATGGACACATATCCAATGTTCCGTACGCTCTCGTGGAAATAAATATGAACACTTGAAGTCACTTTAGTCACTTACTTTACTGTCAGTTATTTGTATTTACAAAGAAGATTTGCGTGGAGACACACGAAGAAAAGAAGAACCAAAAGTTGATTTAGAAATCACTCGCTTTTTTGTTGTAGAAAGTACCATCCGGATTCACCACCCGGAGGGTAGCGGGGAAATTTACGAAGACTTTCCTGCTTGGATCCTCTTGCAACAGTTCCCATCTCTTTCTCCACAGTTTTTTTCTGGCTTCTTGCAAGGTCTTGCTGAGATCCTCTGCTACAATTATCTTTGCACCAGAGAGGGGGTATTCTTTTAGATTCTTAGCTGCTCGCAGAACTTGCTGTCGTTGTGCGAATCTTAAAAAGGCAATTATGATTGGTCTGGGTTTAGCTCTAGGCTTATCAATATATGTTGGCGTGCGGTGAGCCCTCTCAATATCTATAGCTTCTGTAACTTTAAGGTTCTCACGGAACAGCTTGCGTACGAAGTCAGTACATTTCAATTCCCCTTCTGCACCCTCAGGTACATTGAATAAAACCAAATTGTTACGTTTTGATCTGTTTCTAAGGTCATCGACTTGCGCAGCTAGCTTATTGTAGTCTGTCTTATCCACCTTTTCTTTAAGTTCAGCATTTATTATCTCTTGGCTCTGCTCAAGGTCTTCCACTTTCTTGTTCATAGTTATCATTTCGTTCTCCAGTTTGTCCAGTTTATTGTCAATACTATCCAAAAGACTTAACTTGTCTAACTTACTCATAATGGCGTTAAGCTTATCTTTCATGTCGTTCATATCATCATGGTCTCCGCTGCGCTCAACGCCAACAGCGTCCATGTTAAGTCTGTTGAATTCGGCACCCTCTTCGTCTGCCGTATCAGTAGAATAAACTCGCCGATATTTTTCACCTGATTTCCGGCTTTCGGCTTGCTCAGTTCTCCTTCCCCTTGATCTTGGCATTATAAGGGCTTATTTAACTGGAATTATAACGACTTCATATCTAGTCTATATGGTAAAAAACATCAAATTCCACGGCAGCAAACGGAAACAATTTGTTTACGACTCCATGGACAGTGTTTGCCCTGTTTCACAAGGGTTATTGGTCGACTTTCTTTCTAGCGCCAAAGAAGACGGGAGACTTGAGGCCTATTCTCAATCTGAAACCGCTGAACTGGTTTATCAAACCTCAGCGTTTCAGAATGGAGACACTGGCCACCATCCTCCGCTGCCCGATCAAGCATCAATGGACAGCGTCCTTGGACCTCAAGGATGCCTACCTTCAAGTTCCTATTGCGCCCTCAGACCAGAAATGGCTGTGTTTTTCAAGTTCAGGATCAGGCGTACATGTTCACATGTCTGCCCTTCAGCCTCTCCACTGCCCTCAGGGTGTTTACCCGGGTAGTGAGAGAGGTGGGAGCTTATTTGAGACGCAGGGGCGTCAATGTGTGTATTCTTGAAATATTGAAAAGAAGCTCTCGCAAAAACATTTGTCAAAGGACTATCGCGTCATTACATTATTGTGTCATATCATATTCAAACATGTTGATGCATTGACAGCTCCCGTGGAAAAGCCATTTTTACACATACTCGCTAAAAATAGCAATATCTCAAAAAATATTAATGTAATATCTTCCCTATTTTCACCAATAATGCTCAACGATATATGCTTTAATAATATGCAAACCAAATTACTAAAATATTTTATCATCTAGGAGAAAATGGCCTCCAAAGTTGGGTATAGTTTTTTTTGGACCACCCTGTAGTTGATCTGTTCTGATGATTCGCAAATGGCAGCGAAATTACAGCGCTTTGATCAATCTTGGAAAGGCGCTATATAAATCCCGATTATTATTATTATTATTACACTGTGTTTTGTGCGCACTCTTATCGCACCCTTTACCTACCCTCTCTTAGTTCGGGTTCATCCGTGCACGAAGACAGGTTATGTTGCCCCGTTAGCTGTCTGAGTTACTACTCGGATAGGATGTCCGGAGTATGTGGTTAAAACAATGATCAGCTCTTTTTAACACACTCTGAGCCACACAGACCCGCGGCGAAAAGTACAATTGCGCGCTGGCTGGTTCAGGATGCAATTATTGTTGACGATCGTGCCTCAGCGCACTCGACACGTTCAATTGCAACTTCATGGGCATACCATCGGGGGTTATCCGTGAAGGAGATCTGTGAGGCCGTTTCTTGGAGATCCACGACCACTTTTTACGTCGCCTATTACAGGGCAATCAGCGGTAACTCGCTCAGGGACAGTTCGGGCAAACAACCAAGAAACTAGGTGAGTTGGTCTATCAGTTATATATTTTAGGGTTGAGCTAGGCCTTTCGTTTAATGTCTAATGCGAGGCAAGCTTACCTTGGTTCGATTTTGACCTTGACATCATGGCGATGTGGGTTTGATGATCTGATCTCAAAATTATACTGTATACGGTTTTGGCTTTTTTGTGCCTCCACCAAGTTCTGTGCTACACTGGTTAGATGCAAATTAGTCAGATCAACATCGAACCATTCAGGAAGCAGCTCAGCAGGGGAGTCTCCCCAAGAACTATATGTTCTAGGGACTCCCCTGCTGAGGCCTGCTTACCGTGGTTCGATGTTGATCTTCCGCCGACCCGAAGCCCCACTGCAAAAAAACAGAAGTAGTTTGGATACTTTGCAAGGTGTCCAAGCAAAAAATAGGGTAACGGGCTGGCGTGTGACCTGGGTGACTTTACATCGGGAGGCCCATGTTTCTAGTCTCTGAAATATTGAAAATACTTCAGGTTTGGAATACCCGCATCTCTGGAGAAGATGCAAATTAGTCAGATCAACATCGAACCATGGTAAGCAGGCCTCTGCAGGGGAGTCCCTAGAACATAATAGTTCTTGGGGAATTCTACATTGCTCTCACAGGGTCATGCTACTTGGCATCCATAAGGCGGGCATATACGCCCTCTATGTTCTACTAATGTGTGAATTCTACATTGCTTTCACAGGTCATGCTACTTGGCATCCATAAGGCGGGCATATATGCCCTCTATGTTCTACTAATGTGTGAATTCTACATTGCTTTCACAGGTCATGCTACTTGGCATCCATAAGGCGGGCATATACACCCTCTATGTTCTACTAATGTGTGAATTCTACATTGCTTTCACAGGTCATGCTACTTGGCATCCATAAGGCGGGCATATACGCCCTCTATGTTCTACTAATGTGTGAATTCTACATTGCTTTCACAGGTCATGCTACTTGGCATCCATAAGGCGGGCATATACGCCATCTATGCATCTATTAATGTGTGAATTTTACATTGCTCTCACAGGTCATGCTACTTGGCATCCATAAGGCGGGCATATACGCCCTCTATGTTCTACTAATGTGTGAATTCTACATTGCTTTCACAGGTCATGCTACTTGGCATCCATAAGGCGGGCATATACGCCCTCTATGCATCTATTAATGTGTGAATTTTACATTGCTCTCACAGGTCATGCTACTTGGCATCCATAAGGCGGGCATATACGCCCTCTATGTTCTATTAATGTGTGAATTCTACATTGCTCTCACAGAGTCATGCTACTTGGCATCCATAAGGCGGGCATATACGCCCTCTATGCATCTATTAATGTGTGAATTCTACATTGCTTTCACAGGTCATGCTACTTGGCATCCATAAGGCAGGCATATACGCCCTCTATGTTCTGCTGCTTCTGTTACTAGCCTATCTACTCAATCAGCTAGACCGTTATGCCTTGGCTATCTGCACACAACCCATGGCACAGGAAATTGGCTATGGGGATAAGAGTTGTCTTGCCTTCAAGAATGACACTAAGGATATCACAGGAGATATCAAATGTGGTGATTACGATAAAAACCCAGACGAGTAAGTCAATATAAACCTCACTGTAGTACGTTTATATACATGTATTGCATTCTTTCACTTAAAGACATTTCTGGTATCATACAAGAACTCAACCATTTTTTGTTTACAATTTTCGGACAAAGATTGATAAAAGGATGTACTACACATGTAAGGTTTTTGTCAAGACCCAAAAATAGTGAGATAATCTTAATCTGTTTAAGCCCAATTCATTTTAGGTCGTTCGTAGGAAGAGACCTTATGGCAGCATCCTTCGTCTGTCTGTGTAGTCTGTTGTGTCTGTCAACAATTTGGTATACGGTACACTTTTTGTTTTGTCCATTTCTTTTCCATACAATGACCAATTGCAACCAAACTTAGGTCATAGATGCAACAAGGAAACCTTCACATGTTAACGAGGTCAAAGGTCACATACAAAGGTCAAAGGTCACATTCCAAGGTCAAAGGTCATCTGAGGTTAAGATATAAAATTGAGTACACACTTTTTGTTTTGACCCAAAAATAGTGAGATAATCTTAATCTGTTTAAGCCCAATTCATGTTAGGTCGTTCGTAGGAAGAGACCTTATGGCAGCATCCTTCGTCTGTCTGTGTAGTCTGTCTGTGTAGTCTGTTGTGTCTGTCAACAATTTGGTATACGGTACACTTTTTGTTTTGTCCATTTCTTTTCCATACAATGACCAATTGC
The DNA here is from genome assembly GCA_035610835.1 of Ophiura sarsii. Taxonomy (NCBI): domain Eukaryota; kingdom Metazoa; phylum Echinodermata; class Ophiuroidea; order Amphilepidida; family Ophiuridae; genus Ophiura; species Ophiura sarsii. The sequence goes on from CM069443.1 coordinate 89,718,906, forward strand.
AATCAAACTTCGGTCATAGATGCAACATGGAAACCTTCATGTTAATGAGGTCAAAGGTCACATACCAAGGTCAAAGGTCATCTGAGGTCAAGATGTAAAATGTAGTACACACTTTTTGTCTTGTCCATTTCCTTTCCATACAATGACCAATTGCAACCAAACTTCGGTCATAGATGCAACATGGAAACCTTCATATGTTAATGAGATCAAAGGTCATCTGAGGTCAAGATATAAAATTGGCTGCATATGTCAAATTGATTACATTTAAACAGATGAAGTACAATTGCAACCAAACTACCCATATAAACGGACGACCTATTATAGGGACCGCTGTCCCCATTTTTAAAATTAGAAATAAGAAAAATATATGTGACATTTTAGCAACAAAAGAAAATCTTTATTTATATATATATATATATATATATATACACAACAAATACGAAAAGGAAACCGAACTCTCTAAGTACATCTGGCGCCTCAAGAAACACAACACCGCGTACCAAATAACATGGGCAATCATCAAACAATCCAACAAATTTAGGCGCAACACCGGACACTGTAACTTATGCATGGAGGAAAAACTGGCAATCGCAACGCACAAAACCAAAATCATCAACCGTCGCACTGAAATCCTCTCCAAATGTCGCCACAACAAAAGAAAACCACTTAACCGGACAAAGAAAAAGTAACTATCTTCTAACTATCTTCTCGCACAGCAAAACATAACATCGCCTGATGATCGCCGCACGTAACGGCGTGAAACCTACGGTTGCAAAAATGACTGTATAATTGATATATAATATTATATGGATAGGGAATTTGCGCTTAAAACCACTAACTGTGCTGCCTGATTTTGGAAAAGGTGCTATTTGAAGGAAAATGTGCTTTTTTGCACACAAATATGCCATATGGCTCATTCCATGAAGTTGGGGCATATTATGTGACATCCAAGTGAAATTTTCAAAATGGATATTTTCCAACTCTTTCTTCTTTTTTAGGTTCTACATTTACCAAAGTCCAATGTAGAACTTTTTTTTTTAATGTAACATTTGGTGTAAAATAACCGCACATGTTCAACAGTTGGATGACATTTCCAAAAATCCTGATGCTACATGGACACCATTTCCCATTTCCATATAATTTTCTAATAAATTAGCTTAAGATGTGGGCCAAGTTTCTATACCTCAATTAACTACTTGGAACCACAAATACATGAAAAGAAACCAGATTTGTCTAGGTTGAACATAACTTAACGAACAAGACATCGTAGATTAACTGCTTTATGTAAAAACTCATTGAAAAGTGACTCTTTATTTTGCAATTTGTATAATGAATTTAAATAAAGTACATATCAATATTTGTTTGATGTAAAGTACTCTATAAACCATGCACATTGATTACATTATAGTCATAAAGTAAGTATATGAAGTATTATTTACCTGTATAATGTTATAAAATGCACTACCGATGCTACATGGACACCGCACCGCGTCTTGTAACATTGTTAATAATAAGACTATTCATACTGTTACAATTATTTGAGTGTGAATGGTTTGTCTACTTGTTCATCATATCAAGTAGATACACAGACAGAGTGAATTGCTTGAAATTTATCTGTTCATGTAAAATTTACCTTTTCTGTGTACTTAAGTATTACGATGCTACATGGACACCGTGCCCTAAAATATTTGGAACAGCTTGAACAGGTGCATCTTTTTCAGATCAATAGAGAGGATGTACTATGATGTTAACCTTTTATGTTATAAGCACACGATAAAATTAATAACATGGATTGTAAAACTACAAATTACACAAAAAGATAACCTGCCATGAAGCATAAAACATAATTACCTATGATACACATACACCATTTCTTACAATTACACAATAACAATACACCATTGATCAAAGAAACTTAAGATGTCCACTGAAACAAACTTCATGCAGTGTTGTTCTTAAAGTACCCGTTGTGATCTTAGTCTCTTTGCTTGTTTCTGATTGAATCATCCTCTATTATTGATAAAGATGATTGAAAAGTTTGATCACTTAAAAAGTCAGTTTGCAAAAAAATAATTTAATTGCCATGATGGATTTCTTTGGAAAGGTACTAGTTTTTGAAAATGATGGGTTCCTTGTCTTCATCTCCATAAATTCCAGGACGATAGAACTGTCTTCTGAATTAATGTCAAGAACCTGCAAAGCAAAACGAAATAAACCCTATGGCTTAGTATCTTCATGGAACATTGTGTATTGATATTGGAGTAGATTATTTATTCATGTTGCACTTTTTGTGTTGCAGGAAAATATTTATATTATTAAAAATCATGCTGGAGTATTTTATTTATTATTCATTTAACATGAAAAAGAATAGCAAAGGATAGAGAACTTAAATGATTTACAATTATTTGTTTTATTTATAGTAAATAAAACTAAAATAAGGGAATGTTTATTGTGAATTCAGTGAAAATGCTAATGGAAATGGTGTCCATGTAGCATTGTGTATTAATATATTTCATTAGATATACATCTCTCATAATATGCCTTTTTTCTGTAAAGTGTAGTAAAATGTAGGCAATGTTTTGTATGTTTTGGGTGATGGATAATTTCGAATGGGGTAATTGTTTTAGTCTAATTAGGCAAATTTTATGAAATGCTACATGGACATGGTGTCCATGTAGCATCGTATTGGTAAGCTATATTATTAGCATTAAAAGAGCAAAAACTAATTCATTATTAACTTCAAAGTTTATTAATGATGTGATTCTACAACAAAATTACAATTTCAACGAACTATAACGATACCCAATGCAAAATATTGCCCATGCTATGCCCGATGGTACATGGACGCCAAATTATTATGGCGTCCGTGACTCAAAATTAATATCATAACATGAAAAGAAATTCTGATTCAGTGTTTCCCTTTCAATAAAAATGCATTAATAAATACAGACATACAAGCAACATTAAGAAATAATTACAATCGCACTTACCATTCACAAAACTATCCAATGTTTACATTTTGATGCTACATAAAAGTCCCGATGCTACAACGGGACACCAGCGACTGAAACCTTGATAAAACTAGCCCACATGTGGCAAATTCCAAACAAACCTGATAGCTATTGACCTCTATCCTTACAAAAAGAAATATGGAATGTTTTATTTATCTCCAGGGGGGGGGGGATTCCCACAAATTGCATAGGATGTTTATCACGATGCTACATTTTATGGTTAGGACACCATGCACACGGCACGGTATACTTTTTCATGAATATATGGAATGGTCTTCATGAAATTTATTCTCATTTGCCATAGTTTTCAATTGATAAATGCTCTTAATTTTGGAAAATAATTTAAAAATGTATGATAGAGAACTACCCCCATTCAGCAATGAAAACTCCCGATGCTACACGTGTATATTTTGTGGACACCGTGCGTAGCATCGGAAAGGCAATTTTCATGTTGCTTGGGTGAAAAATCAGTCCAGCGTGACGAGGTGTTTTGGTCAGTAAACTATGAATACATGTATCTTTTATTAATCAAATCGATTTCCAAGCAATTCTATGATAGTTTTGCTTACATAAAACTCATATTAATTGTTGTGTTTTCCATGTCACGTTTTTTAGCAAAAATGGTCTTGGACACCACCTCATTTTTTATTTATTTTTTATTCAAGGAAGGGTCGATTTTTAATTTTTTTTCATGGGTCAATACTATAACCTAGTACTGTTTTTGGACACTAAAATTTTTTGATATACACATAGAGTAAAACAGTTTATACGCTGCCTAAAGTACCAAATTCTGCTATTTTAACAAATGCCCCAACTTCATGGAATGAGCCATATGCGTTAAAAATAAATCAAAATGAGTGGCTATGTTGCGCTTTTCGATGTTTACACATTTCTTATATAATTGACAAAACCATCATTTTCATTAAAAACTAAATTCAGACTAAACAAGGACAAGATAAACACTTCCACAGTACCGTAAAACGGGGTGAATAGGGACAAAAATGAGAAACGTTTTTGAAATGTCAATTTTTTGTATTTGATGTACATACTATTTATTTTCTTTTTTCCAAATGTTTAAAGAGCACTATAATAGTTTTCAGGAAATGGTTCAATTGATGTGAAAGAACAAATATGGAGCCCAGGGTATCGAAAATAAAGGTGTCCGAGAAAAACACTTGAAAAAATGGTGTGGTCAAAACTTTTCTGCTCCTAACTGCATAATTTGAGCAAATGAGCTGAAAATGCACTAGGACCTATAGCTGTTAAGGTTCTTCAACATACTCTAAAGTTGACATTGGTAAGAAATTCTGAAAGGATTTTATATTTAAAGCATTTTTTGCATTTTTTTCCGTAACATTTGTAAAATCTGGGGTCAATAGGGACACCAACGTTTTTGATGAAAATATTATACCCACTCAGTGGCGTAACCAGAGGGGGGGGGCAAGGGGGGTGACCTCCCCCAATATTGACGTTGTGTCGGTTGAGATTGGCACTGTCGGTTCATTTGACCAAAGGAATCATGGAATTATGATGGTCAAAAGTACACAGATGAACAATTTTCTCGCGCTATGCGCGTATGTCTTCCCAAAAGGCAATATTCTTTGGTACAAGCTTGTTTAGAGCCAAAATGTAGCTCAATCGAGCAAAAAATAGGTGAAAAGTTGAAAATTTCCGCGCGCTATGCATGCAATTTTTGACTCACAAAAATATTTTCGGTTCATTTTCATTTCTCGTCCCCCCCAATATGAATAGCTAGCTATGCCACTGTACCCACTCCATATATTTAATTCTTTGAAAGAGCAGTTTAAAGGCTTATTATGTGGACATAATATCATCTCAAAAGTTTGACTCCTTTGGGTACAAGAAAACAATTATGGTCTGGATAAGTGTATAGGGTGGTTCAATAAAACGTTGACAGTTTTTTTAAGCCTTTTTTTTTTGAAATTCTGTAGATTAAAAAAAATAAAATCTTCAATATTCATCAGCGATATGATCTTGACCATCTATGTTGAAAATATCGTTACAAATAACCTTACGGTTGCAAAATAACAGCTATTTGAACAAAGTCTGTCCCATTTCACTCTGTCCACGGGTACTGATTTCGCGACGTTGACAGTTTTCAAAGCAATATTTTTCAAAATTGTGGGATTTGGTTTAATTTTTTTTTACATATTCCTCAAAAATTATCATCTTGGCCATCTATGCTGAAAATCTCAATGTTAATATAATGCTATGGCAGCAAAATGATAGCTAATTCATAGTCCGGACGGCACGCTTTATAAAGGGTGGGACTCCAGAAATCAAAAAAATCAACAAAAGGGTGGGGGTCAGAATATTTCTGATATTAAGGGTGTAGTTGTATAAAGCGTGGAGATAAAATAAAAAGGGTGGGGGTTTCTCGGCGATCATCAAAATAATCAAAATACCGACCTTGTCAGCTCGCTAGCGCTAGTTATATCATAAATATGTATCCGATATCGGGTCCGATATACTTCGAAAATAAAAAGTTGCCATCTTTAAATTGAGCAGGGATTGAGTTTGTTGTTATATAGCGTCATCTATTGTTGAAATCGTGACATTTATTCAAAATGGAAACTCACCGCGAGCTACGAAAGTGTCGTACGCGGCGTAATATCACATTTTAGGGAGCATAAGAGTACCAAAAATGCACTGATTTGATGAAATAAATCCATTTCAAATGAATCTCGTCTATAAATTTGCATTAAATAATCGTGATTTAGCCGACAAGGTGGTTTTTAAGTAACCTTTTTTCCCCTTTTTTTCATTTTTTTTTTTTTGATGAATAATTTCGGGAATCCTGGAACCCGCCCGAAAAACAAAACGGGTCCCGGGATGTTTCTTTCACTTTCTTCCAATGAGTGCCTTTTCAAATTTGAATGCACAAAATGATCAAAATGTCCCCTTTTCGGTATAAAGGGTGGGGGTTGAACATTCCCAAATAAAAAGGGTGGCTCTGTAAAAAGGGTTGGGCAAAAATAAAAGGGTGGGGGTCTGACCCCTGTCCGGACAGTGTAATTGAAGAGAATCTCTCCAAAATCTCTTTGTCCACAGGTAAGTCTACGGAAAATGACCAGCAAGATAACATCAAATGGCATCGTCACTTTTAAGGCATAGAGCATAGACAATTACACTTCCAATTTATGAAAACCAATAATTCTAATTAGGGTCACTCGTATTATTATTACGTATTGATTTCACACCTGAATAGATAGTTAACAATTACACTGGTTTTACATGGCGGGATCTTCAAATCTTAGATTACTTGCATGCAATTCATCATTCAGTATTCAATGTAACGTCACGAAATCAGTACCCGTGGACAGAGTAAAATGGGACAGACTTTGTTCAAATAGCTGTTATTTTGCAACCGTAAGGTTATTTGCATATATTCAGCATAGATGGTCAAGATGATATAGTTGATGAATATTTTTTTAATTTTAAATTCTACAGAAAAGGCTTCAAAAAACTGTCAACGTTTTATTGAACCACCCTGTATATATGTCCCTATTGACTAAGTCAAGTAAGTCAAGTAAGTCAAGGGTGCTATTTTGTTCATTAGTATTTTTCACATTTAATGACACATAATATATTTTTCCATATTTGTAGAAAAGATGAACATTTGATACTGAATTGTTACATATCAATTGGAATATGAAGCTCAATTCAAAGAATAACATATTTTATGATCTTCAAACACCTAAATAACTATTTACCTAAAATCAGTCAAGTATTATTTCCTTGTTAAGAAACATACTCGTGGTCGAATTAAATTAAATTATGTGTAGGGGTTATCAATTCACATATTATCATTCATGTTTCAGTTTCATTATCATTGGGAAATGAAATAAGAAGCAATTTATGGGCTCATTTGAAACTTTAGCAGAAGACGATTCACAAGTGCTCTTGGGAGTTACATACGGGATATTGTTAAAAAGATGGCGCCAGCTACGCTAGACGGTTATTTAGCTAGCCCCATTGACAACAATGAGAGTTAACGTTTGTTATTAAGAAAGTACTTTAAATTATTTTGAAACTCACGATATTTTCGTCAAACACATGATTTTACATTGAAACTAAACTATTTGGTTACATAATCCTACCATTAACCTTATTTTAAGAGTTTTAAGAACCAGATTTCAGATGAAAAAGTGTAAATAAACACTTGATTTTTTATTTATTTGCGCAATTGATATAGATTATAGAAACATCACGAAGAAGACGTCGCAGACTCGCCGTAACTATTTTGACCTATAATATGTGACAGTTTAGATGGATTTGTGAACCTTTTTGATAGCAATTACGACAGATACAATGACAAAAAAAGGAAATAGATGACATCCTGAAACGATAGCTTTTGATGGTAGAAGATCAAGATGGGATGTTACTGCGAAAAAGTATGAAGCAGTCGATATGGGAATTCGACAGCTCTGCATGTATAGGCTAACGTGTGTTCTTGCCTGAAATAATGTCCAAGTCCGTGTGTAATTTTACAATAATACGGCTTGGTTTTTATTGATTCATGTTGATCACGCACTTACATCAAGTGAAGAGTCAGGGCTCAACTTCATCATTTCATGGAATCATAATCCCGATCATTCAAAGTAAGAAATTGTATTTCATGATTTTAATTGCTAGCGTACTATACATCACAAATGTTATAGAAAATCCCTCTTCTACAATAGAGCACCAACTGAAGATAAGGTGAACTGATCAGTGTTTTCTTTATTATTTTTAATATGATGCTTCAAAAAAACATAAAACTACTTCAGACAATTTTATTTATGTATAGATAACTAAAGAGCAACTTTTCCCACCTTGAGTAATGTCCTTTAACTGACACGTCTAAGAAATATTTAATTTTTTGTTGTTGTTGAATAGTTATGTTATAGTGGTAACAACTACTTAAAAGTGATTGTTTTGGTTTTTCAAAACTCACTCATTATCCATATTCACCCATATGTAGAATAAAACAGGTAAAAACTCTTTAATCTAGTGATTTCCCTACCCAGAATAATGCTGTCCCTATTGACCCTGACGTTGGGGTGAACACTGACCTTTGTAAGAAAAAAATATATACATATCACATATTTTCAATATTTTATAGTGGCAGTTCAAAGGCATTATAGTTGGACATAATATGTGCTAAAAAGTTTGGCTCATGAGGCTCATAGTAAGTAAGTATGACAATTTTGCTGCAACTAGTACAGCAAAACAGTTCAACCCCTTGCAACTGGGAACCAATTCTTAAAAGGGCGCCCTCACTGTTGTTGAAATTATGCGTCTATACATTTGTTGATAAAAGTATGAAGGTATTTAATACAGGGTTTTTTAATAGGAGAGAATGATATATGGGCGATTCCACGGTACGGTAACACGCGTAAGAGTAATTTAAATGAAGTTTTTATCTTTTGTATTGTATTACCCAAGACTTAGGGCTAGATCCTCATGCTTACACCAACATGAAATATCAGCTCATGTTAATGTGAGACCGCTGTGAAAATCGTAACTTTGTTTTGCTTTTGTACTTAAACTAACCAATCTACAATCAATTGGTCACTACTGTAAGCAAGTACCCTCCTAAGGTTTTTAATACTAGAATAATAACAAGAATTCAAGTTCTCACTTTGTTATAAATTGCAAAATAGTCGGTAACACGTGTTATGGTAACACATGTTACGCTTTGTCCTGCCATAATTTACTAGCATTCGATTCTTTGGGGGGTGGGGGAGGGGGGAGGGGGGGGGGCACTCAGATACTTTTTTGATAGGGATGTGCCGCCAGCAAAATGAAAATAGACTTGATCCAAACATTATCCATTTTTTGTAGGCAAATGGACCAATTATGTTTATCAAAGACCCATAATTTTCCTACAGATTTGACAGATTTTGCTAAAATATCTGTGATAAACAGCAAATTTAAGGATATTAGACCCATAAATGTACCAAAAATAGCTATAAAAAGGGGTCATTCGTTTATTAGACGGGTGAAAATGGGACCCTATGTAGCGGCATCCCTGTGACCTCATAGCTACTATGTCGCCCCTCCCAGATATGACACAGTGAATATAGAGTACAAACACAAATTGTCAATTGCGATAAAGATGACAAGTTTTCTTTTAGTTAGCTTATTATTATTTTGTCGATTTCGGGTTTGGGACAGTGATTTTTGTTCCAAGGTCTCAAGTCAACACCACCCTTGATACCAATTGATTGGCCCATCAGATCTCTCTGTAGAGAGTTACCAGTTTGATTTGTAATCACTCAGTTCATTAACTTTGTTAATGTCTGTTGGGCTATTGTTTACATTTGCACTTTATATATATGAAGAGGTATTTTGCAAAAGGGCCTACATCCACTTTGGCTCTTATTGAGAAAAAGTCAAAAAACTGTTTCTAAATATTCAAGTTGAGCAATTGAAAAACTGAATGGATTATGAAAGAGGTACACTACATACTAATTGAAATTGAAATAAATTTTAAATGTGCTAGTTTTATTTTTATTTTAAATCATGTTTACATTTTTTGAAAATTTGGATGTAGGCCCTTTTGCAACAAAACTCCATCTGTTTGCACATAAAGAAAAAATACCACACACAAAAAATCATTTATTTTAATCATTTCAAATAAATAAGTTTGATATTGAAATGTATAGGTCACAATCATATGTTTCAAGGAAATAAAGTCATTTTTTTCAAAAATACCTACATCTCATTGTAAACAGCCATTGAAGTTGTTGTTTTGTTGCAAAAGGGCCTGTATCCCGATTTAATTCTGGATACAGGCCCTTTTGCAACAAAACAACAATTTCAATGGCTGTTTACAATGAGATGTAGGTCTTTTTGAAAAAAATGACGTTGTTTCCTTGAAACATATGATTTTTCCCTATACATTTCTATATCAAACTCATTTTTTGAAAAAATGCACCATAGCCCTTTTGCAAAATACCTCTTCATATACCAAAAAAAATATAAAAAAATAACCCCCTTCACAATTAGCAGAAAATAAAATGTATTTTTTCCAAATTTCAACTCAAGAAAAGAAGAAGCAAAACAAACCTCTTTTCATATTTGACTTACGATTTCGCGACGTTACATTGAATACCGGAAACAACTTTTTTTCTTCTTCCTTACACATAAAGTGTTATTTTGTTCATTAGTTTCATCTTTGATAAACTTGTAGTGTAAATAACAAACTTTGATGTAACTTTTACACTGTGTATCTACAGGTGCAATGACAAAACTGGTACAGACAATACAACCCATGTATGTCAGTATAACTACAATGGTAATGGATTTGAGTATCAACTGTTAGCAGGACCAATCTTCATTGTTGTCTATACATTTGCTGGTATTCCACTTGGCTATCTTGCTGATACCACAAATCGTAAGAATCTTCTCGCTATATGTCTCATATTCTGGAGTACTATGACGCTACTGACAGGGTTTGCTACAGAATACTGGCACCTTGCATTGCTGAGATTCGGTTTGGGAATTGGGTAAGGAGTTTTTTGTTTATTCCAAGAGATGAGATTGAGTAGACATAAGATCATCTATATTTTCCCAGAACTAAACCTACAAGTTTATTTGCAATTGCGTTTTGTACCATCTCTTGTTATATAGTGAGGCTGGATGTACACCGTTTGCCACTAGTATAATTGCAGACTATTTTGTTGAGAGTATCAGAGGTTCAGCTTTAGGAGTATACAACTGGGGTATCTACATGGGGTACAGCCTCTCATATGCATTTGGAAACTTTATCACAGACGCCAATATTAATGGACGGGTAAATATAAATATGCTTTGAAAATCTCAATACCATTCTTGAACTGGATTCATCTATCTTTGTGCCAAGATTTAGAGCAAATTCTTGCAAATGTTGGAGTGTCTGATTAGAAATACAAACAGACTAAGTTGACATGTTAAGTACAGAGAAGTAACCATCTACTGTGTGTAGTGCGCTGCTGATCATATTGTTGCATGATGTATCCAGGTGCGAAATTGATGAGAATGAGCAATTGCTGCCACCAACTTAAGAACCGTTCATACTCACATCAATGGGCATCTGCTGACATTAGTGGATAATTAAAAATTCAACTTGTGCGCCAATGTGTGGCAAATGTCGCATGATGCCCAACTTGTGCGCTAATGTACGGCAAACATCCGATGATGCCAAACTTGTGCGCCAATGTACGGCAAACGTCTGATGATGCCAAACTTGTGCGCCAATGTACGAAAAACGTTGGATGATGCCAAACTTGTGCGCCAATGTACGGAAAATGTCGCATGATGCCAACGCCAATGTACGGCAAATGTTGCATGATGCCCAACTTGTGCGCCAATGTACTGCAAACGTTGGATAATAATAATAATAATAATAATATAAAACATTTGTATAGCGCCCTACAAAGATCACAGCGCTTTATAATCAAGAAAAAACATATACAATAATACATAAATTGGATGATGCCAAACTTGTGCGCCAATGTACGGCAAACGTCTGATGATGCCAGATTTGTGCGCCAATGTACGGCAAACGTCTGATGATGCTAAACTTGTGTGCTAATGTACGGCAAACGTCGGATGATGCCTAACTTGTGCGCCAATGTACGGCAAACGTTGGATGATGCCAAACTTGTGCGCCAATGTACGGCAAACGTCGGATAATGCCTAATGACGGGAGTATGAACGGGCCACTACTATGTTTGCATAAATACACATACACGTATCTCTGTAAAAGCGCTATACAGAGTGTCCCTAAAAAAGGGTGCACATATTCCACGTCATTGCTCTCATTGATGTCTGTAATATTTATATAATCTTAAAGATAATTTAGTTGGCTTTCAAAAGCCGTTAGTTTGATGATTTAGTTTGATTATTGACCCACAAAACTATACTTTCATCATACATTTTGGTTGATATTATACTATTTTATGGAATTTGGGCAATTTGTTTAGTCATTTTGGGACCTATTTTGGGGGCCATTTTGGATTTGGAAGTATGTTAACAAAGCAAAAATACTAGATATGAGTTACTAGTGGTCTAATAATACATACATCCTATCATTAAAACTATATTTTCATCATACATTTAGGTTGATATTATCCCATTTTTTGGAATTTGACAATTTTGCAGCCACTTTAAGAACCATTTTGGGGGCCATTTTGGCAGCCATTTTGGATTTTGAACTATTATAACAGCACAAATACTGGATATGAGTTACTTGTGGTCTAATACATACATCCCATCATTAAAATTATATTTTCATCATACATTTGGTTATAAATCAACCTGATTGGGGTGGGGTGGGGGTTGTAGGGGGTTTATAATGCCTTTAGAAGGGATATGGTTATAAATAAACCTGGTTTGGGGGGGGGGGGGTGATGTAGGGGGTTTATGTGGTTTCAGAGGTAGGTAGTGGTATAACCAGGAGGTTTATGTGGTTTCAGAGGTAGGTAATGTGGCATAACCATCTAGCGGGGTCCCGAGCGTAGCGAGGGTACGTAGAACAAATTACCATTTTTTATTTTATAGTATGCTGTCTGAAAAATTTGGGGTATTTTTTGGTTCATTTCTCAAAATTTATTTTATTTGGTATCACATTGATATCACAATCGGATTCCTTATCAAATTTCCTTTCTATAAATGTATAGAGCACAATGGAAAGGTGTGATAAACAAGTCATTATATAACAATACATCTCTAAGACTCTGATATACAACCAAGGGGATGTCGTGCAGGTAGACATAAGAAGAAATCAATTGCTACTGTAAACATACCTAGAACCATCCCAGAATGCAATGTGAAAAATAAGCCATCCACTGTGAATCGCCGTAATCTGATATGCGTTCCACTTGTGTCTACCCACAATGCACCTATGATTCATTTTGGAACTTGGAATGCAAGATCTATCAATGCCAAGTACAAGTCTACTGCACTTTGTGATTTCGTCATCACTCACCAGCTAGATATATTGGCACTCACTGAAACATGGATGTGTGGTGATGATAGAGACAATCATGCCATTGCTGACATAAATAATACACTCCCTAATTATCAACTTCATCATGTGCACCGTCAAGGCAGAGGTGGTGGTGTTAGTGTTTTGATACGTGATGGTTTTCGGTTCAAAATTAAGGATGACTATGAAATGAAGTCCATGGAATGTTTGAATCTTTCCATTTCATCAGCATCTGCTTCATTTGAGCTACTCATCATCTACCGTCCTTGGCCAACGAAGAAAAATAAACTTACCACCAAAATGTTCTTTGATGAGTTTTCTTCATTGACTGAATCTCTTCCGATTAGTGCGGACCATCTTCTGGTCACCGGAGACTTCAATTTCCATGTTGATGTTGCAGATGATCGTGATGCTATGACATTCCTGGATATATTGGACTGTCACAACATGTATCAACATGTTCGCGATCCTACGCATATCGCCAACCATACCCTTGACTTATTGATCACCAGAAAGGATGATAGCCTTGTTTCTGCAATTTCAGTTCATAGAGGTTTACCATCTGATCATTTCGGAGTAAAGTGTCTTGTTAACATCAGCCGCCCTGGACCTACACTCAAGCGTATAAAATCACGCTTAATCCGGAAGATTAATGACGCGGACTTTTGCAAGGATATCCAGTCATCCTTGGAACCCACCACTACTGAAAACTTAGATTCTCTGACTCGCAACTATAACGCTGCCTTGTCAAAGTCACTTGAAGACCACGCACCTCTGACGGAGAGGACGATAATATTGCGTCCTCATGCTCCATGGTATACAGATTCTCTAAGAACTGCCAAAACAGAACGTCGACATAAGGAGCGCAAATGGCTTCACTCTGGATTCGCAGTTCACAAGGAGCTGTATAAAGAAGAGTGTGACAAATACAAAGCACTTCTGATTGAAACTAAAACAGACTACCACAAAAAGGAAATCACTGAATTGAATCAGCGCGATCTTTTTCGTGCAGTTGATAAACTGTCAAAGCCGAAGACATCTGCTGTATTTCCTCACCATGAGAATCCAAAAGATCTGGCAGATTCCTTTGCAAAGTTTTTCAGTGATAAAGTAGACAATCTACGCAGTGATTGGAAGGCGTAGCACCACCTCTCTCTGTCCAAGTACAGGAAACATGTTCCTCTTGTTGTGATGAATTTGTCGAAGTTTCTGAAGAAGTGGTTGCCAAAGCAATCAGATCTGCCAACATTACATCCTGTCCACTAGATCCACTTCCTGTGAGCCTTTTCAAACTCTGCTTAAATGATCTTTTGCCAATAATCACGAGGATCGTCAATTCATCTCTATCCTCTGGAATGTTTCCTGCAGAGTTAAAGAAAGCCCGCATAATCCCGTTACTGAAGAAACCAACACTTGACAGAGACATCTTAGCCAACTATCGTCCAATCTCCAACTTGGCTTTTCTAGGTAAAGTAATCAAGAGAATCGCAGTCAACCAATTGCAGAAATACCTCCATGACAACAATCTCAATACTCCGTTGCAGTCTGCGTATAGACCTTACCATAGCACAGAAACAGCACTGTTGAAAGTTCAGAACGACATCCTCACAGCTTTGGACCATGGAAAAGAAGCCATGCTTGTGCTACTCGATTTCAGTGCTGCCTTTGATTTGTTAGACCATGATAAACTGCTGTGTCGGCTTTCGTCTCGCTATGGTATCAAGGGAAAGGCATTGCAGTGGCTCTCATCCTACTTGCAAGGTCGTACCCAATGTGTCGCAATTAAGGACATCACGTCAGACCCTGTCGCGCTGAAGTACGGGGTACCCCAAGGATCCGTCGCTGGGCCATTGGCCTTTGTGTTATTCAGTGCTCCTTTACTTGACATAATTGCTGCCCACGGTATCGTCACCACTGCATACGCTGATGATACACAGCTGTATGTGACATTTTCACTTAAAGATCGTGACCAGGCGGTGATGAAACTTGAGAACTGTATTGCTGATATCCGCTCATGGTGTAAACAAAATAAACTCGCACTAAATGACACCAAGACAGAGCTGCTTTACTTCTCGTCACCGTATAGACACAGCCCATGGCTGCCGTCAATCAAAATTGGAAATGCCGTCGTACAACCATCAGAGAAAGCCCGCAACCTTGGAGTCATCATGGATTCTTCACTCAACATGTCTCTTCAAGTGAACCATGTTTGTAAGACTGCAATCCACGCGATAAGGAAGATCGGTAAGATTCGCCAGTACCTAGACCAAGATGCAACAATCAGATTGGTACACGCGTTTGTTACATCCAGATTGGATTCTTGCAATTCCCTCCTCTTCGGACTGTCGGAACGCGAGATCAGCAAAATCCAACGTGTACAGAACATCGCTGCCCGTCTGGTTGCTCGCACACCTCGACACGCGCACATAACACCAGTGCTGCATAAGCTACATTGGCTACCGATACGACAGAGATTAGCATATAAGATCTTGCTTCTCGTATTTAAAGCTCTCAATGGATTGTCGCCGAAGTATATCATTGACATGATCCAAGTCTATATATACCATCTAGAGCATTAAGATCCGCCTCTACTTATCGCTTGAAGCAGGTAATGCCATCTACAAAAACCTTTGGTGCTCGCTCTTTCCTCTACGCGGCTGCCCATCTTTGGAATGACATTCCTGTTACCCTGCGCCATTCACCAACTTTAGACGTCTTCAAATCCAAACTCAAGACACATCTCTTCACGTTGCATTTTGACACACCTTAATTTGCTGCCCATGTTATTCTACATTAATCTGTTGTTATTTCTCCATTATTGCTTTTAACCCTGCCCATTGTTGCAATCGGGAGCAAGAAACCGGGTTTCTTGTTTCTTGCTGTGAGTGAAGTGCTAGTAACCTCTCCTCTCCAGGGCTCTCACTACGTATTTACTATTGTGCCATACATCTTCCGTTATAACCATGTATCTCTGTGTTACCCTGCCCATTGTTTGTCTTCTCGGGAGCAAGAAACCGGCTTTCTTGCTGAGAGTGAAGTGCTGGTAACCTCTCCTCTCCAGGGATCTTATCTATCTTCGTGCAGGTCACTTTTGCATCTTCTGTTAATACATTTGTGTGTGTTTTATTATTAAATGTTTTATAATATAACCCAGCCCACATTCTACTAAGGGAATGGGACGCTGTAACTCCATGTTGAGAGTGTACGTGCTTGAAATCTCTCCTCTCCTGAGTCAAATAATTCGCTTTGTGCTGGTCGCATTTTGTCTTCACACATATTTTATCTCTTGTAGTTTTTAAGTGTATAATATAATAAGTTTTTATCTCCTTGTTGCTTGTACATGTACATTAATTATAGACTACCTATTTTATGTATTTTATTGGTTCTTATTACCTTTTCTTGTTTTGATGTAATATCAAAATGTTCTTTTACATGTAGCCCACGTCTCTTTTTCTATCTGCGATCATGGTTCTTGACGTGTAGACATCTCTTTTCTGTCTGCATCTCTTGAATCATCGATTTGCAAGCATACATGTACAAGGAGAGACGTGGTGCACCAATTGTTTTTTTTTCCCTGCTTGTATAATGTGCAATTATTTATAATATTTTATGGTTTTTAGGTTGATTATGTTGTTTTCTTTTTGTAATATAGTTATGTGAAGCGCCCAGAGGCTCCTTGCATTGGGCGCTATAGTAAATCCATTTTTATTATTATTATTATTATTATTATGTATACTTTTATGTACTTTTATTCAATATTAACAAACTTAGAAGCAAAAGTTGATCATCAAAATAATAGGGTTGACACTTCCCTTAAATTCCCTTCCATTATTATTTAATAAATAAAACAGTGCCGCTCGTAGCTTTTCATTCATAAAAACAAGAATCCTCGCTATCAGAGACCGCAATTTGGCGATCGAAGGCTTAATGCCCATGTTTGAACCACGCATGAGTGGCGACCTGGCAATTTTGCAAGATCTCGGTAAATCTCGAGTAATCTCGAGTTAACACACGTGGTCTCTATTTATTAGCATGACGTCATTTTCTCGGGCTTCGGAAAGTCAAAAAAATCCGATAGAAATGAAAAATTGTAAAATGGACCTTTCCCACAGTCACAACGCATGCGTAATGATGATTTAGGTCAGTTGAAGATGTGGCTTTTGCATGATGGGATGGGAAAATGGCCACTGCCGCGATTGTGTAGTTTGCTACCGATTGTCAAAATAACGATGGCAAAAAATGGCATAATCGGCAAGAAATCTATTAGAGGTTAGCAGCCACTGGTTTAAGTTTTATAGTGCAGTTGCGTAGCTCAGGGGGGGGGGGGGGGGCAGGGGAGGGGCAAATGCCCCCCCTGACGAAAAAACTCAATATGGGCCCCCGCCCCCCACCCCCCTAAAATAAAAAAGTAAATAGGAAAAAATTGAGAAAAAAGACCAAGGTTATTAGCCAAAAAGAAGGCAAAATTGTACATATAGTACATTTACTGTGCAATTCTTTTTGACTGTGCGATTTTTTTTTTGGACTGTGCAAAATGTTTTGACCTTAACCCCCCCCCCCCCCCCCCCCCCCCCACTTACGTGAAATTCACGAGGTAAGTGACTTGAAAAAGAATTGGGGCAACCTTTTACGAACATTTTAGAAATCTCAGCGCATGTTCCGGTAATCGCCCGACTACGCTTGATTACGCGAGCAGTGCACTGGCCATCGCCATGACGTGCCCAGCGTATATGATACGCGACGCGTAGCAATAACGGTCGTAGCAACAGGCTAAAAAAATCAAATGTCACCAAAATCTAACCCAAATTAAAAAAAAATCAAACATATAAACTGGTTCGTTGCGGTACCTATACACACTCGCACAGAAAATTTGAAGTCAATCGAAGGTGCGGAAAGGGGAGAACATCTCAGGACAAACATTTTGTGTTCCCGTATTATTATATATATTACAGCCAAATACTGAGCAATCAATGAGGGCAATGACATCAAATATGTGCGCCCTTTTTTTTTAGGGACACCCTGTATGTATGTAGAGTCTTCATGGGTATGGCAGTAGTTGTAAACCTCAACTAAACTAAGAGGCTGTTTTGAATAAGATTTCTCTTTTAAACAAGTTCTGATTACACTTTCTGACCACTTAATTTCGTGAGGGATTTCATTTGCGAATTTTGCGAGGGATGTGGATTCGCGAAATTAAATGCCTGCTAAAATAGCAGTAATTTCAATTCGCAAAATAAAGTATCTTGCAAAATTATAATGTTTTAAAGTATTCAATCCTAAGAATTTCAAAAAGGCTAAGATTGTTGATCATATCTCAGGAATGTCAACAATATTATTCACTATTCTTTTGACAACTATTTTGTCTTTATTTTTTTAGAAACATAGATGCCTCTCAAATAAAAGGAAATTTTGTATGATTTGCATTGGCATAGTTATTATAGACTTGTTAATAGAGTATTTCGCAATGTTTGTTAACCCTGTTGAACTATAGGGATGGCGTTGGACATTCTTCATATCAGCAATACCTGGCTTTGTTTTGGGTGCGGTGATAATCCTTACGATGCGTGAACCAGAGAGGACCCTTAACAGAGGCGAGCGAAAGAAACATAACTTAACTGCTCTTGAGAGACTCAAGCTAGCTGGAAAACAATTCTTGAACCCATCGTTACTGCTTATTTGTATTGCTGGGTCATTACGAAATGGAGGTAAAAAAATGGGTAAAATCTTAATGTGATTTCTGACTGATTAAATGAAATCGTTGAACATTCCCTGACAAGTGGTTAATATAGTTTATCAAGAAAATCCACAGAAGACTTGTTTCTGTGAAATTTCACTTTCAAATGGGAATTTTTTGAAACAGGTATATATCAGCTTTATGATTCATCAAGGTTATTGTTTGAAAGCTTAAAAAATATTTTCTATACTGATCAAAATGAAAACTATACTCACAAAAATTATTGCTCACTCTCTGATGGACTCCAATCCTGGAAAAAAGTCTTGGAACGCTTACACTAACACCCCCCTCTCCCTCGTGCAATGTTGAGAAATGTTGGGAAGGGAAAATTGTTGTTTAAGATGTCCTCTTCAGTTCTTAACCAAATAAACATCATTTAAAGATCAGAAGAAAAAAATGTGACACGTCACATCAAATTAAAATTGGTATGTATTATTTATCCAAATCGTACATTCCGTTCAAGAGTTATGGCTTTTTAAGCATCCGCTTATCTAACAGCTTTGGGAAATAATACAATAAGAGAAAACAGGCTTTAAAGTTGGTGAACTTAAGAAGACTTAATTGAATAATTGAACATGGTGAAAGACAATGACACTTTTCTGGTCACTTATTTTTTAGTATATTAAAAATTATTTGTGATGATTTAAAGACATTAAGGAAAACTAATCTGATGGAGAAAAAAATCTACTTCCAGACCATTTTTCTTGATATTCCAACTTTGACCGGCCGTACCACAGTTTGCTGTTCAGCGTCAAGTGTCCCCTTATGATTTCAGTGTCACAAATGTGCAACATGTCCTAAGGACTTTTGTTCAAGATTTCATTCATCTGGGCTATTGGTTGAGTGACATCATCTGTGGTGTTGTTTTCATAGATTTCCACTTTCCACACGGCTTTTAATTTAGTGCAACACTTTCCATGCGGCTATTGATTTTATCATAATACAAAACAGATTTTCCAGAAATATTTCAAGGTTTATTTCAAGGTTTACTGAAACAATACTAGGGCATGTTTGTACTTATGGTAATGCATTCCTTGTGGTGACTCCAAATATGGCAATGAATTTCAATCATTTTGACTTTTGTGAAATGTTAGAATGTTGTCTGCAGATGTCTGCCACATGGAAAGTGTAAATACTATATTTTGTGCTAAAGCTGACATTAGATGAACCATCTTCTCTATTCCTTGGTGTAGGATTTAGGCAATTCTTGCAGGATATCTTTGGCACAGATTCCACTCTTTACAAAGGACCTCTTATGTCTTTTGGATGCATTACTATACTCAAATGATGCAGATTTATAGCTGCAGCAAACCAATGCTTCTTGAATACACCGGACAATTTTCTTTTTCTTGCTGTCCAGGGAGCGTTTTGTCCTCTTCTTTTGTTTGTGTCTTGTAGGTCCCGGTCAAGTTAACTCAAAATTTCAAATTTAACCAACCAAGATTTTAGCTAAAGTTATTGCAAAGCAGCAATATACGAGGGTCATTCAATAAGTTCTACCTCCTACCGCATAACTTTATTATTATATAAGCCAGTCTTATGAAATATCACACAATTGTAGCTTGGAACCTCAGCTACAAATTCATTGTAAATTGATCTGAGTAATGGTTGTACTTTTCTAGAGGTGCAATGAAAACCAACCTTATATTTAGTGTGACGGAAACGGATGAAAAACAACAAAATATCGCCGAAGTGCTATTCATTGGGCCTATTGTAAGAGGCAAAACATACCTATCGGTCAATTATAACCGTTCGAAATGTCACATATCTCTTTAACAGACCATAAACATTAGAATGTGACTGATTTCTTTTGAAAGATTATGCCATCTGATTAACCAGAACCAGTTCGGGACAACCATAAGTTTACCCCTCCCCTAGAGCACCCTGCAAAAGGCATATTTAACTTTCATAGGCACCAAGTGATTTTCAATATACCGGACTAAATAGAGGAATTACAAGTCTCCCAAAGTGATAATTTTCTATCATTTACTACCTAATTGAATATTCTGAAGGTGGCACATAATGAAAACTCATAAAGTGACTATTATGTAAAAGATTTAACGTCGAGGCATCACTGTGGCTTGAGTTGTAACAACGAAAATTATACTGTTTATCAGTATGCCAAAGGCTTAACAATACATCTGAGTTGATATTACACTATTTGCGAGCCTATAAGAGTTAATATTGCTTACAATCTCATTCATACATGATAATACTATGCTTTTATCAGATATCATTCATTGATTTCTATTTTCAGTATTAAAACCATGCTATTATATCAAACCATATAATACGGAAAACCCCCCGAAAAACATGCATTTATTTTTAAGGTAATTTTCCGTTTCCGTTGTCCAAAATCTCTCTCAGAATTTGACTGTATCATATGAAAAGTAAAACAGATATTGATTATCATTTACTATAAATGTGTAGCTATGATTCAGAGCTATAATTATGACAAATGTCATGAGGCTGACATTCATATTAGCAATGTTATGAGGGAGGAGGTAGAACTTATTGAATGACCCTCGTATATATCTGCAATTCTGCTTAACTAACTGATTTTTATATTCTCCCTACACAGCTGGCTATGTATGGGGCTACAATACACAACCATTTTTCAATATTGCTTACAATCTCATTCATACATGATAATACTATGCTTTTATCAGATATCATTCATTGATTTCTATTTTCAGTATTAAAACCATGCTATTATATCAAACCATATAATACGGAAAACCCCCCGAAAAACATGCATTTATTTTTAAGGTAATTTTCCGTTTCCGTTGTCCAAAATCTCTCTCAGAATTTGACCGTATCATATGAAAAGTAAAACAGATATTGATTATCATTTACTATAAATGTGTAGCTATGATTCAGAGCTATAATTATGACAAATGTCATGAGGCTGACATTCATATTAGCAATGTTATGAGGGAGGAGGTAGAACTTATTGAATGACCCTCGTATATATCTGCAATTCTGCTTAACTAACTGATTTTTATATTCTCCCTACACAGCTGGCTATGTATGGGGCTACAATACACAACCATTTTTCAACACGTACTACCCAGATGTAAACACTGGTTTATGGTTTTCATGGATCCCCCTTGTTGGCGGTAGTATTGGAGTTTGGTTTGGTGGGTTCATATCAGATAGGGTGGTCAAAACCAGAGGACCTACGGCAAGAATAGTAGTGCTAATCGCAAGTTTGGTAAGTCTGTGCAAAAAAATGCACATCAAGTACATGTCATTAATGTTTACCATCATGAATGAAGTGGGTACCAATTGAAATTCATAATGTTTTATAAATTAAAAGGTTTATTTTATAAAACAATTACCATTTGAATACATTATGTATTCACAATTTATTCCATGGGACTCACTTATAATTGCAAATTGCATTTTTTAAATTTTATTTTGGTAAAAGAGAGACTATTTGCAAATTCTATTCATTATCACTATGACAAAAGCTTACAAATGCCAGACATATTTCCCTAAAATGAAGCTAGAATGTATGTTTCTCACACGAATCCTTATGAATTTTATAGTTTAGTAATGTGTTTCATATGGTTAATTTCCCGGTCTAAGAGTTAAGATGTACATGTAGCCTTGTATATAGTGTCAATTAAAAAAACTAATAATGTTCATGGAATTGTTATCTATCATCTTATTTCTATCAACAAAGTGGTCAACAGCAATTAGGACATGTATTTTGTTTAAATATGTGGTCTCAAATTAGGTCATAAGAAACTTTACACTAAGTTTTCAGCCCATGCATGCATCACGTTGTCATCTGTCCATGAGTACAAAATGTATGTGAGCTTCTGCATAACACCTGTCTGTTTGTGGCATGGAATATAAAAAAACAGCTTGTATTTTAAACCAAACTCCCAAGAGTGGGTGTGGGAATAAAACCTCTCAGGAGGAGAAAATTGGGCAAATAATCACAACAAAGGTTGCACCAGGGCTGGGTATCAAATACAGGTTACCATGGTGAGAACCAAGTTACACATTGCTAGGAATATTATTTGTGCTCTTCAAGTAGGGTTGGTCAGTCGGGTGGGGGTATTTTTTTGAGAAAAAAAACGTAAACCTAAAATGTCACCAAAATCTGCAAAAATCAGGAATTTTTTTAAAAAGATTGTGAAGAAAAAAATGTCTACAGATTTGAGAAAAAATAATCTAAAAATAAATAAATGAAAAATGCAAAAAGTGGGTCAGTCAGTCGGGCCTGTAAATCAGGGTGTTTTTCCCCTTGCCATAATTGCACAATGAGACTGAAAGGGTGTGGGTGGTGGTGGTGGGGGGGGGGGGGGGGGGGGGGAGTGATGAGGCCACCAGTACAGTTTCAGATGAATTACAGGGTATGTACCACAGAAAGGGATAATCCAATATGAAAAATGGGTTAAGTAATAAGAACTTTTCTTTTCTATGATCCTCCATTTTTATTGCAGTTATTGGCCGCTCCTTTTGCTGCCGGCACCCTATTCTTACCCCCTCCATGGGCGTTCATCAGTCAGATACCATGTTATTTTTTTGGTAAGTTTTATCTTCAGCCAATCTTAATTTAAATTTTGACTAATGTACCCAGAATCTGATGTATGATTATGGGTCAAGAATTGATGGGAATATTGTCGAGCTATCAAAATGTTTACGTTTCTTCGTCAGGATTGGTTATTAAGTATTAATATTAAGTTTTGGTATAGATCAAGTACATGGTAGATAAAGACTCAATCGCCGTTAGGCGGTGGTGGATAACTACTCAATAGTGGGGTTTAAATTGCTGGGAAGTAGTGGCATCCTCCGTCTCTGTTAAGGGAGCTTTGGTTGAGCCTGATGTGGGCGGCTTCTTGTACACCACGTCCATACCAATCTGATATTGTCCGTGGGGATATTATGGAAATTACCTCCTCCCAAATATTCTTAAAGTCGCCACAGCCCCAACTCTAACAGTTTGGCGCCTCTGTGCTTCCAACTGCCATAATATTCTTATTTGCACCATTGTAATTATCTATAAATCTGGTGAGCACAAGTATTGTATCCCACACAACAAAGCCTCCATGGATAAGCTGTTGCTCTGTAGGAGTATTCTACTCAAGAGTAGATACTTGCTTCCAGGGGGGGGGGGGGGGGGCGGGGGGGTTAAAGTAAATGTTTATTATAGTATTTGGGGGGGGCGGTTAAAGTAAATGTTTATTATAGTATTTGGCACTTAATTTCTAAATCTATATTACTGTGTATCTATAGGTGAGATGTGGGTAGGAGTTACTCTAGCGGTTGTTGTGGAGCTAGTTCCATCCGTTGTCCGTGCTACTGCTGTGGCATTCTACCTCTTCATTATAACCAATATTGGGGGAAATCTGCCTCTCCTTGTGCCCCCTATTGAAAAAGCAACAAATCTCAAGGTGGCACTTTATATTCTCTACCCGGGATTCTATGTGCTTGGGTAAGTGTTGATTTTGCTGCAAATTGTAGGTGTGGTGGTGATGATGGTGGTGGTGGGAGTGAATAGTGATAATCTTATTATCATTTTGGGTAGAGATGTGCCACTGCCCAATTAGATTGGACCAGTGGATCAATTGGTGTGTTTCTATCGAGACCCATTATCCGGTTTATTCCGGATAAGAGATTAACTTAATATATAGAAACTGACAAAATTGTCATCAAAGTAGCGATTGTTGTGGAAGGCGCTATTTTGTCAAATGAGGTCAACCCATAATGCCTTGCGAATGACCCAAACATACGACCTTTAGCCGGCAAGGCACCCACATGACGATTTTGCGATATGACACGCAACTTTCATAGTCCGGACGACACGCTTTATAAAGCTTGGGACTCCAGAAATAAAAAAAATTACGGGAAACACGGGACCCGCCTGAAAAACAAACGGGTCCCGGGATGTTTCTGTCACGTTGTCCTTTCTTCCAATGAGTGCCTTTTCAAATTTGAATGCACAAAATGATCAAAATGTCCCCTTTTTGGTATAAAGGGTGGGGGTTGAACATTCCCAAATAAAAAGGGTGGCTCTGTAAAAAGGGTTGGGCAAAAATAAAAAGGGTGGGGGTCTGACCTCTGTCCGGACAGTGACTTTGTGTCTTCCTCAGAAAACCATAAAAACAGCCCGTTCCCTGTTATTATCCGCTATTATCCGGATACACAATAGAAACACGTTAATTGATTCCTGAGAAGCCAAATCTGCTCTCATTATTTCAGACAAAATGAGTATTTTGTATACAATCAATCAGTACTGCCAATATGTTTGTCCATTGGTGTGAAGGAGAACCATTCTTCATAATTTGTAATCCATAATCAATTTTTGAAGAGAATCTTCTAAATATCAGTGACCTTATATTCAATATATCAGATAGTGTTTGACTAGTATAATATTGACAAATAACAGTGTTTTTGAAAGTAAACATATTGTCCCAAGTGTTTGTATGTTGGAAATAACTATATCAAATAAGGTGGAATTAGTTACACATAAAATAATTTTTCGACATCAAGGAAGTCACTTTATGAACTTTGTGAGTGCTGTAATGATTAAACTATGACTCAAATGTGTATACAAGTATACATTTTCGGAAAGAAAATGGATCAGAGAATCCCAATTTTTTTGTTGAGAAAATCACAAAAAACCCTTTCAAACCATTTTTTTAAAACAAAGCTAACAACATTTTTTTTTTAGACAAAATGCCTAAATCGCTTGATGATGATGTAAATCGCTTAGGGATGAATTTCTCATTTTTTAACCTAATCTAATATTTATTAAAATTTTGACTAAAAAGTGACACAAAAAAGTTTCCGTTTATTTTCCACTCAGGTGGGTCATGCCTATAAAACAGGTTTTTTTGGTCGTCTTATGGGGATCTCTCAAAAGAAATGACTAATTTGAGTGAAGTAAGCTAACAATTATGTACTTGTCATTTACCTCATTATTTTTTTACTCTATCAGAGCACTAATGTTCGTGGTCTCCTTGATTGCCATCCGTCGTGATGTGGAGAAGATTAAAAGAAAAGAAATGAGTGATGAGTCACGACAAAAACTGCTTGATGAAGAAAGCATAGAAGAGGCAGGAAATGATGATGCAATTAATTATGGAGCCACTGAGAGCAGTGAACGTGGAAAGAGAGATTAAATATCTATATCTATATGATATACACTCGTCAAAAGAAGTTCCTGGACACTCATTGAAGTTCAAATATTTCACATAAATATTTAATATAAATTAAACAATTGCATGTCAAAATAAGCAGACAATAATTCTCTATCATGTCTGTATGAAATTAAGATGTACGCATTCATGCATGGCTGAGCACATTCATTAAGCAATGGTAAGGTGCGTAAAAGGAAATTGCAAGAAATGAGCATTTACAGTCATTTGAATGGAGGGATTATCCAATTTTTTGCAATCTTCTTGCCATTGTCAAGTGAATGGGATCTGCCATGCATGAGTGATCATGTCTAAATTCCATGTTAAGCTGTTAGAGGATTACTTTCTACTTATTTTGATATACAATTAAATATATATAATCATATATATAATTATATATATTCTATTAAATATTAATTTAATTTAAGTGTCCAAGAACTTCTTTTGCCGAGTGTATTTAAGAAATTCCCTGAAAAGGCTTACTGATGAACATTGAATTGATTAAATTCTTTTTTGAGAAACTCCAGAATTAAACTCGAAGCTATGTCAGTTCTATGATGCGCTGTTCCAGCAAGCTCCATCTATGTTTAGTGTCACAAAATAGCATTAGGCTGACATCGTTTTGAGAATGGAATTCTAAAATCAATATTTCATTTCCCAATGGGAAGCTTTTCAAACAGATGTTGTAGTTGTTTATAATCAGGTGTTGCACTGTCTTTCACTGACCTCACAACAACAAAGAAGATTTTGTTTGTGCATCACAGTATGCCTAGCAATAAGTGCAAACAGGGCTTTCAGAAAAATAGTGCCAAACATGTGTTGAACATCTGTAGGTCTGTAGGTCGTCTGGCTTCCACCTTCTAATACATGGCACAGATAGGCAGAATTTGGCCATTTACAGTCAACACAATAAGTAACTGACCAGGTAATAAATTTGCTGATAACTCTAAAAGTATAACTCCTACATAAACATATTAAAAAGTTGTTGAGAAATTTCCCCTCTTTCATTTGAGATATTTCACGCTAGGAATGGTTGATTATTGAGGAAGTTACAATCCCAAATGTACTTGACATTACAATTGGGATTGTCTCAATAATCAACAATATCTTGAATTGAGTACTTTTAGAGTTATCAGCACATTTATTACCTGGTCAGTGACTTATTGTGTTGACTGTATATGAAAAACAAGTAGAATCCCAACTAAAACTTACATATTTGATATTCAAAAAATGAAGTGTTTATAAGAAAAACAAGAGCAGACTAAATTGGAATCACATAAATTATACTATTTGCAGAAGGATTTTCTTAGAGACCCTCATTTCACAAAATTATTACCCTTTCATTGCCATGTAATATCAATGGGAACCAGTAGACACTAGTGACAGAACCAAGTTATCATGTGATGAAAGTGAAGCATGCTGGTGTTGCTCAATGAATCTTCTTTGTCACAACAATACCATATACATAAGCTGACACATTATATAACAATTGAATTTCAGTTTCAATTTGGAAGATGTTCGACTTACTAAACTGCTCAAAAAGTTAGGAATTTTTTTTCAATTGCAATTTGTTCAAATATCTCGGGATATGTTCATTTAGTGTAATATATAATTTAGCTGATGTGTTCATCTTTACAATGATATCCAATTTGAAGCAACCCCTTTTTCCAGTGCTCAGCCACATGCTTGAGAACATGGGGAGGTTGCAATCTGAAAGTGCCAAAATCAACACTATACAGGGGGAGTCAAAAAACATTGTGCACGATTTGAAACGGCCATTTGACCTTGATGCGTGCATTGAACCATGAATTTTCTGTTGTCAGTGTAAAGCGGTGTTAATCTAGTTTATCCTCCCAAAAAATGAAAGTAATCGACTGAAGAATAAGCAAACTGTGGCAAGTTTTGTAAACTGACTAGGTTTTTCGCCATTCCTATGGGATTTACACACAGTAAAATTGGTTTTGCTAATATAAATGGTCATTATCACTCACATTTATCATGTTAATTGTCAAAATGTTCCTGAAAATCATTCTTTCACTCTGGGATAAGTAGTTAATCGTCTGATACCGAGTTGTCAAATGAAAAGTCAAATCTGAATACAAGCATCACCTGTTACAGAACACTTAGGATGCCACATCCTCCTTTGTATAGGATGATGGTGCTTTCTCACTCTGACTCCATACCATCATGCTGCAGTAATATGCATGTCTTAACTGTGTAAATCCCATAGGAATGGCGAAAAACACAATCAGTTGACAAAACTTGCCACAGTTTGCTTATTCTTCAGTCGATTACTTTCATTTTTTGGGAGGATAAACTAGATTAACACCGCTTTACCCTGACACTAGAAAATGTATGGTTCAATGCACGCATCAAGGTCAAATGGCCGTATCAAATCGTGCACAATGTTTTTTGACTCACCCTGTAGTATTTTGTGCTTAAAAATCAATAGATCATCACACTACACTGTAGTGGTCAATGTAACACTTCATTGAACAGACGACAAAGATGTTTGAACAAATTGTGATTGAAACAAATTTCCAAACTTTTTTTGAGCAGTTTATATTAAAATATTCCCAGTTGAAAGTGAAATATTTCAAAATTAATTTTGGATTCTCTCAAAGAAATATTTATCAGGAATGATATATATTGTATATTTGAAATTGAAGAACCACCTGGTGTTCATGCCTACTTGTTAATAACGTAACAGGGTAGGTGATGAGTATTAAGGTTTCACACCACCAAATACATCTCCCATAGGTTTACACGTGAAATGCACAATTTTAAAATAGATATTTCTCGACGTTATAGGAAACTGGTATCTTGAAATCTGGTTTCAATTTAAAGATGAAAGCCATGACTACTAACTCAACAACTCATATATGGGGGGTAACCGGCATTTTTTTGAGCTAGAGCCTTTTCAAAAAGTACGAGTTGGGTTTTCCTGGTCACACGCAATTGTTGATTTAGATGATGGCGTCAGCTACCGGAAATGACCTGAACACAAATGTCTCTGTTAAAATATTAAAAAATCATCATTGCATCAATTCTTTTGGACCTGAAGAACGGCTGTCAAATATCACACTATATTAATTTCGCCATAACATGTAATAAATACCCTAATTTTAAACTGTAATTTAGAATAGGTCTCCCGTTTCGGCATAGAAACGGGCCGGTTTTGGAATATTGCCTCAAAGGGGGCAGGACCAGACGTGATTTAGTGGTGTGAAACCTTAAGGTTTTTGTATTGATTTTGTACTTGTATATGGTCATGCGTTTTGAGTTGGGCCAGAAAATAGCTGGAGATATAACACATTCGCGACAATTTCTTGTTGAAAAAATGATTTTCTCAAGAAATATACAAGCTATGAGGATGAATTTGGTATACATCTGGCTACAAGATAGAAAACTAAATTATTGAAATAAGTTGTTATATATCACTAATGAACTGTTGAAAAAATTCCCAAGTGTGGAAGAGGATCGGGAGCATGAATTTGGAAAATATGGTAATATGGGTCCTACTTTTAATGAAAAACAATTCTGTTTCTGATATTTATTACTCTGTTATAATTATTCTATTTAAAATAGGTATTTTATTGATACTTGTTTTGTTTTGCATTTTAAATATTACATTTTTGGCTATTATTGGGTGATAAATGTGAACTTCACAAATTGTCTGTCTGTATTTCGTAATCCAAAATCTTTCACGAACACTCCCAAACGTTATACAGATGTATTGTCTGTATGTCTTCATTTAACTATAATAAAGGCAAGTCACACTTCTAAATCAGTGATAAAGATCCAAATACATGCAGAGGAATGGAGTGTTAATCAATGATGAAGATGCTGATGATCAGCCTATGGATACAGGGCGAGTCAAAAAAAGTTTACTCAACTTCAGCAATTTTTTTAGAAAAAAGTATTTGTTTGTTTTCAAAACAATATACTAAGGTATAAAGACAAATCAATTAGCTTTAATATGAATTTTATCTGGTTTAGATTGGTTGAGGGAAACTTATTTTACGCTGCTTTGAATAAAAGTGACCAATTTAACGTCCGAACACGCTTCCAGATCTTGACCATTATATTTCATAAGATACTACCAATAAAAAATTACAATACCGACAGCGATAGGATCAATTCCTTTGTTTTGAAATGATTAAAATGTGGTAATTGTGTCATAAACAGGCCTTAAAGCTGTCTATTGTTTTAATCTATTAGGAGACAATTTTGAACAAGTCTATTGTCTACTTAATTATTTTAATAAACAAGATGTGCAATGCTCTACATCATAATCCTAGTAAACATTATTAAGCTCGTTAAGCTTGAAATAAAAAAACCTTTTTTTGGTGAAAAAACAGCTCCTGTACAGAAATAGTCATATTTACTTAACGGTATCATCAAATAGCGTGAATTATTTCCAGATGGTAGCAAAGAAATGGCGCAATCATTTAAAGTTTTGTTTGCTTTGATTTTGTGGTCAGAAATTTTTTTAAAAAAAATTTCAATTAGGGTTAACTATTTTTTGACTCACCCTGTATACATAGATACAAGTACTACATCATCTTCACACATAGATTTTACTGGAATTATTCACACGGATTCTGTTATTGCAATTCAGTTTTCATCTGATGCCATATATTCATACTTCCTGTTGCAAGTAACATCAGCTGGTGTCATTCCATTACAAAAAGATACAAAGTCAGAGTATGGTCATTTGTATTTAGCTGGTACCACCAAGATTATGAAAGATCATTACCTGAATTATGAAAAACAACAAGGGAGGGTATGCTATACAAAAAAAGCAAGGAATAATCTATAGTGCCTTAGGAATGTATATTATATTACGGAATAGACCAAAAAATAGTAAAAAGCAACCGGATGTATGTTTTGGAAAAAGATGATCACGAAGATATCATGTGTACATTAGCCTTGTGACTTAGAACAATGCGTATAATCTGGATTGTTCAACATAGGTATGAGATGTTAGATCAGAGAAAATAAGAGAGAGGGTCGTGTAAGAGTCTTATGATGCGTTGTATAATTGTGAGAGTATTAGGCATTCTATGATGTCGATAACAGTGTATTCTTTCTCAGCACTTGTAGAGATTTATTTGAGAAGAAACCAGTAGTCGGACTTGGTTAAACTTGGCATTCAGCATAGTTGCTTGAAGATATTAAGTCAGATGAAATCACATTTGTTGAAGGTACAAATGTATTTGTCAATTGATGATTTAAAAGAACCAGACATAGACTCAGAAATAAATAGAGATCTCGCAAAACTGCCTTGATTTGGGCAAGTGGTATTCAATATATTGTGGTGAAAACTCATCTTGCAACAATAATATGCATACATTCAATAATATACACTAAAAGATCTCTGACTGTGATAATTAAAAATAGCTCATCAATAACTCTGGTATCTTTCTTATCTCAAACGTTTTATATATTTGCCAAGCCTAAGAATTACGGATCACATCCAATTACTATAAATATGAATAAACCTCAACTCAGAAATGTGAGAAGTGACCCTGCTCAACCCTATCATTGCGGCATCGTAGTATTTACATACTACGCATGCGCCAACACTCAAATATAAATCACGGCATTGTAGTGGTACATACTACGCATGCAAAAGTAATTAATTAAACAATCCAAATGGGTGATTATTTACCGAACTCCAAGTTAACAGCATCAGGGTTCTCTTCATAAATGGCAATATTGCAACTCTTAAAACGTTGCAAAGTTGGGAAGAGAATCCACTCTTAAAACAGAGAGACACTATTTGAGTTATGTACAGAAATTAATATATTTACAAGATCTTCTTGGAGTTCAAAACAAATAGTGTCTGAAGTGGCTCTTCATGCTTCTTGCGATCTGGTTGAAGTTGGGGATATAGGCCTATTTCTTATTCTTTTTTTAAATTTTAATTTGTTTAAATATTTTTTCCATGCACCCTTCCGTGCGCCACTCGGACTGATGCAATGCGCCACAAGTGGCGCGCGCGCCACCATTTGAGAAGGCCTGCTGTAGACAATCCCGAAAAGCAAACAAAATTTCATTGGATTTGCTCATAATAACAGAGTTATGGGCCAAAAACTGAAATTATATGATTTTCTTTAGCGTTTTTATACACAATCATAGAAAAAAGGTGTTCGAACACTGACCCTAATTGCCATGCTTATTGGACCATAACAGACACGCTATTTGTGTCATGTGAAAATCAAAACTTGTTTCTGGTAGCCTGAAGTATCCCCTTACTCATATCCTTCCCCCTTCCCCACCGATCAATGTTGCGAGGCCCTGTGCTGATGGTGGGCAAATTGTGGGATTCAACATTGATCAGGGGGGAAGGGGGAATACTTTACATTACACCTACAAAGTGTTCGAACACTCTTTTCTAACATTGTAGTTCTGCTGTCAAGAGTACACACTTTGGAAAACTCTTGAAAATGTGATCACACAAAAAGAGCCAGTGGCAGTTGATACAGTTCTTTATGATGCCATGTTATGTTTATTATCCAGCCATTGCTCTCAGATTTACCCCTTCATTTTGGCAACATAGCAGTGCCGGTCTTGGAATCATATGCAGTTCACAAGCAAGAGAAGTACATTTTGTCTGTGACAGTTATGTCAAAAGCATTAAGAATGTTTTGAGCAACAGTCAATGAGGTGCAAGCGAATGGTCATTCCGTATCACTGGCGCAATACACCCTAAGGTTCTGGTCATGCCTTGGTATCCCCACGCTTCAAAATGGCATTTCTCAAGTTCCTAATCGAGGAATGGAAAGATGATAAATATACAGCTGTTATAAAGACATAGAAGGATGTTGCAGCTCTTCAGGAGGAAATGCAGAGCATAATGTGGTGCCAGAGTGTGTATGCTAACACCTTGAAGCCAATACAATGCCATTAAGGTGCGATATTACATTTAGCTGCATTAGAAACCTAATAGCCTCAGCTATTGTGGATACTAGCTAATGGTACTTGTAGCTGATATTGGATGATATTTGGTAATAAAGGGGGATATTAGATATTAGCTATAGGTAATAAGATATTAGCTACTACAATTCACCCGTTAATGCCTTAGCTATTATCAGCTATAGCAAGCTAATATGGGATATTAGTATATTACTCAAATACAGCTAATATCAGCTATTAGATAATTATTAGCTATAGCTATAAGATATTAGCTATTACAATGTGCTTATTGCATTAGCAAATATAAGCTACAAACCTACCTATAGCTGATATTGGATATTTCAACATTCTATTATAACAATCATATAAGCTATTGCTATCTAATATAAGCTGATATCGGCTAAACAGATCGCTAGCTAATATAAGCTACTATCCGATAATGCGATATGATAGTTCGATTTCTTCTTTATTCTAAACATAGATATACCAGCTATTAGCTATTACAACAATCTAATAAATTATACGCTATTGGAAGCTAATTTAAGCTATTGTAGCTAATATCAGCTATTGATAGCTAATATCGAGTTATGCGCTAATGGTAGTTCGATTTTTACTTATTATAAACCTAGCTATAGCTGATAATTACAACAATATATTATAAGTTAAAACATTAACTTGATCGTTTCCCAAACACATCATTCAAGGGTCGTTGTTAAAAAAAGCCAATACAATGTAAACACCTTTTAAGGTGGTTACATTTTACATAAGTTATTGGTAGCTAATGTCAGCTATTGATAGCTAATATCTGGTTATGCGCTAATGGTAGTTAGATTTTTACTTATTATAAACCTTGCTATAGCTGATAATTACAACAATATATTATAAGTTAAAACATTAACTTGATCGTTTCCCAAACACATCAAGGGTTGTCTTAAAAAAAGCCAATACAATGTAAACGCCTTTTAAGGTGGTTACATTTAACATAAGCTATTGGTAGCTAATGTCAGCTATTGATAGCTAATATCGGGTTATGCGCTAATGGTAGTTAGATTTTTACTTATTATAAACCTAGCTATAGCTGATAATTACAACAATATATTATAAGTTAAAACATTAACTTGATCGTTTCCCAAACACATCAAGGGTCGTTCTTAAAAAAAGCCAATACAATGTAAACACCTTTTAAGGTGGTTGCATTTTACATAAGCTATTGGTAGCTAATGTCAGCTATTGATAGCTAATATCGGGTTAAGGTGGTTACATTTTACATAAGCTATTGGTAGCTAATGTCAGCTATTGATAGCTAATATCGGGTTATGCGCTAATGGTAGTTAGATCTTTACTTATCATAAACCTAGCTATAGCTGATAATTACAACAATATATTATAAGTTAAAACATTAACTTGATCGTTTCCCAAACACATCAAGGGTCGTTCTTAAAAAAAGCCAATACAATGTAAACACCTTTTAAGGTGATTACATTTTACATAAGCTATTGGTAGCTAATGTCAGCTATTGATAGCTAATATCGGGTTATGCGCTAATGGTAGTTAGATTTTCACTTTATTATAAACCTAGCTATAGCTGATATTAGCTATTACAACAATATATTATAAGTTAAAACATTAACTTGATCGTTTCCCAAACACATCAAGGGTCGTTCTTAAAAAAACCAATAAAATTGAAACACCTTTTAAGGTGGTTACATTTTATATAACTTTGTGTAGGAAGCCAATGACGTTTAAACCTGTATTAAAAACATGTTAAGAGTTTAAACATCGCATTGTTGGTGTGTTTAACTTGGTGTTTAAAGCCATAGAAATTTAAACAACAAGGTTGTGATAGCTGATAGCCACAATAGCTAAGTTTTCGAGGTAAAAAAATATAAAATAAAGATAGCCCATTAGCAGATACGGCTAGCTACTCTAAGCTAACGGGTTGATAGCTGATGAGCTGAGCTAAGTTTTCGAGGGAAAAAATATAAAATAAAGATAGCCCATTAGCAGTTACGGCTATCTAATATTTAAGCTAACAGGTTGTGATAGCGGATAGCTCAATAGCCAAGTTTTCGAGGGAATAATATAAAATAAAGATAGCCCATTAGCAGTTACGGCTAGCTAATATAAGGTTGTGATAGCTGATAGCTCAATAGCTAAGTTTTCAAGGGATTAAATATAAAATAAAGATAGCCCATTAGCAGATAGGGGTAGCTAATATAAGCTAACGGGTTGTGATAGCTGATAGCTCAATAGCTAAGTTTTCGAGGGAAAAAATATAAAATAAAGATAGCCCATTAGCAGATAGGGGTAGCTAATATAAGCTAATAGGTTGTGATAGCTGATAGCTCAATAGCTGAGTTTTCGAGGGAAAAATATAAAATAAAGATAGCCCATTAACAGATAGGGGTAGCGAATATAAGCTAACGGGTTGTGATCTGATAGCTCAATAGCTAAGTTTTCGAGGGAAAAATATAAAATAAAGATAGCCCATTAGCAGATAGGGGTAGCTAATATAAGCTAATAGGTTGTGATAGCTGATAGCTCAATAGCTGAGTTTCGAGGGGAAAATATAAAATAAAGATAGCCTATTAGCAGATAGGGGTAGCTAATATAAGCTAACGGGTTGTGATAGCTGATAGCTCAATAGCTAAGTTTTCGAGGGAAAAATATAAAATAAAGATAGCAGATAGGGGTAGCTAATATAAGCTAACGGGTTGTGATAGCTGATAGCTCAATAGCTAAGTTTTCGAGGGAAAAAATATAAAATAAAGATAGCCCATTAGCAGACAGGGGTAGCTAATATAAGCCAACGGGTTGTGATAGCTGATAGCTAAGTTTTTGAGGGAAGAAATATAAAATAAAGATAACCCACGGCAGATAGGGGCAGCTAATAAAAGCTAATGGGTTGTGATAGCTGATAGCTCAATAGCTAAGTTTTCGAGGGGAAAATATATAAAGATAGCCCATTAGCAGATAGGGGTAGCTAATATAAGCTAACGGGTTGTGATAGCTGATAGCTCAATAGCTAAGTTTTCGAGGGAAAAATATAAAATAAAGATAGCAGATAGGGGTAGCTAATATAAGCTAACGGGTTGTGATAGCTGATAGCTCAATAGCTAAGTTTTCGAGGGAAAAAATATAAAATAAAGATAGCCCATTAGCAGACAGGGGTAGCTAATATAAGCCAACGGGTTGTGATAGCTGATAGCTCAATAGCTAAGTTTTTGAGGGAAGAAATACAAAATAAAGATAACCCACGGCAGATAGGGGCAGCTAATAAAAGCTAATGGGTTGTGATAGCTGATAGCTCAATAGCTAAGTTTTCGAGGGGAAATATAAAATAAAGATAGCCCATTAGCAGATAGGGGTAGCTAATATAAGCTAACGGGTTGTGATAGCTGATAGCTCAATAGCTAAGTTTTCGAGGGAAAAATATAAAATAAAGATAGCAGATAGGGGTAGCTAATATAAGCTGCTAACGGGTTGTGATAGCTGATAGCTCAATAGCTAAGATTTCGAGGGATAAAATAAAGATAGCCCATTAGCAGATAGGGGTAGCTAATATAAGCTAACGGGTTGTGATAGCTGATAGCTCAATAGCTAAGTTTTCGAGCCTTATAGCCAAGGTCATGAAAAAACTGTAATACCGCACCTAACTCTACAATGCTGGCCTACTATTTCACTGTATTGCCTAAAGCAGTTCCATGACAGAATGTTGTTATCCGTGCAACGTCTTGATCACCCTCTTGTAACATGCAAGTCAGCTAAATGGTAATGTATGTGTGGACGGACGTTGGACATTCAAGTAATAACACTAGGTGTGTCAATATATCTGCACTAGCGTCTTGGTATCTGTGTGGCTATACACATTATTCTTATTAATAGCACATACACAGCCAATCCAAAATTCCACAAATTTCACTTATCGTACAGCTTCAGAATGCTGTAAATTTGACATCGTAAATAACCTGATTAATTACAGCACTGTAATTATTACCCAACTTGGTGTGTGTGTGTTTAATAGTAGATGATTGTCCAAGTCTGGGTGAGTGAGAGGTGTCCTACTGTGAAAGTGGTGTGTATCTGGTGTGTAGGGTAGAGCTCTGCCATATAAATCATCACTAAAATGGTCACTGTCGATGAGTGCTATTAATTCCTTATAGCACTCGGCAGCTACGCTGCCTCGTGCTATAAGTCATACTAAAGGCATATTATGTGATCTTTTCCAGAGAGCGCCCTCTATTCATTATTTTTTTTAAAAAGTAGATTTTCTTGCAGATTTACATTTCTGATCATAAATCATACATACATTCCAAGTTACAGAGCGATACGATTCCTAATTACCTCAAAATCATGGTTTTAGAGTGAATTTAGAGTGAAAATAATAAACTGTCGGATTATCCGACAGTTTATTTTCACTCTAAAATCATGATTTTGAAGTAATTAAGAATCGTATCGCCCTGTAACTTGGAATGTATGTACTATTTATGATCAGAAATGTAAATCTGCAAGAAAATCTTCTTTCAATTTTTTTTCGTTGTTGAGGGCGTTCCTTGGAAAGATCACATAATATACCTTTAACCCTAACACTCTTGAGTCCTACGAATCACTACGATGCGGTGTGCTTGTGTCACCCGGCTCGGCAGTTTTTCGATGAAATAATGGCCCAAAGGTATATGCACGGCGGAATATACTCCGCCATGCATGCATTCCCCCGTGGCCTACCGGTAGATCCGGGGTTCGAGTCCCGGGGGAGTGGGGGCACTTTTCTTCCTCGCTATTTGGCCGCGAATTATTTTTTTTCTTCTAATTTTGATCTGATTAACCCTAACACTCTTGAGTCCTACGAATCACTACGATGCGGTGTGCTTGCGTCACCCAGCTCGGCAGTTTTTCGATGAAATAATGGCCCCAAGGTATATGCACGGCGGAATATACTCCGCCATGCAGGGGCACTTTTTCCCCTCGCTATTTGGCCGCGAAAAAAAAATCTTTGTAAAAGTTGCCTCAGGGGTTAGGGTTATGGAAAGAAAAGGTGAACCCATTAAAAAAAATCCTCTCTATCTAGAAGGGCTAGGCAACATCGGCAACATGCGTGTGCTCTCTCCCCTCTCTCTCTATGGTCAGGGAAGTTGTCCTCCGTGAATGACGACAGATAGACTAAAACTCTTTCTAGAGAAAATACAAACCGAGCAATCAAGACCAGTCCATTTGAAAAAACCAAAGGGTGTTGATGCAGATACAACATGCAAAGACGTAGGCCTACTGTTGCACAATTTGCAAGGTGCAACTATGTGGCATTTCTATAGAAGAATGCACACCTAATCCACTAGAAAACCTTGAGCCCACAGATCATGGTTGGAAAGAGGTAGAGTTGACCTACCATGTTGGTTTATTGGTTATCAAATTCCAACCATATGGAAGCAGAATATGTTAACGAGGATGAAATTGATGATGATGATGACGAAGAAGAACTAGAGCGGTTCTCGGGTTTCGCGGTTTTCGAGTTTCGCGGTTGATGGGGTTTAGCAGTGTTAGATTTAGTGGTTATCAATAGGGCGGTTATTGACATTGTATTGGTTTTAACATGATATGTTAGGATCTGACCAGAACCATGGAGGACGGGCGGAGAGTGATGGTATGAAAATGAAATGATTATGAAGTGGTTTGGATTTATTGTGTGGGAGATAATATTTGAAACCCGTTTGTTTGTTCTAAAGGGTTTGCTTTGTATTTGATTCAACCATAATAATGAATTGCTGACAGAGCTGCCGTTGGTGTTTGATGTGGCCTGTAGCATAGATATCTTATGCGCCGTAAGGCGCTAGATGGGAAACTCCCCGCGTATTTGCTGCGTAAAGTGAAGCCGAACGTTTTTGTTTACATTTTACGCAGCCGTGCGTACTTCTGAAAAATATTACGCACATACGCAGCCTTTTCCGCGTTATTTGTCAGGGGCTGCGTATCATCTCGCCGCAAAGAGCGAGTTTTAATCAGAAAAGAAGCTGTCTCCTTTGTCTAATTTAGATTGAAACTGTTTTGAAGTTATATCTGTCTCAGAAATAAGTTCATCCTTCTGCGTTTTCGGACTGCCTTTGTAACCGTGACCTGGCCTCATTATGATGTTTAAAGTATTGTTTTTGACGGGTTTTTTGAAATCAAAATATGAAGTGAGTTTTCAGATTGAAGTAGAAACATTTTCATATCGTTTGGAAGTATTTTTGTTTTTTCAATTTTATTTGAAACTAAACACTTTTTTGAATTAGATCTTGATTTTATGATAGGAGTTTTTTGATCTATAAGTTGTTGTTTTTTCTTATCATTTTTTCACAACAGAATGATCATTTCTGTCTTCACTATCACGCTAGTAAAACAGCCAATGACATGCAGGCAAACTAGATCAAAGAGTGACTAAATAGAAACGAACTAACAGGCCGCGCCTACTATAATAATAATAATAATAATAATAGCGACAAAAAGG
Organism: Ophiura sarsii; assembly: GCA_035610835.1. NCBI lineage: Eukaryota > Metazoa > Echinodermata > Ophiuroidea > Amphilepidida > Ophiuridae > Ophiura > Ophiura sarsii. The sequence continues at coordinate 89,758,183 of CM069443.1, forward strand.
CACATCCACTCAATTATTAGAGAGCTTAAAGACACGAAACATTTATATAGAACGATACAAATAGAAAGAACAAACGGCAAATAACAAAAACAAAAGCAAATTTCCCAACACAAAAAGAAATGGACCCAAACAAGTTACACCAAAGTCAGTTTTTCAGTTGAAAGTCATTTTCTTGTTCAAAGTGGTCATTCGCACGTACCCTTGTTACTGCATTGATCATATCTCGGTAATTATAGGTGGTGAAATTCAATGGGATAAATAAAGTGTATTTGATAGCGGACTAATGGCTTACCAAAAGTCATGGGATGTATTTTCAATTAATCTGTTAACTCATAGTCTCATGGGACACCTTTTTTGACACACCCTGCAGAACATTTTCCCTTTTCAATATCATATTCACCTTTTCTAAAACATTCACATTCCCCCAAAATGATGTTTTTAGAAAAAGTGGCAATTTCCAAAACCGTATGCATGAAAGTTACACAATGTCTCTAGTGCTCTTTAAAATTCATTTCGATTGTATTTACAATTAAAAGAAAGTTATTTTCTTTCTATTATAATAGGTGATCCTTATTTAAAATAAAAATGATTCTTGTTTATGCATGACTAGTCAATAATGCCCACCTTTCACCTTTCACGTCAATAACTTCCCTGTATCGTTGAAAAGCGCACTTTTCGTCGGAAGACATCATTTTGGGGAAATGTGACTTTGAGAGAAGTAACCTATGTAAGGGTAAAGTTTGAATGGGCATAGCCAAGCATGCACCCCTTTTCAATCTCTGAAAACGCTTAATTTTGCGTGGAGGTTATGCAAACAAACAAAAGGGGGTTAGCATGGATCTTGCAGATGAAAAAAAATGAAGAACACACATTATGGTTCCAATTAACCTTTGTGTTGAGTCGGGGGGGGGGGGGGGGGGGGTGACCCCTTTTTCGAACAAAACAAGGACATAATTTTGTCTGAAAATGACACTTACTATTAATTTTTAGCTCAAAAAAGAGAACATTATTCAAAATATTCTCTTTCTAATTCCAAAAATTGGTGGTTGATTAGGCCTACATGACGCATACTCATCGTGTTATTAAATGTGAACGTTGTAAAACTGATTGTTTTAAATTAACTTTAACAAAACCTTTGTGTTGAACATTTATAATAGACTACCACTGCAATTAGCAGGCTTACCTTTTTCTCTTACGCGAACAAACCATCCCTAATTTGGAGAAATTGCGGAAATAATAACATGTTGGCTGTGAGAGAAGCACTGTAAGCGAGCGCTGTACCGTAAAACGGTCGCGTATATCGACGCGGGGAAGTACGCGCACAATTTAAACGTGTACGCACTTTTCTTACGTCAAGGCGCATGGGTACCGAAAAGCCAGGATATATAATTAGAGCGTCCTTGCCGAAAAGTACCCAGCTGAATTATTCTTGAGCTGAAATAACAGTGGAAGGATAGGTCGCGTCAAGGCGCGTAGGGCTGGTGCGTGGCTTCATTCTTTTTGGGGAGTTTCCGATCTATGCTCCGCTTAGATATCTATGGCCTGTAGAGTGTATTCAGGTGTGAAGGTAAAAAGTTTGATTTGATTAATGTACTTTCCGGTTGCAACCTTGGCCCTGTGTGACCTAGGACTTAGCGGGGACCATGCGGGCAAGAAAAATGTTGCCTTTCTACGCAGGGACAAGAGTCAGTACTCATAAGTGGTATATCATTACGTTTTGTCACCAATACAATTGTAGCATGTAATTTATATAGACATGCTTGTCTATTAATTAGCAAGAGTTGAAATGCAAATTCCATTTAAATGGAATGGGGCTGGTGAAAGTTTGAGTGAAGTGAACATTTGTACACAAAATGCACAATATACAAAGAAGAATAGACAGAAACAGTAATGTAATAATCTTTACATAAACAGTTTATTGAGATGAACATGGGTCCTTCCACGAAGTTGCGTACACAAAGTGTGACATGATAGTCAAATTTGAAAGTTGCCTGATTGAATTCCAAAACATCATTTTGAACTTCCTATGTATGCATAATGTTAAAACAAAATAAACAAACAATCCTCACAAACACGAGGGCCGAGGGGCTATCTTATTCGTTACGCCATCACCGACGAGAGATGAACGAAACTGATTAGAGCATGGCGCATTGTGTTCTCTCAACATCGATCAGCTGATCGCCCGGCGGCATATGATATTATTGTTTACATCGTAAAACAAGGCATTACACACATGCGCTTTTTGAACGGAATAGCCGCGATCGATTAAAGTTAATCATTTTGTAAATTCGTCTTTGTATACCGACAGTCCAGGCAAACGCTAATTGAAAACTTGGCTTAAAATTTCTTAAACTGAATAAAGAGGCAAATTAAAAAAGCTTTGCGGTAAAATGGATTTTACTTTCGATTGACAGCAAATACGCATAGTGCGGCAGTCTCGCGATGTATTGAATGACTGACTGAGATTAGTTTTCGTAGTCGATTGAAAACAGATATTTCGCCCGTAATTTGATCAGCATGGATATCAACATAATGTAATCTTAACTCTAGTGTGATTATTTATTTTTGTCAAAGATTCGATCATTCATCTTTATTTACTTGTTTTGTTACTGCCATTCACTTGCACTTTAGAGGTTCATTCATTGTTGCATTTGGTTGTTTTATCACCTTTTTAGTTACCTATGAGATCAATTTGACGACAACAATTATATATAATATAATATTCGCATAGAAATCATAAGGTTTATTTTAATTTGCCTGACCGCCAAATGTCGAAATTTGGAAAATGGACCCAAAAATATCATTATATGATTTTTTAATTTTTTTAAAAATACGTATGAGATCCATGATACAAAAAAGTCAAGCCGCAATAATTTAGCGACAAAAAAGTCATTCTCATAGAATTTTTTTTATTTTTTAAATTCTAAAATATCAAAATTTGAAAAATTAGCCCAAATACCATTATTTAGTTAAATAATTCAATTTTGTCTGGGTACGTATGAGATCGATGATGCAAAAAAGTCAAGCCGCAATCAATTTGGTGACAAAAAAGTCATTCGCATAGAAATCATAATTATTTTTTTTAATTCTAGGCTTGACCGACAAATATCAAAATTTGACAAATTAGCCAAAATACCATTATTTGGTTAAATAATTCAATTTTGTTTGGGTACGTATGAGATCAATGATACAAACAAGTTAAGCTGCAATCAATTTGACGACAAAAAAGTAATTCGCATAGAAATCATAACATTTTTTTTTTAAATTCTAGGCTTGACCGACAAATATCAAAATTTGAAAAATTAGCCCAAATACCATTATTTGGTTAAGTAATTCAATTTTTGTTGGTGCATATGAGATCGATGATACAAAAAACTCAAGCCGCAATCAATTTGGCGACAAAAAAGTCATTCGCATAGAAATCATAATGATTTTTTTTAAAATTCTAGGCTTGACCGACAAATATCAAAATTTCTAAAATATCAAAATTTGAAAAATTAGCCCAAATACCAATATTTGGTTCAATAATTCAATTTTGTTTGGGTACGTATGAGATCGATGATACAAAAAGTCAAGTCGCAATCAATTTGACGACAAAAAAGTTGTTCGCATAGAAATCATAACAATTTTTTTTAAATTCTAGACTCGACTGACAAATATCAAAATTTGAAAAATTAGCCCAAATACCATTATTTGGTTAAATAATTCAAACATTTTTTGGTACGTATGAGATCGATGATACAAAAAAGTCAAGCCGCAATCAATTTGACCACAAAAAAGTAATTCGCATAGAAATCATAACAATTTTTTTTTTAATTCTAGGCTTGACCGACAAATATCAAAATTTGAAAAATAGCCCAAATACCATTATTTGGTTAAATAATTCAATTTTTTTTGGTACATATGAGATCAATGATACAAAAAAGTCAAGCCGCAATCAATTCAAGCCACGATCTAAATACCATTATTTGGTTAAGTAATTCAATTTTTTGGGGTACATATGAGATCGATGATACAAAAAACTCAAGCCAGAATCAATTTGGCGACAAAAAAAGTCATTCGCATAGATTTTTTTTTTAAATTCCAGGCTTGACCGACAAATATCAAAATTTGACAAATTAGTCCAAATACCATTATTTGGTTAAATAATTCAATTTTGTTTGGGTACATATGAGATCGATGATACAAAAGAGTCAAGTCGCAATCAATTTGACGACAACAATTTGTTGGCATAGAAATCATAGGCTTAATGATTTATTTATTTTAATTCTAGGCTTGACCGACAAATATCAAAATTTGAAAAAATAGCCCAAATACCATTATTTGGTTAAATAATTCAATTTTTTTGGTACGTATGAGATCAATGATACAAAAAAGTCAAGCCGCAATCAATTTGGCAACAAAAAAGTCATTCGCATAGAAATTATAATTATAATTTTTTAAATTCTAGGCTTGACCGACAAATATCAAAATTTGAAAAATTAGCCCAAATACCATTATTTGGTTAAATAATTCAATTTTGTTTGGGTACATATGAGATCGATGATACAAAAGAGTCAAGTCGCAATCAATTTGACGACAAAAAAGTTGTTTGCATAGAAATCATAGGCTTAATGATTTTTTTTTTAATTCTAGGCTTGACCGACAAATATCAAAATTTGAAAAAATAGCCCAAATACCATTATTTGGTTAAATAATTCAATTTTTTGTTGGTACGTATGAGATCAATGATACAAAAAAGTCAAGCCGCAATCAATTTGACTACAAAAAAGTCATTCGCATAGAAATCATAACCTTTTTTTTTTTAAATTCTCGGCTTGACCGACAAATATCAAAATTTGACAAATTAGCCCAAATACCATTATTTGGTTAAATAATTCATTTTTTTGGGGCACATATGAGATCGATGATACAAAAAAGTCAAGTCGCAATCAGTTTCATGACAAAAATGTCTTTCGTATAGAAATCATGAGCATTTAAAAAATAATAAAAAAAGTAGGCCTGTGTCTGACCGACAAATGTCAAAATTTGGAAAATGGACGCAAATATCATTATTAATGTTTGGATAATTAATTCATTTTTTTAAAGAACCAATCGTTTCTATGTGCGAGTCGATAATATAGATATTTTTTCAATTAAAAGGTATAGCCTATGCTAGGGTAGGGATGTTCATATCATTGACTACAGAGGGCGACATTTTTTTGAAAATTAGTTGACCAAAATATGTAGAAAACTCCATGTTTACTTAGATGAATACACCGATGTAGTAGGATGTGGCTAGGATGTATTCACTGATGTCTATATAACCCCGCACAAGCAACTAGACATCATGAAAGTAAACTTTTTTTTACCTAAAATGGTTTCAAATGTGCATGATTTGCCCAATTTTCAGCAATATGAGGCAAACTACTTTTGGTTATAACTTGTTTATTATTCAGCCTGCAGACATGGTTGAACCATCATTTTTTCGACATTCATGAACATGATCGCGCGACTCTGTTTGTTATGTAAACATAAAACAAAAATATGCACCCGCGCATCGATTAGCTCATCACTATCGCCACATCCATGTCGAAGTCATGTATGATACGTGATCACTATTGTTATGTAAATGTCCACGTTTCCATGTAATGGGCCCAGGCGTGATTCAGTGAAAAGGCATCCAATTGTTACGTAAACATCAAACAATTGATTATCTATACAGCAAAGATTCGCCCTCATACATCAAGTATGGTGACGTAGCAAATATTTGTTATTTATTTATTTATTTATTTATTTATTCGGAAAACAGCGGCACCCACCAACAGGTGGTGGTGCATCCAACAAATATAAAGTAAGATACGTCAAAAGATAGGAAAAAACACTTATACAAACAAGAGAGATAAATCATACACTCATGGAATCATGAGAATTATATACATTGAGATGGGCTCATCGAGTCCTGACACGTGGAGCTTGATATATTGATTAATGATCATTATTACTTAATAACACCGTCCTACATGACCATGCACGTTTTAAGTATGACTTACAAAAGACATCAAAATGTCTATCGATTAATGCATTGTATGAATAGTTATTTACCAACGGGGTGACAGACAAACAATTACTACCTAAGATTAGACATAGTTTTGTATTATCATCACTTAGATTAAAAAAATTCCATACATAAGAGAGATCTGCTTGACAAAGATTCATTTGTAAATTGTGAAGCTCATTGTCACGGATTGCACGTAATGACTTACATAAAAGCATAAAATGTTTGATATCTTCGCAATCTCTATTACAGAGTAAACATACCATCATTATCTACATCCCAAGAGCTTTAACCTACCATTAAGGAAGTGTGTCGTGTGTGTTATGTAAACATCAAACAAAAATAGCAACGCTCATGCATCCCCAGATGGGGGGGGGGGGGGGGGGGGTGGGGGTACTCAAATTTGGTTTGGTCGGGGGCGTGCCGCTGGAGATTCAAAGCCTACCCATTTCTAAGGGTGATTTTGGATAGACCCATGTCTAAGGATTTTTCAGTTGAAAAGCCTACCCATGGCTAAGGATGTCTCATGAAAAAACGACCACTGGAGTGGCATGTCCCCTTATGCCTTACATACCGTGAGTACCACCCCGAGCATGAATCGTTGTATTTTACTAAGAAAAATATGCTTCTCAAGGCAAAAAAATATTTTTACTCCTATGAGGCAGATTAACCCCAACTTTGAACTCGTCCAAGTTATTTGCGATTTGTACATGCTCACAAAATCTGGAATCCATTGATGGATTAATAAAGACGAAATCGCAAACACAATTTTTTTCTGAGGCAATATCTAGGGGTGGTACCTAGCCTAGCGGTGAACAAATGGGAAATTACGTAGACGTTGAGGTCGTTACAAAACGAGCTCGTTAGTTTAGATACCATACTCTACAACGCTCACAACTCTTTCCGCTCACACACATGGGTAGTAAACTACGGCGCAACAAAATGACGTAAATATAATACCTGTATACATACTATACAGTAACGCACAACCACCCTGGGAACGAGATTCGCCGAGTTTAAAACCGTGTTTAGTTAAACACAAGTTTAGTTAGACACGGTTTTAAGCTAAAACCGTGTTTAGTACGAGAATACGGCCCATGTTTAACAAGCTTATCTAATGCAAGACCAGAACATAATCCAATTCTTAAATTGAATGACTGTTTTCGTAATTTCTTTGCCAATTGTTTCATTTTAAACACTCAACATTATAACCTTAATTACAGTCGTAGATAATATTGGTCTGTATTCATGTATTTGAGTTTGTTTTGATGGTGGATGGAAAGGTGTGTCCCAATATCAGTTTATATGCTGTTAATGGAAAGGTACTTGACCTATCTAGTCTACATTCAATCATCATCATCATTTATCACTGTCCACATCCACATCTGATTCAACTTTATATTCATTCTCTTATTGGAGGACGGGTACCGGCATCCTAAGATTTTGAAATCAAAGTTTGTGTGTGAAATATCTCGAAAAATACAGCTTGAATGAGTAAGATTTTTGGATACGATATTGGTACAGTATTTACCTCGGCTGAGTTCGAGGGAAAGGTTATTTGGACAATCATGATGGAAAATGTTCCCACGATAGGGATAATTATTCCCAGTATCCGATATCGTCACATCATAGAAAATGGCGGTGATTCTAGTTCGTGTACCCCGTATAACACCCGTAATTGTTTATATACTCCGTAACGCTCAGTCGCTGAGCGCAAGCGTTGATCACCGTATTTCAGATAGGGGCGTCAAAAAATGGGGGATGTAGTCTACGTCATTTTGTTGCGCCGTAGTTTACTACCCATGTGTGTGAGCGGAAAGAGTTGTGAGCGTTGTAGAGTATACAAATATTGAATGCCTGAGCGTGTGATAGTAAAAACTATATCACAAGGTCAAATTTGGATTTTTCCATTGCACGAGGCGAAGCCGAGTGTAATGGAATAATCCAAATTGTACCGAGTGATATAGTTTTACTATTGCACAAACAAAAGGCATTCAATATTTGTTTTATATCATGATATCACATGATTCTTTTCCAGCCATAATGATAGTAAAAACTATCACATGGTTGAAATCAGGTCTATCATGATATAATATGGTATCTAAACTAACGAGTTCGTTTTGTAACGACCTCAACGTCTACGTAATTTCCCATTTGTTCACCGCTAGGCTAGGTACCACCCCTAGATATTGCCTCAGAAAAAAATTGTGTTTGCGATTTCGTCTTTATTAATCCATCAATGGATTCCAGATTTTGTGAGCATGTACAAATCGCAAATAACTTGGACGAGTTCAAAGTTGGGGTTAATCTGCCTCATAGGAGTAAAAATATTTTTTTGCCTTGAGAAGCATATTTTTCTTAGTAAAATACAACGATTCATGCTCGGGGTGGTACTCACGTATGTAAGGCATACGGGGACATGCCACTCCAGTGGTCGTTTTTTCATGAGACATCCTTAGCCATGGGTAGGCTTTTCAACTGAAAAATCCTTAGACATGGGTCTATCCAAAATCACCCTTAGAAATGGGTAGGCTTTGAATCTCCAGCGGCACGCCCCCGACCAAACCAAATTTGAGTACCCCCCCCCCCCTCCTGGGGATGCATGAGCGTTGCTATTTTTGTTTGATGTTTACATAACACACACAACACACTTCCTCTTAAAGGAGGTGTCCCGCAAGCATAAGTGTGTGCATTATATGTTAGAAAAATAACTATCAAGCCCAACTTTTGTAATTATATAGAACAAAACACCACACTTATGACAAAAACAAATAAAAACCGCTATCTCTCAACATGCACTTTTTAAAATTCGCGGCGATCGAAAGTCCCAGTGTCGATGATGTCATAGTTATACAATGCACATGCGCAAATTTGAGCACCGATACTCATGACGTCATCGACACCGGGACTTTCGATCGCCGCGAATTTTAAAAATTGCATGTTGAGTGATATCAGTTTTTATTCATTTTTGTGACTAGTATGGTGTTTTGTTCTATATAATTACGTAATTTCGGTTCGATAATTATTTTTCTAACACAAAATGATCAATGTTGTGCTTGCGGGACCCTTTCTTTAATGGTAGGTTAAGCTCTTGGGATGTAGATAAATGATGGTATATGTTTACTCTGTAATAGAGATTGCGAAGATATCAAACATTTTATGCTTTTATGTAAGTCATTACGTGCAATCCGTGACAATGAGCTTCACAATTTACAAATGAATCTTCGTCAAGCAGATCTCTCTTATGTATGGAATTTTTTTAATCTAAGTGATGATAATACAAAACTATGTCTAATCTTAGGTAGTATTGTTTGTCTGTCACCCCGTTGGTAAATAACTATTCATACAATGCATTAATCGATAGACATTTTGATGTCTTTTGTAAGTCATACTTAAAACGTGCATGGTCATGTAGGACGGTGTTATTAAGTAATAATGATCATTAATCAATATATCAAGCTCCACGTGTCAGGACTCGATGAGCCCATCTCAATGTATATAATTCTCATGATTCCATGAGTGTATGATTTATCTCTCTTGTTTGTATAAGTGTTTTTTCCTATCTTTTGACGTATCTTACTTTATATTTGTTGGATGCACCACCATCTGTTGGTGGGTGCCGCTGTTTTGAAAGCGTTTTCCGAATAAATAAATAAATAAATAAATAACAAATATTTGCTACGTCACCATACTTGATGTATGAGGGCGAATCTTTGCTGTATAGATAATCAATTGTTTGATGTTTACGTACAACAATTGGATGCCTTTTCACTGAATCACGCCTGGGCCCATTACATGGAAACGTGGACATTTACATAACAATAGTGATCACGTATCATACATGACTTCGACATGGATGTGGCGATAGTGATGAGCTAATCGATGCGCGCGTGCATATTTTTGTTTTATGTTTACATAACAAACAGAGTCGCGCGATCATGTTCATGAATGTCGAAAAAATGATGGTTCAACCATGTCTGCAGGCTGAATAATAAACAAGTTATAACCAAAAGTAGTTTGCCTCATATTGCTGAAAACTGGGCAAATCATGCACATTTTAAACCATTTTAGGTAAAAAAAAAAGTTTACTTTCATGATGTCTAGTTGCTTGTGCGGGGTTATATAGACATCAGTGAATACAGGCTGTAACAAAAAAAGTTATACAATTTTGAAAAAAATAATTAAAATATCTCCTGTAGAATTTCTGTTTCGAGTTTTAATGGCCTGCAAGGGGAAATTTCTTAGCTTTCGAATAAGCTTTGTTTCATGACAATCGATGGTCGGTAAGCAGAGATATGATCAAATGTCTAAAGTAGTCATGAAATCACCTGGGCCACTTTGGTTTAATCAATGGTAAAATCACTGGGATGAATATGAATGGAATCGAACCAGGAACATAGCAGTAGAGCGCCCTTGTTAGACAACAATGGTTCGTTTCAAGTGGTTAAAAGTATTACAAAGAAGGTTAGGTCTTTACAAATATTATTTATTTATTCTATGAATTTTTTTATTCAAATGAAATAAAACTATTTGAAAAAAGAATTATATTGTTCTCCCTAATGTTCCTTGCATGATACCCTAACCATTTGATTTATACAAGCAAGATCGTATGATATTATTGTGAAAGTGGCCCAACCCGATTTCAAGACGACTTAGTAGATTGGTCATAACTTTTAAACGCAAGTAGTTAAAAAGACCAAATAAAATTATTCTGGTAGCCAAAACGGAACTTAACACAGAGTGTAAGAGATTTTGACATTGCATGATTTTAACATTGAATTAAAAATAAAATTGCGATTGTATAACTTTTTTTGTTACAGTCTGTACATCCTAGCCACATCCTACTACATCGGTGTATTCATCTAGGTAAACATGGAGTTTTCTACATATTTTGGTCAACTAATTTTCAAAAAAATGTCGCCCTCTGTAGTCAATGATATGAACATCCCTACCCTAGCATAGGCTATACCTTTTAATTGAAAAAATTATCTATATTATCGACTCGCACATAGAAACGATTGGTTCTTTAAAAAAATGAATTAATTATCCAAACATTAATAATGATATTTGCGTCCATTTTCCAAATTTTGACATTTGTCGGTCAGACACAGGCCTACTTTTTTAATTTTTTTTAAATGCTCATGATTTCTATACGAAAGACATTTTTGTCATGAAATTGATTGCGACTTGACTTTTTTGTATCATCGATCTCATATGTACCCCAAAAAAATGAATTATTTAACCAAATAATGGTATTTGGGCTAATTTGTCAAATTTTGATATTTGTCGGTCAAGCTGAGAATTAAAAAAAAAAAAGTTATGATTTCTATGCGAATTACTTTTTTGTCGTCAAATTGATTGCGGCTTGACTTTTTTGTATCATTGATCTCATACGTACCAACAAAAAATTGAATTATTTAACCAAATAATGGTATTTGGGCTATTTTTTCAAATTTTGATATTTGTCGGTCAAGCCTAGAATTAAAAAAAATAAATTATGATTTCTATGCAAACAACTTTTTTGTCGTCAAATTGATTGCGACTTGACTCTTTTGTATCATCGATCTCATATGTACCCAAACAAAATTGAATTATTTAACCAAATAATGGTATTTGGGCTAATTTTTCAAATTTTGATATTTGTCAGTCAAGCCTAGAATTTAAAAAATAATAATTATGATTTCTATGCGAATGACTTTTTTGTTGCCGAATTGATTGCGGCTTGACTTTTTCAAATTTTGATATTTGTCAGTCAAGCCTAGAATTTAAAAAATAATAATTATGATTTCTATGCGAATGACTTTTTTGTTGCCGAATTGATTGCGGCTTGACTTTTTTGTATCATTGATCTCATACGTACCAAAAAAAAATTGAATTATTTAACCAAATAATGGTATTTGGGCTATTTTTTCAAATTTTGATATTTGTCGGTCAAGCCTAGAATTAAAAAAAAAAAATCATTAAGCCTATGATTTCTATGCAAACAACTTTTTTGTCGTCAAATTGATTGCGACTTGACTCTTTTGTATCATCGATCTCATATGTACCCAAACAAAATTGAATTATTTAACCAAATAATGGTATTTGGACTAATTTTTCAAATTTTGATATTTGTCGGTCAAGCCTAGAATTAAAAAAAAAATCTATGCGAATGACTTTTTTTGTCGCCAAATTGATTGTGGCTTGAGTTTTTTGTATCATCGATCTCATATGTACCCCAAAAAATTGAATTACTTAACCAAATAATGGTATTTAGATCGCGGCTTGAATTGATTGCGGCTTGACTTTTTTGTATCATTGATCTCATACGTACCAAAAAAAATTGAATTATTTAACCAAATAATGGTATTTGGGCTATTTTTTCAAATTTTGATATTTGTCGGTCAAGCCTAGAATTTAAAAAAAAAAATGTTATGATTTCTATGCGAATTACTTTTTTGTGGTCAAATTGATTGCGGCTTGACTTTTTTGTATCATCGATCTCATACGTACCAAAAAATGTTTGAATTATTTAACCAAATAATGGTATTTGGGCTAATTTTTCAAATTTTGATATTTGTCAGTCGAGTCTAGAATTTAAAAAAATTGTTATGATTTCTATGCGAACAACTTTTTTGTCGTCAAATTGATTGCGACTTGACTTTTTGTATCATCGATCTCATACGTACCCAAACAAAATTGAATTAATTAACCAAATATTGGTATTTGGGCTAATTTTTCAAATTTTGATATTTTAGAAATTTTGATATTTGTCGGTCAAGCCTAGAATTTAAAAAAAAATCATTATGATTTCTATGCGAATGACTTTTTTGTCGCCAAATTGATTGCAGCTTGAGTTTTTTGTATCATCGATCTCATATGTACCAACAAAAATTGAATTACTTAAAGGTAGATGACCCGATCACATTTTCGTAACACAGAATTATTTCAAACATACGGAGATTTTCATATCATATGAAAGCTCATATTTTTCTCATCATCATACTGAAATTTGACGGCATAAATCGGTATAATTACGGAGAAATCGATGAAATAACGTCGAATTACCGCGAATGGTGGTAACCCCCGACATAGTTTGTGTACTACTCTATGGGTACAGTTCACAGCATCTTGTGCGTCTAAAATAAGAACCATAATAGCTATGCAACTCAAACTTTGGAACACGATTTTTTTAAGGATGACCTTTCATGTAGAATAGAAAACTTCAAGTTAAAAATCGGAACATCTACCTTTAAGGTGGCATAATGAATTAGGCCCTAATTAAGAAATGTTTAAACATTTTAATTAGTGGGCCTAATTAATTATGCAAATGGAAATTAGACAAAAGCTAACATACGTTTTTAGCTCTCCAAGTGTTCTACCCATGTACCAAGTTACATCATCATAGCTCATCTCATTAGTCCACAAACTTTACTTTGCATATTTCATGCATACATAATTAGCCTATAAGATTTTAAAGGAAATCTAAAATTTTCATCGGCCAATAGAGCCACCTTAACCAAATAATGGTATTTGGGCTAATTTTTCAAATTTTGATATTTGTCGGTCAAGCCTAGAATTTAAAAAAAAAATGTTATGATTTATATGCGAATTACTTTTTTGTCGTCAAATTGATTGCAGCTTAACTTTTTTGTATCATTGATCTCATACGTACCCAAACAAAATTGAATTATTTAACCAAATAATGGTATTTTGGCTAATTTGTCAAATTTTGATATTTGTCGGTCAAGCCTAGAATTAAAAAAAATAATTATGATTTCTATGCGAATGACTTTTTTGTCACCAAATTGATTGCGGCTTGACTTTTTTGCATCATCGATCTCATACGTACCCAGACAAAATTGAATTATTTAACCAAATAATGGTATTTGGACTAATTTTTCAAATTTTGATATTTTAGAATTTAAAAAATTAAAAAAATTCTATGAGAATGACTTTTTTGTCGCCAAATTATTGCGGCTTGACTTTTTTGTATCATGGATCTCATACGTATTTTAAAAAAAATAAAAAAATCATATAATGATATTTTTGGGTCCATTTTCCAAATTTCGACATTTGGCGGTCAGGCAAATTAAAATAAACCTTATGATTTCTATGCGAATATTATATTATATATAATTGTTGTCGTCAAATTGATCTCATAGGTAACTAAAAAGGTGATAAAACAACCAAATGCAACAATGAATGAAACTCTAAAGTGCAAGTGAATGGCAGTAACAAAACAAGTAAATAAAGATGAATGATCGAATCTTTGACAAAAATAAATAATCACACTAGAGTTAAGATTACATTATGTTGATATCCATGCTGATCAAATTAGGCCAAAAAAAAAAGTTGACTTGCCCTTTCAGGGTCAGGGTCGGACGGTCGGATTTTTTTTTTTTGATTTTTAAACAAGCAGATACTACTTAAAAACACGTTTTGATCTTTCTTTATTGTTATGTGCTTCTTTCAATTTTTTTTAATCTTTTTTTTTTTTTTTTTTTGAAAAAAAAAAAAAAAAAATAGCGACCCTAGATTTCCGAAAATTAGGGTCGGTCGGAAAGGGCAAGTGAACTTTTTTATTTATTTGGCCTTACGGGCGAAATATCTGTTTTCAATCGACTACGAAAACTAATCTCAGTCATTCAATACATCGCGAGACTGCCGCACTATGCGTATTTGCTGTCAATCGAAAGTAAAATCCATTTTACCGCAAAGCTTTTTTAATTTGCCTCTTTATTCAGTTTAAAGAAATTTTAAGCCAAGTTTTCAATTAGCGTTTGCCTGGACTGTCGGTATACAAAGACGAATTTACAAAATTATTAACTTTAATCGATCGCGGCTATTCCGTTCAAAAAGCGCATGTGTGTAATGCCTTGTTTTACGATGTAAACAATAATATCATATGCCGCCGGGCGATCAGCTGATCGATGTTGAGAGAACACAATGCGCATGCTCTAATCAGTTTCGTTCATCTCTCGTCGGTGATGGCGTAACGAATAAGATAGCCCCTCGGCCCTCGTGTTTGTGAGGATTGTTTGTTTATTTTGTTTTAACATTATGCATACATAGGAAGTTCAAAATGATGTTTTGGAATTCAATCAGGCAACTTTCAAATTTGACTATCATGTCACACTTTGTGTACGCAACTTCGTGGAAGGACCCATGTTCATCTCAAAATTTATGTAAAGATTATTACATTACTGTTTCTGTCTATTCTTCTTTGTATATTGTGCATTTTGTGTACAAATGTTCACTTCACTCAAACTTTCACCAGCCCCATTCCATTTAAATAGAATTTGCATTTCAACTCTTGCTAATTAATAGACAAGCATGTCTATATAAATTACATGCTACAATTGTATTGGTGACAAAACGTAATGATATACCACTTATGAGTACTGACTCTTGTCCCTGCGTAGAAAGGCAACATTTTTCTTGCCCGCATGGTCCCCGCTAAGTCCTAGGTCCCACAGGGCCAAGGTTGCAACCGGAAAGTACATTAATCAAATCAAACTTTTTACCTTCACACCTGAATACACTCTACAGGCCATAGATATCTAAGCGGAGCGTAGATCGGAAACTCCCCAAAAAGAATGAAGCCACGCACCAGCCCTACGCGCCTTGACGCGACCTATCCTTCCCCTGTTATTTCAGCTCAAGAATAATTCAGCTGGGTACTTTTCGGCAAGGACGCTCTAATTATATATCCTGGCTTTTCGGTACCCACGCGCCTTGACGTAAGAAAAGTGCGTACGCGTTTAAATTGTGCGGCGTACTTCCCCGCGTCGATATACGCAACCGTGTCACGGTACAGCGCTCGCTTACAGTGCTTCTCTCACAGCCAACATGTTATTATTTCCGCAATTTCTCCAAATTAGGGATGGTTTGTTCGCGTAAGAGAAAAAGGTAAGCCTGCTATTGCAGTGGTAGTCTATTATAAATGTTCAACACAAAGGTTTTGTTAAAGTTAATTTAAAACAATCAGTTTTACAACGTTCACATTTAATAATACGATGAGTATGCGTCATATAGGCCTAATCAACCACCAATTTTTGGAATTAGAAAGAGAATATTTTGAATAATGTTCTCTTTTTTGAGCTAAAAATTAATAGTAAGTGTCATTTTCAGACAAAATTATGTCCTTGTTTTGTTCGAAAAATGGGTCACCCCCCCCCCCCCCCCCCGACTCAACACAAAGGTTAATTGGAACCATAATGTGTGTTCTTCATTTTTTTTTCATCTGCAAGATCCATGCTAACCCCCTTTTGTTTGTTTGCATAACCTCCACGCAAAATTAAGCGTTTTCAGAGATTGAAAAGGAGTGCATGCTTGGCTATGCCCATTCAAACTTTACCCTTACATAGGTTACTTCTCTCAAAGTCACATTTCCCCAAAATGATGTCTTCCGACGGAAAAGTGCGCTTTTCAACGATACAGGGAAGTTATTGACGTGAAAGGTGAAAGGTGGGCATTATTGACTAGTCATGCATAAACAAGAATCATTTTTATTTTAAATAAGGATCACCTATTATAATAGAAAGAAAATAACTTTCTTTTAATTGTAAATACAATCGAAATGAATTTTAAAGAGCACTAGAGACATTGTGTAACTTTCATGCATACGGTTTTGGAAATTGCCACTTTTTCTAAAAACATCATTTTGGGGGAATGTGAATGTTTTAGAAAAGGTGAATATGATATTGAAAAGGGAAAATGTTCTGCAGGGTGTGTCAAAAAAAGGTGTCCCATGAGACTATGAGTTAACAGATTAATTGAAAATACATCCCATGACTTTTGGTAAGCCATTAGTCCGCTATCAAATACACTTTATTTATCCCATTGAATTTCACCACCTATAATTACCGAGATATGATCAATGCAGTAACAAGGGTACGTGCGAATGACCACTTTGAACAAGAAAATGACTTTCAACTGAAAAACTGACTTTGGTGTAACTTGTTTGGGTCCATTTCTTTTTGTGTTGGGAAATTTGCTTTTGTTTTTGTTATTTGCCGTTTGTTCTTTCTATTTGTATCGTTCTATATAAATGTTTCGTGTCTTTAAGCACTCTAATAATTGAGTGGATGTGCCTTTTTGTCGCTATTATTATTATTATTATTATTATAGTAGGCGCGGCCTGTTAGTTCGTTTCTATTTAGTCACTCTTTGATCTAGTTTGCCTGCATGTCATTGGCTGTTTTACTAGCGTGATAGTGAAGACAGAAATGATCATTCTGTTGTGAAAAAATGATAAGAAAAAACAACAACTTATAGATCAAAAAACTCCTATCATAAAATCAAGATCTAATTCAAAAAAGTGTTTAGTTTCAAATAAAATTGAAAAAACAAAAATACTTCCAAAGGATATGAAAATGTTTCTACTTCAATCTGAAAACTCACTTCATATTTTGATTTCAAAAAAACCGTCAAAAACAATACTTTAAACATCATAATGAGGCCAGGTCACGGTAAAGGCAGTCCGAAAACGCAGAAGGATGAACTTATTTATGAGACAGATATAACTTCAAAACAGTTTCAATCTAAATTAGACAAAGGAGACAGCTTCTTTTCTGATTAAAACTCGCTCTTTGCGGCGAGATGATACGCAGCCCCTGACAAATAACGCGGAAAAGGCTGCGTATGTGCGTAATATTTTTCAGAAGTACGCTCGGCTGCGTAAAATGTAAACAAAAACGTTCGGCTTCACTTTACGCAGCAAATACGCGGGGAGTTTCCCATCTAGCGCCTTACGGCGCATAAGATATCTATGCTACAGGCCACATCAAACACCAACGGCAGCTCTGTCAGCAATTCATTATTATGGTTGAATCAAATACAAAGCAAACCCTTTAGAACAAACAAACGGGTTTCAAATATTATCTCCCACACAATAAATCCAAACCACTTCATAATCATTTCATTTTCATACCATCACTCTCCGCCCGTCCTCCATGGTTCTGGTCAGATCCTAACATATCATGTTAAAACCAATACAATGTCAATAACCGCCCTATTGATAACCACTAAATCTAACACTGCTAAACCCCATCAACCGCGAAACTCGAAAACCGCGAAACCCGAGAACCGCTCTAGTTCTTCTTCGTCATCATCATCATCATCATCGATTTCATCCTCGTTAACATATTCTGCTTCCATATGGTTGGAATTTGATAACCAATAAACCAACATGGTAGGTCAACTCTACCTCTTTCCAACCATGATCTGTGGGCTCAAGGTTTTCTAGTGGATTAGGTGTGCATTCTTCTATAGAAATGCCACATAGTTGCACCTTGCAAATTGTGCAACAGTAGGCCTACGTCTTTGCATGTTGTATCTGCATCAACACCCTTTGGTTTTTTCAAATGGACTGGTCTTGATTGCTCGGTTTGTATTTTCTCTAGAAAGAGTTTTAGTCTATCTGTCGTCATTCACGGAGGACAACTTCCCTGACCATAGAGAGAGAGGGGAGAGAGCACACGCATGTTGCCGATGTTGCCTAGCCCTTCTAGATAGAGAGGATTTTGTTTAATGGGTTCACCTTTTCTTTCCATAACCCTAACCCCCGAGGCAACTTTTACAAAGATTTTTTTTTCGCGGCCAAATAGCGAGGGGAAAAAGTGCCCCTGCATGGCGGAGTATATTCCGCCGTGCATATACCTTGGGGCCATTATTTCATCGAAAAACTGCCGAGCTGGGTGACGCAAGCACACCGCATGATCGTAGTGATTCGTAGGACTCAAGAGTGTTAGGGTTAATCAGATCAAAATTAGAAGAAAAAAATAATTCGCGGCCAAATAGCGAGGGGGAAAAGTGCCCCCACTCCCCCGGGACTCGAACCCCGGATCTACCGGTAGGCCACGGGGGGAATGCATGCATGGCGGAGTATATTCCGCCGTGCATATACCTTGGGGCCATTATTTCATCGAAAAACTGCCGAGCCGGGTGACACAAGCACGCCGCATCGTAGTGATTCGTAGGACTCAAGAGTGTTAGGGTTAAAGGTATATTATGTGATCTTTCCAAGGAACGCCCTCAACATCGAAAAAAAATTGAAAGAAGATTTTCTTGCAGATTTACATTCTGATCATAAATAGTACATACATTCCAAGTTACAGGGCGATACGATTCTTAATTACTTCAAAATCATGATTTTAGAGTGAAAATAAACTGTCGGATAATCCGACAGTTTATTATTTTCACTCTAAATTCACTCTAAAACTAATTCGATTTTTATGAAAAATTTAAAAGTGATGTAAAAACACATCTGTGTTGATTTCCGACTTTTCCTGAGTAATGCTACCTTGCTAGCTGCTCTATTCGCCCAATACGAGCAAAAATTGGATTTCTATGAAAAATTTAAAAGTGTTGTAAAAACACAATTCGATTTTTATGAAAAATTTAAAAGTGATGTAAAAACACACCTGTGTTGATTTTCGACTTCTCATAAGTAATGATACCTTGCCAGCTGCTCTATTTGCCCAATACGAGCAAAAATTGGACTTCTATGAAAAATTTAAAAGTGATGTAAAAACACAATTCGATTTTTAAGGAAAATTTAAAAGTGATGTAAAAACACACCTGTGTTGATTTTCGACTTCTCCTAAGTAATGATACCTTGCCAGCTGCTCTATTCGTCCGATACGAGCAACAATTCGATTTATATGAAAAATTTAAAAGTGATGTAAAAACACAATTCGATTTTTATGAAAAATTTAAAAGTGATGTAAAAACACACCTGTGTTGATTTTCGACTTCTCCTTAGTAATGATACCTTGCCAGCTGCTCTATTCGTCCGATACAAGCAACAATTCGATTTATATGAAAAATGTAAAAGTGATGTAAAAGCACAATTCGATTTTTATGAAAAATTTAAAAGTGATGTAAAAACACATCTGTGTTGATTTCCGACTTTCCTGAGTAATGCTACCTTGCTAGCTGCTCTATGCGCCCGATACGAGCAAAAATTGGATTTCTATGAAAAATTTAAAAGTGATGTAAAAACACAATTCGATTTTTATGAAAAAATTAAAAGTGATGTAAAAACACACCTGTGTTGATTTTCGACTTCTCATAAGTAATGATACCTCGCCAGCTGCTCTATTCGTCTGATACGAGCAACAATTCGATTTCTATGAAAAATTTAAAAGTGATGTAAAAACACAATTCGATTTTTATGAAAAAATTAAAAGTGATTTAAAAACAAACCTGTGTTGATTTTCGACTTCTCATAAGTAATGATACCTTGCCAGCTGCTCTATTCGCCCAATACGAGCAAAAATTGGATTTCTATGAAAAATTTAAAAGTGATGTAAAAACACATCTGTGTTGATTTCCGACTTTTCCTGAGTAATGCTATCTTGCTAGCTGCTCAATGCTCACGATACGAGAACAATTGGATTTTTTTGAAAAATTTAAAAGTGATGTAAAAACACATCTGTGTTGAATTCCGACTTTTCCTGAGTAATGCTACCTTGCTAGCTGCTCAATGCTCCCGATACGAGAACAATTGGATTTTTTTGAAAAATTTAAAAGTGATGTAAAAACACACCTGTGTTGATTTTCGACTTCTCCTAAGTAATGATACCTTGCCAGCTGCTCTATTCGTCCGATACGAGCAACAATTCGATTTCTATGAAAAATTTAAAAGTGATGTAAAAACACAATTCGATTTTTATGAAAAATTTAAAAGTGATGTAAAAACACATCTGTGTTGATTTCCGACTTTTCCTGAGTAATGCTACCTTGCTAGCTGCTCTATGCGCCCGATACGAGCAAAAATTGGATTTCTATGAAAAATTTAAAATTGATGTAAAAACACAATTCGATTTTTATGAAAAATTTAAAAGTGATGTAAAAACACAATTCGATTTTTATGAAAAATTTAAAAGTGATGTAAAAACACATCTGTGTTGATTTC
>CM069444.1:0-24213 GCA_035610835.1 Ophiura sarsii
GAAAATACACCTATTTTTTTGCAAATTTTCGCGAAAATTCAATCCTCAGTGCCGGATAGGCAACCAATGCAATTCCTGGAGCAATGGTTTCGCGCCGTTCGTCTGCCGACATGGTAAATAAGACACGCGCGCAGCGCGATTTCGCAGTGTTTGTAAACGCTTAGTCTCCGTGGTAGACAAACCGCTAAGCAATGAGTTTCCATATTCCAACTGGGCCGTGGGATAAAATCAAAGATCTCACTCGTGTGCACAAGTAGATTTATCCATAACGACGGACTTGATCCATCGTCATGTTATCCCCCCCCCCCCCCCCACACAACAATAGCGTTTATTTTTACGGACCCCCCCCCCCCCCCTTGCTCAGATGTTGATTAGTTTTTACCCCCTTTACCCCCCCCCCCCCCCCCCCCAACACACACAAGTATGTACTTGCAAACCTTAAATATGTTTAATAATTAAGGCCTCATAAAGCTTTAAGGTCTTTAGTATGAATCATTGCATGCCTGATGGCGTTACAATTGAAATAGTGAAACCTAACATTGATAAAATGATCTATCTTAGGTTTGAAATATTCCATGTCTGGTCTTATTACTTGATTCAGAGAAACTCTTATCACAGTATAAACAATGGTATAGTTTCTCTTTAGTATGAATCCTTACATTCCTGATCAATATTTTTCCGTCCAAAAGTATCATGAGAGTCGCATTTTCAACAAGAATCAGTTAGCATGGTTGTAGTAATAGTCTTGTGAACATGACTTCAAAGCGCATCTTCGAGAAGATTGTTAACGGTAGCCTATATTTTCGCAAATAATACATTCGGTGTTGAAATTAAAAGTGAGTTGCGCCTCGCTCTTAAAATACAATGTTCATTAATCTTTCAAATTAAACTCCTCACAACAAGCATCGAAACACTTTAAAATGATCCAATTAAATATATAACGGCTCGAAAGGGTATGCATTAATCGATGCATATAACCAAGTGCATAATTTTGTTCTGCGTATTTTGACACCTCGATCGTTGAGATACGATGTTGCCGAGCAGAGTTATTGTCATTTCAATGATCGTGGGTCCAGTTTCAAAAATGACGCTCATCCCTATCGAAAAGCACGAATCTGATCATTAATGCAAACCTCTCTCTATAGGATGATTGTAACTTTCAAAACTGGACCCACGACCATTGAAATGACTATAACTAAACCTATTCAATCTCAATAGAAAAATGTTATTTTGCATAATCATAACAAAGTGTATGACTTTCTGTTGTTGAGCACTTTATGTCTACAAATTAAAATATCATACATGTACTTACAATACTGTTGACCAGTTGTAATCAAATTATGCAGCTAGTATGGGATGAGGCCTACAACTTTAGAAGATCCTAGGTAGATAGCTAGGTGACTGGTTGCTGTCTTGATGCAATATGTTATAATGAAGCAAATTTGCAACTGGCATAGAATACACGTACACGTATGCAAAGTGAGGTATACAGATCAAGTGATTGACCAATGTTTAATCAGGGTTGGTTGGACTTTGGAATTCAATGGTTGAACTTTGCTCAAGAGATGTATTTTGTTTGTTTGTAATGAGTAGGTCATTGTATACATTGTATATAGTGATATCATTGAGCTCATTTGCGTA
Organism: Ophiura sarsii; assembly: GCA_035610835.1. Classification (NCBI taxonomy): domain Eukaryota; kingdom Metazoa; phylum Echinodermata; class Ophiuroidea; order Amphilepidida; family Ophiuridae; genus Ophiura; species Ophiura sarsii. The sequence continues at coordinate 1,642 of CM069444.1, forward strand.
CCACACCATGTGTCTACCTGTAATAAAGTGCTCAACAAAAGACCTTTGTTTAGGTCCTTTAAAGTAACTTCCGAATATTTTTGACCAAACAAACTCGATAGACATTTGGATGAATCTTTCCGGCACAATTTGATACCAACATTGCCACCGAACAACAAAGATAAACCATGATTAGCACCATTTAAAGAAAATTAGTCACTTTTCAAAAATCACATTTTCAATACACTATACGCGGGAAGAAAAGACCACATTTTACCTGTTCATAATCAAATAGCCCGCACGACGTGATCAATATCCATTTCATTCCCGGCCATTCAAGTGCCACGCAGAGCATTTTCTCGCGGCTTGCGTGCGTTGAAAATGTGACTTTTGAAAAGTGACTAATTTTCTTCAAATGGTGCTAATCATGGTTTAGCTTTGTTGTTAGGGGGCAACTTTGGTATCAAATTGTGCCGGAAAGATTCATCCAAATGTCTATCTAGTCTGTTTAATCATAAAAATATCGGAAGTTACTCTAAAGGACCTAAACAAAGTATATGACTTTCTTTTGTTGAGCACTTTATTACCCGTACTATGCAGTTTTGCCAACTATACAAGGTGCCAGGGCCGGTCAGGGACCCCAATGCAGTTTTGCCAACTATACAAGGTGCAAGGGCCGGTCAGGGACCCCAAAGTCAACCCAATTTTCCACTCACCTGAGTTTGCTGAAAAAGCACCCAATTAGGCGGGAAAACCCCAAACCCTGTTGTATGGGCAGACTGTGATTACCCAGAAATGACAAATGGACTTGATAGATAAATGCAAGTTGACAACATGTCGGCAAAGATCACCCTGGGTTGACTATTTTCAAATAATTTAAGATCTGATATGCAGACTGTGAGTACTCAGTGTTGACAAATGAACTTAATTGACTTAACTTCAAGTTGACAGTGTGTCACCAAAGATCACCCTGGGGTGACTATGTTCAAATAATCCCCTCCCTTGTAAACGTAAGACTTATTGCGAACAGTAAACATTATATAAACAAGTGTTCGCGACCGTCCTGAAAACTTCTAAGTTGACTATTGTCGTCCACCCAGGGTTGGTCCCTGGGAGAAAAGTCATGTGGGTCTTTCCATCGCTGCATTAAACCAAAGACAAAATCCAGGTAACTATTATCTTGTGTTGTGAACAAAAGATCAATTTCAAATTATTTGATTACCAACCCAGAATTGAACTTTCACTCTAATAAAAGACAAATTTTGTTTATCAACACCAGGCCCTTAAAAAACCAACTATAGACATGATAATGTGTGAATTATGACACTGACAATCAAATAATTGTCAAATATTAATTGATATTTATTAAATTTATTCCACATTAATATCATAAAACTTAACTCAACACTAGTTGTGAAATATATACACTGGTATGGTGTGTCGTTGCTATGGATAATTTCAGGAAACTCTTTGGCAATAATGACATTGGAATGGATTTTTTTCTTCTTTTGTATGGATTCTTTCATGTGCAGATGTGTAGTCATACCACTGCGTTATAAAAACAGATGTCACAATATCTACACTGGTAATACTGGTATGGTATCATATTGGTATGGTACCTTTTATGAAGAATCCTACTTAAAAAATAGTGGCTACATTGTTGACCAGTCGCGTCAAAAAGGACATGTTGTCGGCAAACACAGTTTTGAGATAGAGAGCAATATATTTGGTGAAACATAAAGAAAATAATTATATAGACCCCGGACCTGGACCGAATAGACGGAACCAAGAGGAGAACTTTTATATGCACAATAATGTCTGACTGGTCTAAAATTCATAAAATATTTAACTGATTGTCATAAACGTCATGATGAGGATGAAACAATTTCGAGAACATTTCCCATTCTGCTTCGACCCGTTCAGTGGCGTAACCAGGAGGTGGGGTGGGGTGTGGTGGAGTGGAGTGGGGTGTTGTTTGGGGGGATCCTTCATCCCATGTTATACATGTAGGCTTGCGCCTATTTACAATAAACGGGAGGTAAGCAGAAAATTGGGTTCTCGAAAGTGTATTTTAACCAAAATTAGGTTCTCGAAAGTGTATAAACTTCGGATTGGAAATTACACCTTCTATAAACCATCAAAGAATTTAAGGGGGCATTTTCAAATACCAAAAACATTTCTGATTTAATCAATACCACCCATATACTTCGAGAAAAGGCACCCCAAAAGGCGGCACAGAGACGTATATCGCTATTGTGATAAGTCCCCCGGCCCCACACCATGATTCCCCCCAAATGAAATTACAAACTCGATGTAAACCTTTGTATACTAAAACAAATAGTCAGATATGGACAACACGGGTGATTACGAGTGCTTCCCCCGGTAGCAGAGTCTCGAGTCTCGGGTCTCGGCTCGTAGGACGATAGTAAGCGACTGCGCGGAGCAATTGGCGATGATCGAGTGATTTCATGCATTTTAGAACATGCGGTATAACATATCGGAGTGATGTTTGCGGTGTTAAAGTGGAGCTTGGTTGGCGGTATCAAGGAGTTATGTGGTACAGTAGGCCTAAAGGTCGTATTTTGTTGATTGTAAACAGATGTACACTGTGACGCACCCATGTAAAGTGACGGACCTTTACGCACCCTCCGTCATTTTTTTGACGGACCAAAGGCTGCCACTGACGTACCCTCCGTCAAGAATTATTGGTAAACGACGCACCTCTCCCGGGCAGGGGTAGCACTGGCTCAAAAATGTGAGGAGTCCCATTTGCATTTTTCAGGACCCTTTAAGGACTGCAAAAACTAAATTTAAGGGGTCCCCCAGAAATATAAGGGGTCCTGAAGTTTGAGCCTTTGAAAATGGTCAAACAGTCGCTAACACAGATACGCACACTAGCGTAAGATCATGTAACTCATATACCTATGTCGTGTCCATGTTAATCAGTAGAATATACTTATATATAGAATGTTTTGGAAATCGCTTGAAACTTTTGCGGAAGCAATTCGGAAGCGATTTAGTGTGTTTAACAACTTTTAAAAATACAGGATTTGCATTGTATTTACCTTTTACGGACATTAATAAATTTAAAATGTAGGCACAGGTTTCCACGTCCATACATCGTCAAATTTAAGGGGTCCCTTTATTTTCGATTGGGACCCGTTAGTGAAGTTCAATATGTAAACTTACGCGTCCATTATCGTCCAACAAGAAAATAAGGGGTCCTAGGACGCGAGGACGCGCAAGAACGCGAGCCCTGCTCCCGGGGGTCGTATAGTGCGTCTTACAACTGATAGGTGTAACACTGGTGAAGGGCAATCGTACAAGTAGAAGTTGCATCCTTAGGAGTAAACCTGTAAGTGGCACAACGTCGATTCGGGTAGTTTTGATAAATTGACAAATCCAAATCAGATAAAATAAACGGCATCTGAAAGCTGAGTGTTTTCCCTTTCCGTGTGTATAAATATATTAAACCAAGCTTTGGCCTTCATGGTCAACCAGTTGCGCAAACATGTGCACAATTTTGTTAGAAACACCCGGTACACTGGGTAAAACACGCAGACCATAATAGTACATTGCTCACGAAGTGAATCTGGCCTTCATTAAATCTTGGTTGATGGAAGGAAAATAAATCACCTTAGAAAAAAAATGTTGTCTCCTTTGGCTTTGAAAAAGAAATGTTGCCTCCTTTGGCTTTGAAAAAAAATGTTGCCTCCTTTGGCTATGAAAAAAAAATGTGCCTCTACTGGCAATTTTTGTGTGTGTGTGTTAAACCCTGGTGGAGAAAAAAAATCAGCCTGACCCTTATCTTCCATGACCACCCCCCCCCCCCCCCCCCCCCGGATGCGATCTTTATTACCGTAAACAACATTTGATACCTGACGGAGTAAAGTGCATAGCACATGTACATTGTACAGCAATACATTTATCGGATATATAATGGTGCGTCCCTTATCTCCTGACTGAGAGACGGTCTTATCACAGAATGAACATTGGTAAGGCCAGTCTGTTTAGTATGACTCCTTTCATAGCTAGTCTTGTTACTCGAATTAGAGAAACCCTTATGACAGTATGTATAGGCCAAAAAAAAAATTGTTTGGTTGCCCTTTCCCGACCGACCGTAAATATTGAAAAATCTCAGTCGCGTTTTTTCAAATAGATTTAAAAAAAAAAAAAAAAAAAATGATTTCATGAATATAAATGCTTACAAGATGGTGAATTACGGTTGCTGATCATTTAAAATGTATTGCAGACACATATTCTTAGGCCATACATATTTTATTCCTCTCTAGGAGCTTCTAGGCTGATGCTGAAAGAGCAGGTACCACCCCGGGCAGGTACACGACAATCGTAAACATAACACCTCACCTCACATGTTTCGCTCGATCACCTTAGTGTGTTCCTATGCTATTGTGCATGAAGGTTTCCAAGAAAATATTGAATACAATATTAACATTAAAACTTATACTTTGGTTTTTATTCCATCATAGAAATATTAATATATTATTTTATTTAAATGGAATGCGAACATAGAAAGTGCAATGCGCGCACTTCACATGAGGTTGAGCTCGCGTAAAGTACGCCTGCTCAACCTCACCCCAAAACGGTCCCCTGGATCTCCGTTGTGCGCACTACGTCATCTCGACCTCAAGGCTCTGATTGGTTGGTGCTCAATCGTGAGAACTGAAAAACTCATGAGCTTTTCCACGCACCATCACGCGTCGGTGGTTATGGCGCAGCAGGAGCACTGCGTTGGTGGATACGGCGCAGCGTGACGATCGTTAAAAAGGCTTCAGTTTAAATTTGACCAATCAGGTGCTTTGGTGTTGTTGGTTGGCAGTATTTTGTGAGTTCAAGCATGCGTGCGCAGCCTGATCGAAGTGCGCCCACGTATGTCGAACTGTGGCCAGGAGATTATGTGCCGTAGGTCCATTGATTCAACATTTTGACGAAGCAGATATTTTTCAAATTAAATATTTTATATATTTCAAAACACCATATGCACTACATCAAGTTTGTAGATATCTGATTTGTCTGAGTGTGAATTGTTTGAGTAAGAAAAGATTGGTAATGTATGTAAAAATCATGCAAAATCCCTTTCATCTTCCATTTTACATTTGTAAAAACACTTATATTTCGAAATAAAAACATCAAATTCACTTGAAAGTTTATTTTTGGCATTCTTTGACATCTAAAAAAAAAAATCGACCTACCGACCCCAAAAAAAATTGAGGTGAAAGGGCAACCAAACATTTTTTTTTTTTTTTTTTTTTGCCTAATAGTTGGTTTATTTGGTATTGGTATGAATCTTTTCTTCATGGGTAGTCTTTGAAACCAACAGAGAAAACTGTTGTCATAATACAAACATGTGTACATGATTTCGAGTATGAATCCGATGATGTATTGTTATACTTGAACAAGCAAACCTCTTTTTTAGTGTGAACATTAGTACGGTTTCTCTTTCGTATGAATCCGCTCATGTGTGTTCTTATTACTTGAGTCAGAGAATCTCTTGTCACAGTATGCACAATGGTATGGTTTTTCTTTCGTATGAATCCTTTCATGCTTTTTCTTATTAAACACCTGAGAAAAACGCTTGTCACAATACGAACATTGGTAGGGTTTCTCTTTAGTATGAATTCTCTCATGACTGGTCTTATCATTCGAATTAGGAAAACTCTTGTCACAGTATGAACATTTGTATGGTTTTTCTTTCGTATGAACCCTTTCATGCCTAGTCTTATTAACCAACTGAGAAAAACTCTTGTTACAATACGAACATGTGTATGGTTTCTCTTTAGTATGAATCCTTTCATGGGCGATCTTATGACTTAATTGAGAGAAAGTCTTGTCACAGTGTGAACATTGGTATGGTTTCTTTTTGGTATGAATCCTTTCATGACTGGTTTTATCACCCGAACGAGAAAAACTCATTTCACAATATGAACATTGGTGGGTTTTTTCTTTGGTATGAACCCTTTCATGCCTAGTCTTGTTAATCAACTGAGAAAAACTCTTGTCACAATACGAACATTGGTAGGGTTTCTCTTTCGTATGAATCCTCTCATGAATGGTCTTGTAATTCAAATAAGAAAAACTCTTGTCACAGTATGAACATTGGTATGGTTTTTCTTTGGTATGAACCATTTCATGCCTAATCATGTTAATCAACTTAGTAAAACTCTTGTCACAATACGAACATGTGTATGGTTTCTCTTTAGTATGAATCCTTTCATGTTTGATTTTGTTACTTAAATGAGAGAAACTCTTGTCACAGTGTGAACATTGGTATGGTTTCTCTTTAGTATGAATCCTCTCATGGCTGGTCTTATTACTTAAATGAGAGAAACTCCTGTCACAGTATGAACATTGATATGGTTTCTCTTTGGTATGAATCCTTTCATGGCTGGTCTTATTCCCCGAACTAGAAAAACTCTTGTCACAGTATGAACATTGGTATTGTAGTTTCTCTTTGGTATGAATCCTTTCATGGCTAGTATGTTCATTCGAACGAGAAAAGGTATTGTCACAGTTATAACATCGGTGTGGTTTTTCTTGGGTATGAATTCTTTCATGACAGATTTTAGTATTTAACAAAGTGAAACCCCTGTTACAATATGCACATTGGTGTGGTTTCTTCCTGGTATGAATCCTTTCATGTCTGGTCTTTTCAGCTGGAATAGAGAAATTATTATCCCAGTTTATATCCCATAGTGTTGTATTCCTGCTGTGGTGACCAAAATGCTTCTTACTTAGCGTGGATGAACACCAATGCATTCCATGATGACGCACATGTTTTTGATATCGATCAAATTTATCAAACACAGAATGCTTGCAATACCTGCACACAAAAGGCATTGACATGATCGCACATTTGGTTTCCATGACATGCTGATTGCCCGGCTGATTGCAACATATCTACAAAATACAGAAAGAAATTGGATTATATTAGTTTACCGGTTGCTGTATAAACACAAAAAAGAATGCTCCTGCACTCCCGGCCTGCACTATGACGCCTATAATTGGCGATTGTATGGACAATTAATTATTTCAAACATTACAGCGTAGCGTAAGAAGATTTCTTAAGCAATACTACTGCAGCATCCTTCACTTCCACCACTTATAACCACTGATTCCTGTCACTGCAGTGGCTGCTGGTTCCCATTGCATGTTGTTTAAAAACGGTCTTAAGAAAATCCTGCTGCCAGTAGTATAATCTATTGATGACTCTTCAATGCAGTCCTCTCTTGTTTTTCTTACACTAGACCCTATATTTTTAATAACACATTTTAGTTAAGATTCAATCTGTTTTCATATTTAAAGGCATATTATGTGATCTTTTCCAAGTAACGCCTTCTATCGTTGATTTTTACTATGAAAGCAGATTTTCTTGCAGATTTGCATTTTTGATCATAAATCATAAAGATCTTCTATAGTTACAGATTGATACGATTCCTAATTACTTCAAAATCATGGTTTGAAAAATAGATTGTACCGAGAGGTTGAGGCCTACAATCTATTTTTTTTAAATTTTACTCTAAATTCACTCTTTAACTATGATTTTGAGGCTATTAGGAATCGTATCGCTCTGTAACTTGGAATATATTTATTTTCAGATTTATGATCAGAAAAGTAAATCTGCAAGAAAATCTGCTTCCAATTTTTTTTTCGAGGATTGAGGGCGTCCCCTGGAAAAGAACACATAATATACTTTTATTGGCATTATGAAGGCGGAAGTCAGACGGTCAAGCTGTTAATAACTTTGTTACTTTACTAATTATTTTGTTTTGGGAAACATTCCTGTTTGTACTGTAAATGGTGCTTTTGGAATAAAACGAGATTACATCACTTTGTGACGGTGCAGTCATACCTCCCCTCCTAAAATATTTGGACCCCCAACCCGTACCAAAGGAAATGACAGCCCCTAAATAAATACCCATTGTAAATTAGTAATCCTCGACAGTCGACATCAAAAATCAGCTCTCCACAGTATTTTTATATTTAACCATTCCAAGTGCTAAAAAGCTTACCAAAGTAACCTACTATGAGATGACTTGAGCGTGAGACCGTTCACTTTATATCCCAAATACTTCCCGGATCACTTTATCCGCTGTCCCAGATAATCTATATCTTTGGAAGATTCTGTAGATTCTGTAATTATGTAGATTTTGATCATTTGATGTATGTTCAAAACGTGAGTTACTTTTTACCTGCGAGTATCGATGTCACGGCTTCGAAATCAAAATATTGATAAAAGGTCGCAATGCCTCGTATTGTATCGTCAGTGACGCGTTGACGTTTAAGACCCCCTAGCTTACTACACTAGTAACCAAAAGTATTAAGACACCTTGCAAGCTGCAAATTAAAGGGCATTAAGAGACAGACGACGGTGGCTACGAACGGCCGTTAATTTTGAATTTCCGTTGGTTTCAATGTAACAATGGATTTTGATTATATGACCCCATAAAATTCATCATAGGTTAGGGGGCTGGCATTTTCTTCAGAAGGGGGTGGGTCCCAAATATACTGGGGGGGGGGGGGGGGGGGGGTCATAGTTGTTGGGATTTTATGAATCCTCATTTAGGATATTCAATGTAATGTGGCAACCCCATTGTTAGACCTGGCAATAAGGCAACCTTGCCTTTCCCTCTCTCTCCATCATGGCGATTCCTAGATAAGTTCGCTACAATAATACCACTTGTTATTAAAGCTACAATAGTACTCGAAATACATCATTGTCTGAGTAATGAATACTATGAGCAATAGCATAACGAAACATGGTGTCAGATGTATCTAAACAAGAACCCTGACGAGATCAGAAAGTGGTAAACATCCTCCTGAAATGCTGCCTAAAATAGAATAACTTTCGGAAAATAATAAGCTTACTGAACTGTGTTGACTTGACGGACTAAACTCTAACAAAGTAACCTATAGTTTGACATGCAGGCATAAAAACCCTACTGATTCGGTAATTCAAAAGCTTATTGAACAATAACTACGTACAACGTGGAAAGATTAGCAAAATATGGCAGAAGGCGGAGAAAACGCAGCAACAGTGTGTGAACAGCTAAGAGCGCCACCAGCGTTGGATTGTACCACAGAGACTATATCTAAAGTATGGAAACCATGGAAAGATGAAGTTACGCTGTATATGGACCTCGCACATTCAAATAAAACTGAAGGATACAAGGTGAAGATGTTGAAATATCTCCTTGGGGTGGTCGGAAGACAAATATATGAAACATTGACTTTTGATAAAGAAGAAGATGATCGCACCCTGAAAGACGTCATAAAGGTATTTGATGACCTTTGTGATCCCAAGAGAAACGAAACGGTAGAAAGATACAAATTCCTCACCAGACATCAAGCTGTAGGTGAAACCTTCGAAAGCTACAGCACGGAGTTAAAAGTGTTGGCGGCTACATGCAACTTCGGTGAACTTGAAGATTCACTGATCCGTGACATCGTAATTATAGGCCTCCAAGACTCAAATCTACGAGAAAGATTGCTTCGTGAGACAGACTTGAATCTAAGTAAATGTCTAAAGATGTGCAGAACCACCGAGCTAACGAGAGAGCAACTGAAATCAATAGAGCAGACTTCAGATGTACACAGCGTACACAAATACACAAAGAAACCAAGCAAGACGCAACACTTTAACAAGAAAGAGAAGAAGTTGCCGAAATGCAGATTTTGTGGAAAGGCGCACAAATTTGGAAAGAAAGAATGTCCAGCATATGGAAAAAGCTGTACTAAATGTAAACGCCTACATCACTTCAGTAGTGTGTGTTGGTCGTCCTCAGTTCACAACATCGCTGAATCAGAAGAAGAAGAAAGCGAATATGAAGAACTAAGAAAGATAGATGATATCGAAGAAGACATCAACATCAACAACATAAGTGACCAGATATTAGCAAATATGAAAATAGGTTGCAGTAGAGAGAAACCAGTAGAGGTGACCTTTGAAGTAGATTCAGGAGCCCACTGCAACATCATAAGCAAGAAATACCTGACCAACATTGAGCATGAAATAGAGCATACGAAGAAGAGACTACGTATGTATGATCAGAACATCTTGATTCCAGTCGGCAAAACGGTGTTGAAATTCACTAACCCGAAGAACAAGAAGAAATACAAGGCAGAATTTATCGTCGTATCCGAAGACCTCATGCCAATCATCGGTAGAGATACAGCCTTGAAAATGAATCTGATAGAAATAAAGACAGAGAATATCCTCGCGATCAAGACAGAAGAAAATAAAGAGAATTCTGCAAGTGTATCGTATTGGATGAAAAAGTACCCAGAGGTGTTCGACGGCATCGGCGCATTCGATGGAGAATGTCATCTGAATGTTAAAGAGAATCAAAGACCAGTCGTTCACGCACCAAGACGGATACCAATAGCCACGAAAAAAGTGCTAGAAGAAGAACTACACAGACTGACGGAAGCAGGAATAATAAAGAAAGTTGAAAAGCCTACACCATGGGTGTCAAGCTTAGTAACCGTAATAAAACCTAACAAGACCAGAGTGTGCATAGACCCAAAGGATCTTAACGAGGCACTCCAGAGAAGCCACTACCCGATGAAGACACTAGACGATGTACTACCAGACCTGAGCAAAGCAAAGGTGTTCAGCGTCGTTGATGTCAAAGATGGCTACTGGCACGTCAAGTTAGATGAACAAAGTTCATTTCTTACCTGTTTTAACTCAGCATTTGGCAGATATAGATGGCTGAGAATGCCATTTGGCCTAAAGACAAGCGCCGAAGAATTCCAAAGAAGACTTGAACAGAGTATAGAAGGTCTACCAGGAGTTTGCTGCATAGCAGATGATATCCTGATATATGGAGAAGGCGACACAGAGAAAGAAGCAGTGGAAGACCACAACAAGAAAGTACACGCATTAATGCAGCGGTGTCAAGAGAAAAACATTAAGCTTAACCAGAAAAAGGCAAAGCTACTGATGAAAGAAGTCAAGTTCATGGGACACGTGATCAGCGCAGATGGACTCAAGCCTGACCCTGCAAAGATACAAGCAGTGTTAGAGATGCCAAAACCTCAGAATGTCAACGACGTGAGAAGACTAGTTGGTTTTGTAAACTACCTTGGGAAATTCCTTCCCTCGCTGAGCGACATGTGTGAGCCCCTGAGAAAACTAACTGAAAAAGACACAACATGGAGCTGGCAGAGTGTACATGATGAAGCCTTACAGAAAGTGAAGATAGCTGCAACTGAGTCTCCAATATTGAGATATTATGACAGCAACAAAGAACTATACCTTCAAACTGATGCTTCAGAGACAGGATGTGGCGCGGCACTGATGCAAGATCAGCAACCACTGGCGTATGCAAGTCGAGCATTCACCGGAGCGGAAACGCGCTACGCCCAAATTGAAAAGGAGCTACTAGCGGTTGTATGGGGACTGGAGAGATTCCACCAATACACATATGGAAGACACACAACTATACAGTCAGACCACAAGCCGTTGGAAATAATCCAAAAAAAAGAGCTCCACAAGGCACCCAAACGCCTACAGAGAATGCTTCTGAGAAAGCAAGCATATGATTGCACCATAGTGTTCAGACCCGGGAAAGAGATGCAGCTGGCAGACACGCTTAGCAGAGCATATATACCTCTAACGCCCACAGATATACGAGATCAACTGAACCAAGACATGCAAGATGTACATATTGTACAAGATCTCCCGATAACACAACAAAGACTGAAAGAACTCACTGACGCTACAAGACAAGACGCTACCCTACAAAAGCTGAAGAAGATCATCATGGACGGTTGGCCAAACACAAAGAAAGGTCTACCAAGAGAGATCAAAGACTACTACAACTTCAGAGATGAGCTGACAACTCAAGACGACCTAATATTGAAAGGTGACAGAGTCGTAGTCCCGACCCAGCAAAGGGAGACAATGATAAAATCAATTCACTCCAGCCACCTGGGAATAGAGAGCTGCCTAAGAAGAGCACGCGAAAGCCTATACTGGCTGAACATGAATGCACACATCAAGCAACATATTGAAAAATGCAGCGTATGCAAGTCAACGGCAGACAAACAACAAAAGGAGACAATGATTCCTCACCAGATTCCTAACCAACCTTGGTCCAAAGTAGGAACAGATCTATTCCAGTTAGATGGACGTCACTACCTTATCACGGTAGATTATTATTCCAAATTCTGGGAAATAGACTATATCAACGACAGTGAATCAACAACAATAATTCACAAGCTAAAATCACAGTTTGCACGACACGGTATCCCGGACACATTGATTTCGGACAACGGGCCACAATACACATCAGCAAAATTCACAGAGTTTACAAGCAAGTGGAGCATCCAGCATCTGACCTCCTCACCCGGATACCCACAAAGCAACGGACAAGCTGAAGCAGCGGTCAAGACAGCCAAGCACATCATGAGAAGAGCAAAGAAAGCCAAAAATGACCCTTATTTGGCAATCTTAGACTATAGAAACACGCCAACAGAAGGACTCGATACAAGCCCTGTGCAGAGACTGATGAGTCGTCGTACCCAAACACTTCTTCCCATGAACCGTAAACTGTTGAAACCCAAAGTACCACTGGATCAGAAATCTAGAATGAACAAGAAGAAACAATCACAAATCAGGCGCTACAACAAGAGTGCAAGAAATCTACAAGCCCTCAAGCAAGGTGATATTGTCAGAATCCAACCAACTGACAATGACAAGCAGAAAAACAAAGAATGGCGCAAAGCTCAAGTAACCAAGCAAATCGACGACAGATCCTATGAAGTCTCAACTGAACAAGGCAAAACGTTGAGAAGAAACAGACGACACCTCAGAACAACAAGAGAGGTCATGCAACCACGTCATGATGTTGTTCCAGAACCAGAACAATTAGAAACAATTCAGCGAGAACCAGAACGTCGAGTTGCAGAACAACAGCGAGTTCCACAACGAGTTACACCAGAACAACGAGTTACACCAGAACAGCGCATCGCACCAGAGCAGCAAGTTGAACGACGACAGCGACAGCAACGTCAACCAGAGATTACAACCAAGACAAGAGCAGGCAGAAACATCAAGAAGCCAAGCCACCTCGACGATTATGTCACAGACTACTAAACACACAACACTCTCAGATAAATGAATTATAAAACCGCTCGCCACAATTCATATAAAGAAGTAATGCTGAGAAGACGGACTGACCAAAGCATAGAATAGAGACTGTAAATAACTAAAAAGCTCATTGAAGAGTTTCGCGTTCATAGTTAAAAGTTTGAGTTAAAGAGAGTGCTACACATGCAAACATAGATAAACATTGCATTTACACACACATGATTTTTACAACATCATCATGCCTATGAGAGAAAAGACTCTTTTGTTTAATGAGGCAAAGACTCTAGATGCAACATCACTATTTGAAAGTCAATTATCATAGACTCTAATGAGATATCAAAGACTATAAAAGCTTGCCATGGTCAAATAGAGACACTATCAGAGACTTTAAATAATATTGATTAATTGCCACAATCAAATTCAAATCCTTAAAGGAGAAAGGATGTTGGGATTTTATGAATCCTCATTTAGGATATTCAATGTAATGTGGCAACCCCATTGTTAGACCTGGCAATAAGGCAACCTTGCCTTTCCCTCTCTCTCCATCATGGCGATTCCTAGATAAGTTCGCTACAATAATACCACTTGTTATTAAAGCTACAATAGTACTCGAAATACATCATTGTCTGAGTAATGAATACTATGAGCAATAGCATAACGAAACAATAGTTTTTTTGACATGAAAACAGGGGGGGTCATAAAATTATTTCATTGAAAATGGGGGGGGTCACAAATTTATCAAAGCATGCTTGCGTGAAGAAAAAAAAAGGTAGGGGGGTCATAAAAATATGCAGCTCTTGGATAGGGGGGGTCATGAAAAATTGTCTGGGTCTATCCACATTTTTGGGCCCCCCCCCCCCTTCCGAAGAAAATGCCAGCCCCCTTAGAAGAAAAAATTTCCAATCCAAAACCGTTCGGGATGGCTAATCATCCCAATTGTAAATGCTATTTTTTGAATTTAAACCGTTGTTAAGCGGTCGTCCAATTCACTTGATCAGGTAACCTCGTTCGCATATTTTAACCTGAATACTCGTGAATACGCCTATGTCCAGCGTCGTCTGTTAAGGGATGTGGTGGAGGCAGCGCCCTCAATTACAAAAATATATGATAACAACTGGGATTTGTATATTTTTACAATTGTATTACATGTAGGCCTATGAACTTACACCTATAAGGATTAAGAAAAATCAGCACTCTTTGTACAACAAAACGTCGATTCAAAAATGCTGATCTCCGCTATAGATCAGCCTATTACGTCAGACCGCATCCCCCTGCAGCACGCGTGATAAATATCGCGAACCATATTTGCATAGAGGGCGTTTTCAATAAATAGCGATGGTATTGTTTTAATCAAGTTTTGCTGTGTTTTTGTAATTAGAATTATCAATAATGGCAATTTTAATGTTCATCTTGAATTCTGAAATAAATAAAAAATAAATAAAAAATGTCAACACCACTTAATGTCCCTTTAAGAGAAAACAATGGAAATCTATTGAACTACTGTGTTAGCTTTTTGGTATTATAGGGTTACAACATTAATGGAAAGTCCTTTAAAGTTTGTTACAATAAATTTGGGATGATATTCCTACTTACGACATTAATATTTAGAAGGAAAACATTTGTTTCAATATTTTAGTATTTAAGGTTTTTTTGCATTGATACATGTATATTTAATTAGTTTGAGTCAAATAGCTTGACAAAAATTCTTAAGTCATGATGAAATGATAGCACTGTACAGTCATCAAAAAAGTAACTAATGGGCTTCTAACTATACAAATATATACCCTACCTAAAAATATTTAATAAAAAAGTTGTTGAGAAATTCATTTTTTTAATATGAGATATTGCACGCTAGGATCGGGTGATTATTGCGGATATAACTGTAAGATGAAGTCCGATTTTAATTTTTACATTTTTATTTTCAACACGCGGACCCATCTACGGGTACCTTATCGATTACTGGTAGTGCAATTGGCGGATGATGCGCAGGTTGGACAGTCGGCCGTATTGTTCCGATTGATCAATACGCCACACACACACACACACGCTACCTGTCATACCCCCCCCCCCCCCCGTGTTGAAATATAAAATGTGAAAATGAAATTGTGACTTTACCTTAGATTTTGGATTGTCACTTATTTAATATTCAACCGATCCTAGCTTTCAATATCTCATATTAAAGAAGATAAATTTCTCAACAACTTCGATGGTTTTATATTTTTAGGTAGGATATATTTTTAGAGTTTAATGTCCATTTATTACCTGTATATTTACTTTTTTTTATGACTGTATAGTGTGCAAGGTCATGTGGGTGCTATTAGAAAGTACAGAGATTTTGTTGGTTTCCATTTAAAATATGAAAGTAAGGTGTTAAAATGAAACTAAATTTCCCTCCCAAATATCTTATTTTGAAGAGATCAGGTGTCAATATATGTGAGAGATTGAAGACTAGTGACAGCATTTAGGATTAGTTTTACTTTAGTGAATCCATTGACAAACAATTGAGAAGGTTTTTTTGAAAGGAAGTCAAAATTGTCAGACTACCCACCATAGGATTACATTGGCTATAATGAGGTTGATTCATGAGCTATTTTCAATGAGAAATTTGTATGGGGATTTCAAGAAGGCACATGTTTTCTTCAATTCCATGGAATTGAATTAGCAGATGTTGTAGGAAACATGAATTTATTAATGAGAAGAGATCCAACAACACATTTCTTCAAGTCGTAGTGGAATCTTACACTCCAAATTGAATATATGGACTGATTTTGACATCATAACCAAGTGTCCTAATACTTTTGGTTGCTAGTGTAATATGACTACATCTGTACAATGGCATAATATAGGAGTGGACACTGGCTAATTTGCATACGGACGTTCCTTAAATTTGTTTTTTTTAAGCCCTACGGGGTCCTGAAAAATGTCATGGGACCTCTCACATTTTGGATCCAGTGCTATCCCTGACAGGTGTATGACCAGTTCGTCTGTGGTGAACTGCCAAAGTGGTAGGCCAGCTTTAAGCGTTCGTCCATGTCCTATTCACTTGATCACGTAACCTCGTTCGCATAATTTAACCTTGAATATTTGTTAATACGCCCGTGTCCGGCATCGTCTGAACTATACCACCATATTAATCGTCGTCTGCGCTACATGTAGTGGAATCGCTTAACGAAATTACGTTTACAGATTGGATACAAGCACCAAAGTTTACACGAATCTTTATTGGGTCAAAACAATTGATTTTGGAAGGGGTGCTCATTTGGCAGATGATTGGAACCTAAAATGGCGGCTAAAAATTAAAATGGCGTCCATATATTACACATTAAATGTTTAATTGCAGTCAACAATATTTGATTAGTGTTAATAATGTACTAGTGTGATACAAATATAATACGAATATACTAAATTGATCAAAATTACAATATGGCCGGCAAAATTCAAAATGGCGGTCGCTAGATTCCTATTTTATAAATCAATGATACATTTTATATAAAGAGTAACTCTTGACAAAAGGAATATTGTGGTCGATGTGTTTTAATTGATAGAAGATATTTGAAGGTGGTCATTATCCAATATGGCCGCCAACGAAGATATAATTGGTCGGTGATGTAAAACTTGCTTTAAAAACGCATTATTTTATGCTGATATTTCTGGGGATGTTTGTGGTTCATCCACTTAATCATACGCAAAATAAATGCAAACAGTTATCAATTAACTGGCTGGCAGTCATCAGGTCTAAAAATGTCTGCCTATTTTATTACATTGAGAACAATGACAGCATCCTTATTCTTGATATTTCACTATTTGACACATTTACATTTACAAATGCCAGTTCATTCATGATTTATAAGACCTGCGGGTGCATATTGAACAGTTCCATCTTTTATACACATTTTGATGTATCTGATACCTTGGGGATAGTTAACAAAACCGAATTCTAAAGATCGTTTGTCTGTTTCCTTCCAAAACTTCCTGGAGTAGGTACGTGTTGTCTCGTCCGGTTACTTGTAGCCCCTCTACCCATTTGATATATGTCCCGATTTGAATGTTGAAGAATTTCATCCCGCAATAAAAAATGAGCTTTGTTGGTAACAGCATATCGTCTGTTGTTTTCCTATTGAATTTTCCATAACATTAACATGTTACTACCTTTGTTGGAGGTAGTCTCGCAATTGCACCTGGCCTGTTACAAAAAGGTAGCTCTCCCTTCGTCGTATGCTTTCCAAGCACATACGTCGTAAGTTTGCCCTTATAACCATTGGACCAATGAAGACGTATCACAATTCGTAAAATGTGTGGAACATTTACAGGGCTTTGGACTTCGGTTCAACTCTTTACCCATAACGCTATCCACATCTGTTGTATTATGGGATATGAAGTAAGAATAAGCTTTACCATGAGTTGTGCCTAACTGTAATGTCTATCTGGAATTGCTGAACGAAGTAGTGAAATAACCAGATTTTCAAGGAGCTAATAAATGCATGCATTGACTATTCATGGTATAATAAAAGAAAGGCCCTCTGTCCCACCCAGATGAAATCTAACGGATCTCTCATAGTTCGCCTTAAGTGCCATCTCTGTGTGCAGTCCACGAAGCATATAATGTTAGTTCACTGTCGTTCTTAAATCAAAGTATCTGCCAAATTGTTGGGTATGATTTTGTCATTTGGCATTCTGGTACCGCGACAGACGGAACTTTAAGCATGTTAAGAGCAACTGTACATTCGCACAGTTGTCTGGTAGATTGAGCTATTTGTCACTGGTTTCCTGTGTGGATGTTCGAAGTAGTGGCCTCATATTGCTAAATTTAGTCTTGGTTGGAAATTAGAAACCCATAGGAACGGACTGTGATTCCGTTAGGGCCTGTTACTCCAAAATATTCCATGGAGCAGCACGTCCAGTAATGACTTTGAGCTAACAGGTAACGAATCATAATAATTATCATATTTATGGGTTGAGAATACAAAGTTTCGCACTGTATATCAAAACACATTTCATCAAATCATTAGTGTTATTTATTGCAACGGCCATTTTGGATAGCGGCCATCTTTTAATCTTGTGGTTGTATGTTACATAGTATATATAAACATAAAATAAACATATAAGACATAAACATAAAATAAACATAAGACATACCGTACCTTATTATTTTGGGACTTTACGTATAACATCGTTGTATCAATATAGCCGCCATGTTGGATTCAAAAATTAACTTTTAATAACCAACAAAGCGTATCAATATGAAATAATTATACTGATATAATACATCCTTCAAGTATTTAGACTGTGATTAACAACATGTTATTGTCTTTTGCAACACGTTATGGGAGCAGCCATCTTGGATTATGATGATTTCTGACATGAGCACCCCTTCTAGATTCACGTGTCATAACCTAAAGAAGAATATATCATCATGGTTTGCTTGTATCCGAGAAGTAAACGTAATGGCCAAAATTGCCCTTAAGCGATTCCATTAATGTAGGCTAGTCGTCTGCTCTTGTTTGCGGTATTCTGCCCTCTCTTGATCAGTTCATAATAAATCGAATAGATCAGAATGCTTTTACCGTAGGTGGCGTTAACCCTGGCAGAAACACCCAGGTTAATTTTCAGTAAATATGACCTCGACCGGGAGTGAGGCACGCCAATAATTAACTTCGTCCAATGTTATAAAAACGAAAGAAGCTAAACTTAATTCGCAAATAGTGTATAATTTGTTCACAGCTTTATTTGGTAAGTGTAAAAGTAAAGTTTATTTAAAAAGTTCCAAAAACTATTCTCGCGAAGCTAGTGTCACGGATGCTAAAAAGCCTAAATTGGAACAGCTTCAAGTTCAAGAAGTAACGCAGAGTCGCAGACTGACCTGCCTTTATAAAGCAGACATCTCAAGACTTAGGCCTACATCGCCCTAAGACATAGAGGAGGACACGACCAACAATTCCAACTCTACAACGGCCAGACTGGCATCATTTACAAATTCATTTGTTCCCTCGAACAATCACTGACTGGAACACCCCCAATCCACCACACATCACGACCTCAGTAGCGTAGCCAGGGGAAGCAAAGTGCCCCCCCCCCTCCCCCCCCCCCCCCCCCCCCCCCCCCCCCCCCCCCCCCCCCCCTGAACAAATATGATCGGGAACTTTTGGGAAGGCAGAGGAAGGGAAAGAAAGGGAGAAGTCAAAGAGCCTTAAGAGGAGACAAAAAGTGGGAAAAGGGACAGAAAGGAGAAAGGAAGACATGCAAATTAGTTGGAAATTTGCAGTTTTCACGCCGGTATGGGCCGCAATGCCTCCCCGGGAATGCCTCTAACCGCGATAAAGTTTGCATGTTGCAAAACAATGATAATACTAGTATCGGAAAACTGTCGGACGTTTATAAATAGGCCTACGCTTATTGTTTACTTTTCATTATGAAGAATAGTATTGCACACAGTAAGTAAAACATATCAAAATGAGGAAATTAGACTGAGAATTTAATGTTCAAATACGTTTTTGATACAATCTCAATATCTTAGCTGTTTTGTTCTTTTATACATCTAGGGTTAGAAAGGTAAAAAGATATTAAATCCAACGGAACCAGGAACAAAGCATACCAAGTATCAGAGAACTGGAGTAGGGAAAAAATGAATAACATTGTGTCCTCACACCCAGTTGGTATCTTGCTTTATTCTTTACATCTAGGGACTAGGGTTAGGTCAATTTACACAACTCCCCCCCCCCCCCCCCCCCCCCCCCCCCCCCCCCCCCCCCCCCCTCCTCCGGCTCTTCCTTGAAGGTTCTAATTTACTAGACCATTGATTATAATCCCCTTTGATAATCAGACAAATTATGTTCAACAGACCGTCCGAGCTAGCAGGGCGCATGAAAAGATGTTTACTCTCCTAAGTTGTCCGTACTAATTTGGTTTGTCATGTTCTGTCATCAATTAACTCAATTCAAATTGTATCATGTTTGTGTTATTTTTTGTAGGCACTAGGGCGGCGGTAAGCATGTTGTATTTGTAAGTACCACGATCCGCTCAACGATTGTTTCAGCGGGCGTTTACCAACAATTCACCAAGCCCACAACCGGTGGTGGCGTGTAACTAGAAAGCAGGGTAGAATCTCACTGATATACAACTGCTAAAGTGCTAATCCGTGAGTCAAGTTCACTAGCCATGATCCAGTACAAACCTTTCAGTTGTTTGTATTGTGAGAGATACTTCCACTCACTAGATAGACTGAAACGTCATTATGAAAGACATGTTAAGAAATATATCTCAAACACTCCCAATGCAATTGACAAACCGTATCAATGTGGATATTGTCAAAAGTGTTTTGCACATACGAGTACTTTGACAGACCATATTCGGGCTCATCACACACAAGAAAAGCCGCATCAATGTGAATATTGTCAAAAGTGCTTTGCACATACGAGTACTTTGACATACCATATTCGGGCTCATCACACACAAGAAAAGCCGCATCAATGTGAGTATTGTCAAAAGTGCTTTACCCGACAGTATCACCTGACAAGACACGTGCGCACCCACACAAAAGAAAAGACGCATCAATGTGAATATTGTCAAAAGTGCTTTACAGAAAAGCATTCATTGATACGCCATATTCGCACTCACACTAAAGAAAAGCCATATCAATGTGAATATTGTCCAAAAATGTTTCGCATATAAGAGTACTTTGACATACCATATTCGGGCTCACACAAAAGAACGGCCATATCATCAGTGCCACTTGTGTCAGAAATACTTTGTAAACTTGACTGACCATATAAAGACGCATACAAAGGAAAAACCATATCAGTGTGAATACTGTGAGAAATGGTTCGCACGGAAAAATGATCTGACCAAACACATTCGTATTCACACAAAGGAAAAACCGTATCCATGTGATTATTGTCAGAAATGGTTCACACGGAAGAATGATCTAACCAAACACATTCGGACCCACACAAAGGAAAAACCATACGAGTGTGAATACTGCCAGAAATGCTTTGCACAGATGAATAACCTGAAAGCGCATTTTCGGATTCACACAAAAGAAAAACCATATCAATGTGAGTATTGTCAAAAATGTTTTTCTGAAAACAGTACCCTGACGGTGCATATTCGGACTCACACAAAGGAAAAGCCTTACCCATGTGATTATTGTAAGAAAAGCTTTGTACAAAAGACTGTCCTGAACAAACACATCCGGACACACACGAAGGAAAAGCCGTATCAGTGCGAGTACTGCCAGAAATATTTCTCACAGAAGAGTAACATGATAACTCACATTCGGACTCACCACAGAAGAAAAAACAATATCAATGTGAGCATTGCCATCAATGGTTTTCTGATAACAATGCTCTCACAGCACATATTCAAATTCATACAAAGGACAAACCCTATCAATGTGAGTATTGTAAGAAATGCATCTCAACGAGGGGTAACCTGACAACACACATTCGGATTCACACAGATGAAAAGTCATATCAATGTGAATTTTGTCAGAAAGACTTTCCACAAAAGCGTTACCTGTCAAATCACATTCGGCGCACTCACAAACAATAAATGAGTAAACAATAAATGAGTAAACAATAAATGAGTAAACAATATATGAGTAAACAATAAATGAGTAAACAATAAATGAGTAAACAATAAATGAGTAAACAATAAATGAGTAAACAATAAATGAGTAAACAATAAATGAGTAAACAATAAATGAGTAAACAATAAATGAGTAAACAATAAATGAGTAAACAATAAATGAGTAAACAATAAATGAGTAAACAATAAATGAGTAAACAATAAATGAGTAAACAATGCAGTCTTCATAAAGGTAACTTTAATACCAGGTAATAACTTAACTCCATATTAACTATAGCTCCTGTAACGTTAACATATTCAATTGTACAATTGTATTAAACAAATTTCTTCTCTTAATTGTAAGGCATTGCTTGTGAAGATCGGTCAATGATTAAGAACGCTACACCGACAAGAATGAACCAGTTTTCATTTTACAGTTGGTTTTGAACACGCAAGACATAGACTATGGGACAAGACCTATAACTGCCCTGTACAGACTATCCCAAAATGATTAGTACCCATCGATGCCCGAAGTTCAATAAATGTTTTCATCATCAAAATCAATGAGATTAGGGACCGTTCATTATTTATGATGGAGGGGGGGTTGGGACAATTTCGAGACTTGTATGTTAAAATTACCTAACCCCCCCTACAGCTGAAACTGAAAATTACATGGACCCCCCCCCCCCCCCCCCCCCCCCCCCCCCCCCCCCCTGCTAACCAGTAGCTTTTTACATTACAAAGGGTGGGTGGGAGGGTAACAAGGGTACCTGCTTTCGGACGACCCAAACTAACTCTTTTAAAACCACCGATTTTAAAATGCTATAATAGAAGTTCAAACTAGAAAATCTAAAATATGTAGCATTCCAAAACAGAAAACTTTGATGAAGATGATTTAAAAGAAAATCAACTGAAGG
>CM069444.1:24313-132411 GCA_035610835.1 Ophiura sarsii
GTCCACACTGTATTATAATACAAGTCTCACTCATAAATTTAAGGTTAGGATTGCTATCGAGCTTGAAGCAAACAAACTGATGAATAAATCATCAAATTTCAAAATATATAATGCAGTTCTCATAAAATTAACTTATATAATTACTAGGTAATAAATAAACTCTCAAAATAATGGGGGGGGGGGGCTCAAGGAAGTAACTTTAGGAATTTTGTGAGTGCTGTAATTATTGAACTATGACTCAAATGTCTATAAAAGTACATTAGGAACACACCATTAGATACTCAGTGGGTGGGCGTTGCATGGAAGTTTAAAAAACACTTTGCCCACCAACCAGGAAAAGAAGAAAAAAAAGATGACTCACCCAACTCACCCAACTCAATATAAAGAAAAACAGTAAAACCTAAAAAACAACACTGTGCAGCCTTTGCTAAAAAAAATTAAAAAAAAAATTAATTCCGCCTACTTCGGTGGCCAAAAAAAAAATCCGATCGACCCAACTTCCATGCCCTCCCCCTGAAAATCAAATGGTGCGTCCCTTATGTCTGTTATTCAACGAAAGCCGTTTAAAAACTATTGTACTTTTTTAATTCACTATTGAGCAAAATCTGTGTTGATTTTTACAACACTTTTACCAATAAAGCCTATGGAGAGGGTGGTTCTAAAATGTTTACTCTCGTGTTTGCCAAGGATGGAGATATCGTTTATAACTGCACAAACAAATCATACTGGGTAGTTAATTTCCATTCTTTGGGTAGGCTTAATTAAATAAATAATTGGCGTTCGTTTTATGAGTTTTGAAGTCAATTGATTTCATGGACTGTTTGCGACATGTGGGCGTAGCCAGGAGGCTTGTCATCCCGGGGGCACGAGGGTGGCGTGGGGTCCAGGGACCACCTTACCTAAGGGCCCCGGTAGGTGGACAAAGCCTCTGCTGCAGGTGATTAGGATTGGTATTGATTCCCCACGACGAGAAACGCCCTGAAATTGGAGATAAGTATATAAAACCCTTTAACTCCCTGAATTGTCAATTGCACCCCCCCCCCACCGAATGACCCTTGGTGCTGGGTTACCTGTAGCTACGCCGCCAATGAATGCACACAACAAGATCAAATGACCGTTTCATTTCTTCCACATTTCTTTTTAATAAAGTTTAACGCTGCGCATGCGAGGTAAACAAAGTTGTTGACAGAAATTTGAAACGTGCCTGTTGCCCCCTGGCTGTATCTCCCGCGCAAATCATATCGTGATTCGGTTTTCCCGCGATTGTTTTGTCTAGTGTGATTTGCTGCCCGTTGTTTCATTCTGTCATTTGACTGCATCCGTATCGGATCGTGCTCGGAAGTTAAATAAAAAATACAGAATTGCTTCGTCCGAGCTTCGGTTTCTGCACTTCAAGTTTATGAACTTTAATCGCTAAAATGCTAATATTTCAGTTCCGATACGATGAAGAAACTGGTTTTAGTCTTATATTCGAAGCTCGATGCTACACTTTTCTGGGCGCGATATTAGGAGAATCATAGCTCATGTCGGTCATCGCGTTATTCTTGTGTGGCGCTGTCTGCAACATTTCCAGCGGGCAAGCTACGGTGGAAAAAATCAATGGTTATACCAGTCGGAATCAACACCCAAGAGAGCCTGCAGTGTAGTATGTAATCAGATACATGTAGGTGATAATTATGCTATTTTACAATAATTGATCAGGAGGTGCCTAGAATGTGTATTGTGTGCCAGTTTGTTGTCCTCGAGAGAGAGTTATCCCGTTTTAATCACGCGTCGCACACAGCTATTACTTTCTAAATTGATCCCTGTTATTGTTGGTAGGACTAAAGTCATTGATGTGTCGGTCTTGTTTACCGGTTTTCATTAGGATTAAAAAATCAGGTCAATTCGGGTTAGGGCTATTATAATAGGTGTGGAGTCTGGAGTTCCCCAGGGTACCGTACTAGGTCCCCTGCTCTTTCTTGCATATATAAATGACCTCCCTGGCGAACTCCAGTCCACAGTGCGTCTATTTGCGGACGACTGCATTATTTACCGTCCAATAAAATCCACACAGGACTCACACAAACTGCAGCACGACCTAAACAAACTTGCTGAATGGGAGAAACGTTGGCAAATGTCATTCAATGCCAAGAAGTGTTTTGTTCTTCGTATCCCCAGCTCAAGAACACCGATTGTCACACAGTATTCTCTAGGTAATGCCATTCTCCAAGAATCAACATCACATACCTACCTGGGGGTAGACATATCACAAAATCTGAAATGGGACTCACACATAAATCGTATTACCTCCTCTGCTAGCAAAACACTTGGTTTTGTACGCCGGAACTTACACTCCTGTACCCGGGACACAAAAGCGTCTGCTTATACAGCCTTAGTAAGACCTACGCTTGAGTACTGCTCCGCAGTATGGGATCCCCACACACAATCCCAAATAAAACAAGTGGGCAAAGTCCAACGGCGTGCAGCGAGGATGGTATATAATGACTACGATTGGGAAAATCATACAAGCGTAACTAAACTAATGCGGGACCTGAAGTGGGACATGCTATCAACTAGACGGAAGACTGCAAGGCTTCTTATAATGCACAAAGCCATAGGGGGCACCTGGCCTTACCAGCCCAGGACTACTTTAAACCGGCTCTGAGGCGCTCTCGTCACACTCACATAAATTCATTTCAAACCCTATCATCCAGGAAAGACTGTCATAAGTTTTCCTTTGTTCCCAACACAATTAGAGACTGGAACTCTTTACCACAGAACATCACCTCAGTAACAGATCTAGAACCCTTCAGGACGGCAATACTAGACCACTACCGCAAACAAGATAAAGAAACCAAGGACTAAAACTGCATAGCATAGCGCACAACCATTCCTGCTCGGTTTGTCCCACAAGGGATGTTGAGCAGTATCCGAAAGAAGAAGAAGAAGAAGGGCTATTATAATACCGATGCTGTATGACTGTAATAGGCTTAGGCCTATATAAATAATTAAAGTCATTCATTGATCGTCGTCTCTACGCAAGATCTACTCAGAGCTGATCGACATGTTTATGTTGGTTTACGATATTATTGTAGGCATTTGCACTTGTTTGGTGTACCAATCTTACATTTTATGCGCTATGGGTTTTTCCAATGAACTGTGACGTAGTTGTTATTTTGTGCGTGCTTTACTAATCTGAATCGATTTTATACGCCAGCCTGCTTTTAATACCATTCAGTTTCGTTACACCAGGTTATGAGGGTTCTGTATTGAGATGATCGATGCGTTGAACTGAACAGTCAGTGTCTTACGTAATACCGTTAATAGGCATAGTATAGATATATTGATTTTATAATGAGTGTACAGCCGTCAACGAGTTGTTGATTTTATTTTCCGCTGGGTTCTTTTGATTAGGTAATAGTATTCCCTTACTCCATGGTACTCTAGACAATGCTAGTCGGTTTAAAAATAGGTTCACGGTTTCCATTCTCTTGACTCAATGTTCTAAGTTAAAGCCAAGGGTGATTATCCATCGATTTGTCGTTGGTTGATAACGTTATTTCAGTTTTGATTTTAATTGTGCAGTAATAAAGTGGTCATAATATTATAGAGGGCGATATTTATTACTACGGGCTGTGCATAGCGGCCTTTTACCCTGGCCACTCTGCGATAGGATTCATTTAGCCCGCTTCGAGATTTGCTAACAAATCAACAAATCTTTACATCACAGCTTACAGTTACAGTTTGGGAGTTGAGGGTTGAATCTGTAGGAGTTCAATTTGATGTCATCGTCGGGACGAAATTAATTAGTACGGTTGCTGCTGAGCCTTTAAAATGGTTACGTCTGACGTTTATTATGGCATGAGTTTCCACACACACATAATCGTTCAAATAACACTTTCAGTTTGATGAAATAATCAGGCGATTACAGGTGATTAATCAGTCGATCTTTCCATAAAGTTGCAGCTGCGGGTAAGCTTTTAGCTCTCTGTGTCACTTGTCATCAGGCATGAGATGATTGGAAAAATAATAATAAGTTAATAAATAAAAATAAATGGAAAAAATATTAATAATAATAATTAAAAATAAATAAAATGAATTGATTATTTAATTGGTTGATTGACTGGTTGGTGGATTGATTGATTGATTGATTGATTTGTTGATTGATTGATTGATTGATTGATTGATTGATTGATTGATTGATTGATTGATTGATTGATTGATTGATTGATTGATTGATTGATTGATTGGTTGATTGATTGATTCGTTGATTCATTAGTTGATTGATTGCGTGATTAATTGATTGTTTGATTGATTGTTTAAATGGAAAAAATTATTTTAAAATAATAATAATAATAAATAAATAAATAAATGAATTGATTATTTAATTAATTGATTGGCTGGTTGGTTTTGATTGATTGATTGATTGATTGATTGATTGATTGGTAAATGGATTGGTTGATTAGTTGATTGGTTGGTTGATCGATTGATTGATTGATTGATTGATTGATTGATTGATTGATTGATTGATTGATTGATTGATTGATTGATTGATTGATTGATTGATTGATTGATTGATTGGTTGATTGATTGATTGATTGATTGATTGATTGATTGATTGATTGATCGATTGATTGATTCGTTGATTGATTCGTTGATTGTTTGCATGATCAATTGATTGTTTGATTGATTGAGTGATTGATTGTTTAAGGAAAGAAAAGAAAATAGGAATAGCTTGACAACAGAGTACTCTATGACGTTATGTTTGTCATTCAATTATTTGGTCTTTTCTGCATCTTGTTAACGTTCTTCTTGCCTGTGTTATATCATGTCTATGGTCACGCGTTATGAACTCGCCTCCCAATAGGGTGGTGCCGTTACATTTTTTAGCTTCATGTTGTCATTTTCCTCAAATATTTTTAAAACCACAAAAGCTATCTCAACAAATTTGGTATCATTTTAAAGCCCTAATAACAAGCTATCTGCCTGCAAAATGGCATTGGTATAGCTAATACAGAAAGGGAGATACAGCTGTTTGATGTTTGGGGACCAGGGGTGGTGCTGGAAGGGGTGTTTCTGGAAGGGGTGCCGCCTGTACAAACTCAATGGGGATAATCCCATGCTTTGTTCTTTTTACAATAACTAGTCATCCCCTAATGTTAAAAACACAATTTTGGTCCCATTTCAAAGGATACTTAGTAGTCATTAAGTATGTGGTTCAACAGACTTGTCAACTATTATTAACAACTAATTAATTATGGATAAGACAATGATCATCAGCTTTCTTCCTATTCGCTACACAGTCAACATGAATAATCAGCCTCAATTTACCGGATTTATAAAAATGACTATAACAGAAAAAGTTTTCAACCTATGATAGCAAAAGTATACATTTTTGGAAAGCTTGTAACTAGAGGAATTCAGAAATGCAGTTTATATCAGGGAAGGGTTCATCCTTAAACAAATATTTCTGAAAATTCTAAAAATATATAAAATAAAAATTTGAGATATTCACTAGCCGGTATAATTACCATACCGACGTAGTAACTTTGACAAATATATATCATCTAATGGGTAATTTCATGAGGAATTCAAATATGTAAACAAAATAATGATAGGGATAGGTATACAAAATATATGGATCTCAAATTAAAAATTAAAAAACTCTGATATTTTCCGAACATTTCCGATCATACCATTTTAGTTCTTGGTCGTACTATAATTTTAATGACATATTTGGTTTCCTCATGCAATTTCCCTTCAGAAAATGTATACTTTTACTACCTCAGGGGGTATACAAGCAAATATAAATGTGTAAAGTTAAATTCATGTCGCGAAAGCCAAAATCCGTGTGTAACGCGAAAGGAGGCGAGCTTAAAACACATGACCCTATATTTCTTCTATGTTTTGCTGCTGTTTGTTTCTGGCTTATCTCTTTCAGATAATTGTTATAAAGCTATCCATCAAGGTGCTGCGTCATACTTACACAATAGAATAATGGCTATAGTTCAGTTACCGGGCCAGTCACCTACTCATATCCACCATTCCATCAACCATTCAACCACAACAGCAACAGCATCGATCACCTTTCTGGCCAATCTGCTGTCATCATAAACCAAACACCAAATGGAGGCAAGGTATCGAATTATAGTTTTGCCGTGGCTGGTCCATCATGGCAGGTTGACGCCTTCGGATGCATCAGTGTTTGTTTGTTTGTTTGTTTACACGGTCGGTCCATACGGGCACACTCTTGGGTCCAGGACCATGCTCAAGCAAGCAAATTGCTCGGGCCAGGCTTAAAAAGCCTATATAAGCATGCTGGCTGAATATGTTAGTCAAAGCATTGATGTCCGCCTCGTCAAGCCATATACATCAAGAAGCTTTTCTGTATTCAGCAGAAACTCGGAATGGGCAGTATTTTTCAATCACATCCGAGTCAAGGCATATTTAAATAATGGGATCTATCTATCTTCGTCAACCAAGCATCTGGAAACCATTTTTTGTTCAACCATAATATGAAGATGGGATCTGTAAATGCTAGCTAGGCGTCGGCAGATCGTGGACATGCGCACAAATGTTGGAATCTGCTCCCAGTATTTTTGCCGGCAGATTTAAAGGACCTCTTTACCGTTGCGTCAGTCCACACCGAATCTCGTTTCTTGAACTTCAAACCTGCTTGTAACCGGTCAGTAATTGGGTTAGTTTATACAGCCCTAATTCAGGTATCGCACCGTTATATGGATATTATCTCTTATATTACAGTCCACAGTTTTAAATTATTTGAATATTATTGCTATGGTAGTGTCCTCTTTTGGATAATAATAATAATATAATAATACTATCTTTGCCTATGTATGTAGAGTGGTTTCAAAAGCGCTCACCTCACATATGATCAATACAATGTACCCCATCCCCAGGCATCATACAAAAGTGAATGCAAGGAGATAGCTTTAATGTACAGAATATCAGTTACCGAACAATGAGTCGTGAGATTATGCTTGAAGGTTATGTGTTAATTGGTTTGGCTTTTCTCCATCTCTGTTTTATAATTAAACTAGTCACTAGTCAGTGCAAGCATGTATGGTCTTTGCGTTAATAGCGGCAACAAAGGAAAAGAAGAAAAAAATGCTGATTATGTTATGTTCAATGCTTCCTCACGAGAGGGCCAACAATATTTATATTGGGAATTTCTATTAATAATGTCCATTACCACTCGCTCGCATGTGTGAATTATAATTATAACATTTACAACTAAAATCATAATAGATTTTGTTTTGTTTTTTGAGCTGATTAAAATGTCTTATTGTATACAATTTTAAATTGTTAACACTTTGTGCTTTACGCCCCACACGGGGCCATTCTCATGATGTATTTCGGGAATGTTGAATATATTAGTCATTCAAAATATTGTATTACAGATATTAATTAGCTTGTTTAGTAGACGATTTGCAGTTGAAGTCCGTGTTTATCTGAATGGTGGTTTGTCACTATACATGTAGTTTTTTCTGTAGATATGCGAACTTATTATAAAATTAAAATAACATTGCATGATCGCTAAATGCTCCACACTTTGCAGAATTTGCTATACAATCTAAAGCGAATAGCAGCTTTATACTATGCATTTCAATGTAACAGTTTGTCATCTTTAACGATCGGTTGGATTTGAAAAAAATGCTACATGCGTGATGGTAATGGGTGATGGTAATACGTGTTGGTAATGCTTGATGGTACTGCGTGATGATAAGGCGCGATGGTTATGAGTGATGGTTATGCGCGATGGTAACGCTTGATGGTAACGCTTGATGGTAATGCTTGATGGTAATGCGTGATGGTAATGCGTGATGGTAATGCGTGTTGGTAATGCTTGATGGTACTGCGTGGTGTTAATGCGTGATGGTAATGCTTGATGGTACTGCTTAATGGTGCTGCTTGATGGTACTGCGCGTTGGTAAGGCGTGATGGCAATGCGTGATGGCTATGCGTGATGGTTATGCGTGTTGGTTATGCGTGATGGTTATGCGCGATGGTAACGTGTGATAGAAATGCGTGATAGAAATGCGTGATTGTTATGCGTGATAGTAACGTTTGGCTATGTTTTGCACGAATAGGGCATCTTTTTACTAAGTCCCGTTCTTGTTTTTTGGGGCAGCCACTAGAAACCGCATCTTTTGTTGAGTCCCGGGGGGGGGGGGGGGGGTCTTTTATTTGGGGCAATCCCCCTTTAGGGTCTTGTTGGGGTGTTTTGCTTATGGGGGTCGTTTTAAGCCTCAAATTGTTGTATTTTCGTCATAAAATTGGAAAAATGAATGAGGTTAGCTCATTGGTGTTTACAAAATGTAATAAACTATTACATGTAAATTAAAATGATATATTTGATAAATGGAATGAATGTAGATATTAATCTCTTTGGCAGGAGATCATTTACTGGTATAATATCTGTATTCAAATTACACCGACCTGCTTTGGTGTAGGCATATATTTGTGACTTGCACTATTTACAAATTAAGATTACAATGACAGGCTTCGGAATTGCAGGTTAGAAAATCATTTCCTTACAGAGTCTAGTTTGAAGTTTGAACACTCGATATTCAAATATCGCAGTTAAAGTGTAAGTCCGGAGTCATTCAAATGGCTTGGTACATTTTAAGGAGCTAAAATATCACCTGTCATATTGGTAATTGCTGAAAATGTTGGAAGATTGATTGTGTGTGCGATCATGGTCAAGACTATGGCCATGACGAATAAATTGCTTGAGCGGTTGCAGTCAAATGCTAC
Organism: Ophiura sarsii; assembly: GCA_035610835.1. Lineage (NCBI taxonomy): Eukaryota > Metazoa > Echinodermata > Ophiuroidea > Amphilepidida > Ophiuridae > Ophiura > Ophiura sarsii. Next base: position 33,071 of record CM069444.1, read on the forward strand.
CAATACCAACCTGTCGTTTCGTGTCAAATTTTCTGTTGACAATAAAGTTTAACGCTGCGCATGCGAGGTAAACAAAGTTGTTGACAGAAATTTGAAACGTGCCTGTTGCCCCCTGGCTGTATCTCCCGCGCAAATCATATCGTGACTCGGTTTTCCCGCGATTGTTTTGTCTAGTGTGATTTGCTGCCCGTTGTTTCATTCTGTCATTTGACTGCATCCGTATCGGATCGTGCTCGGAAGTTAAATAAAACCCACCCACCACTCCCATTTATTTAAGCTGGAGTAAGTCTGGGGGTAAGCTAAACTATTTGGGTAATGTTTTTGCAGCTTAAGCTGGTTTGTGCTCCACATGGTCCTGTTTATCGTTTTTGCCCGAGGTGACCATATTGCTAAAGGGGACGATATTCCGCAGTCCAATAAATCCGAAATAAAACCGGCGATCTGCATTGGGTTGTTGTGCATAGGTGGGGCGTCGCTGCCTATTTTTGCAATGCAGTTACGCCATGTGGGGGCATGCGGTTGTAAAATCTTTCCTGGCACCTTGAGTGGCGGCCTTGATGGCCACGTGCATGGAGCCTTTCGGTCCGCAGGCAAGCTTTCATTAAGGGAATGTATTCGGCGGTCTTGGAATCAGAACCCTTCAAGATTTGTATGCAGTTATAAATCATTCCTGGCTTGGTATTTTTGCGGTAGGGCTACCATTGTATTGCTCCGGATAAGCCGCATTTAGGGCGAGTACACATGCATGTGTTTTTATGACAGCCCTGCCTATCCGCGAACTATTGCTAAGTGGAGGCATAGGCTTAGAAGGTTACAGCCGCATTTAGGGCGAGTACACAAACATGAGTTTATTGACAGCCCTGGCTATCCGCGGACCAACGATAAAGTGGAAACATAGGTTCAGAAGGTTAAGCAATTAGTGGCGATCGGCTATGGTTCCGAGGCTGCTTGGGGTGTTTTGCTTATGGGGGTAGTTTTAAGCCTCAAATTGTTGTATTTTCGTCATAAAATTGGAAAAATGAATGAGGTTAGCTCATTGGTGTTTACAAAATGTAATAAACTATTACATGTAAATTAAAATTACAATGATATATTTGATAAATGGAATGAATGTAGATATTGATCTCTTTGGCAGGAGATCATTTACTGGTATAATATCTGTATTCAAATTACACCGACCTGCTTTGGTGTAGGCATATATTTGTGACTTGCACTATTTACAAATTAAGATTACAATGACAGGCTTCGGAATTGCAGGTTAGAAAATCATTTCCTTACAGAGTCTAGTTTGAAGTTTGAACACTCGATATTCAAATATCGCAGTTAAAGTTTAAGTCCGGAGTCATTCAAATGGCTTGGTACATTTTAAGGAGCTAAAATAACACCTGTCATATTGGTAATTGCTGAAAATGTTGGAAGATTGATTGTGTGTGCGATCATGGTCAAGACTATGGCCATGACGAATAAATTGCTTGAGCGGTTGCAGTCAAATACTACCAATACCAACCTGTCGTTTCGTGTCAAATTTTCTGTTGACAATTCACGAATTGGGCAGAGCTCCAAACTGAGAAATAGCCCAAACCCTAATTGGAGGTGATTCTTGTAAATAATTAATTTTTAGAGTATTTATAACATTAATGTGAAAGTTTCAGATTAAAAATTCAAACCAAAAAATAAAAAATACAAAAATACAAATAAAAGTACATCGTTAGTACATTATAAGTATATCTTTAAAGATGATATCCTAGTTTGGAGTTTTCATAAAGACTAACTGAAAAATTATATAACTCCGCTTAAAAAAAAGAGTACCATTGTTAAGCGGAAGATCTCTACTACAATAATCAATTACAAGCTCAATTTTGATATCTTGCCTAATTGTGTCTGATTTTCACATATATACGGGCAACTACTGCAAATCTGTCTCATATTCATTACTTGATATCATGCCCAAATTTGCCAATACGTCCACTGCCTGCTCTTGTGCCAATCTCTGATTACCCAATTAAATGTCATTATTCTACCAAATGCTTTCCTAAAAAAATATCAAAGTCTTTCATTTGTACTAGCACTTCCCCTTTAAAGGGTTTTTTATTGATCTACAATCGCGGCCATAATTAGTTGGAACATCCATGTAATAATGACCCTTTCGTGCGTTCCCGTTTGCGCAAAACGTACACTATCAAAACATTGCTGTCTTTGACGGAAGGCTTAAAGCCTTTCCTAAACTATAATAACTCCCCCCTCCCCACTGGGCAATGTTGGCCCTTCCCAGTATCCCGTAACCCAAAAATCATGTTTTAACATTGATCCAGGGGGAGAGGGGGAGTTTTTAAACACACGTATAAAAGTGTTCCAACAATATTGGCCGAGATTGTAGGTGTCCGAAATTGTGACGGTCATGCACACGACTGATTTTGCCCGTTTGGCCCGTATTTTGACAATTTCACACTTAAATTAATTAAAAAGTCAAATTTAATAATGTCAAGTGTTGCGATTATTACTTAAAATGTATTTTCAAAATATAAAACTAACATAAAATGCTACGCAAACCCAGTTTTGCAACCCCAAAGCCCCTAATCGCCTGGTTTTAAAGACTATCTCTGTGCTCCCTTAAAGAGACCCATTTTCATCCAATTTCAGAAATCATTATTTCATATTAAATAGCAGAAATGTTCAAATCAAATTGTAAATTTGTGCTCGATTTGGATACTCCGTTTGGTAAATACAACATGTATACAAGAAGCTACATACCCACTTGAAATGTATCAAAACCCTTATTTTTGTCATATTTTGGGATTTATAGAAATTAACTTTCACTTTTTACAACGCAGGTTGTGTTTCTTGATCTTATTGAATGTTAAAACGATGCATGCTTCATCGTTTTTGATACACCACTCTTACTATAACATAGCAGAGCATGTTCATTCATTTGGTCATGGTATACTTGCACTAATTGTCACCAGTATACGAGGGAAAGGAAGTAATGACATGTTCATGTAAATGCACGAAGGCACACATTATTGGTTAATATTCATGATTTTTAATTGAATCAATCGTCGTGTAGTCCTATAAAATGTTAGATATGATAAGTATATTTTCAAAACTATTTGTATCATATCCTCTCTTGCGTCATAGCCGACATCATCATCTGCATACTGACCTATTTCGTGAGAGTTTTGATCTATACAACTTTGTGGAGTGGTCAGGCAAATGTAGGCAATTTGCCTACATTTGCCTGACCACTCCACAAAGTTGTATAGATCAAAACTCTCACGAAATAGGTCAGTAGGCCTAAGACCTAAAGGTCAAAACGTTGTCGATATTTTGATTTCTGGTGCGTTTTGCCCCGGGATACCCCCACCCCCACCACGAGTTTTTAGTCATATGTGCTTGACGTGTTTGGTTTGATGTCAATGGATGTTATATGTTTTGTTTGTAAACTAAATAAAAAGACTGAGTTTTCACACAAAATCTCGCTCACTGGTATATTTTAATGATGGTCCTACAATAACAAATTGCAATTGTCCAAAATTGCGACGGTCATGCACACGACTGATTTTGCCCGTTTGGCCCGTATGTTGACAATTTCGCACTTAAATTAATTAAAAAGTCAAATTTAATAATGTCAAGTGTTTCGATTATTACTTAAAATGTATTTTCAAAATATAAAACTAACATAAAATGCTACGCAAACCCAGTTTTGCAACCCCAAAGCCCCTAATCGCCTGGTTTTAAAGACTATCGCTGTGCTCCCTTTAAGGGTGCATACACCACTATTACGCGCTAACGTGTGTTTCTATGGGGAAAATGCCTCGGGACAGAAAAACGGCAATATCTTGGGGACCGTTCATTATTTATGCTGGGGGGGGGGGGGGGTAAAATATAGGGGAGTCATGTAACTTTCATATGTTGAAATAGGGGGGGGGGGCTATGTAACTTTTTATTCTTAAACAGGGGGGGGGGGGTTGTGTAACTTTTTTTTAAACTATAAAGGTGGTGATTGGACTGATTTTAGAGGCTATTTTGGAGTGTAAAAGCCATTTTTTCTGCGCTTTGCGCACATTTTCTTACGACCTATCAACTTCAAAATATGTACTTATGATGAGACAACTTTCGGACAGCAAATCTTTTTTTGTGCACGCCCTGCTCGAACTATCCATTGAAAAAACGCCTATATAATCATCAACGGTTGAAAACAGAGCCATGGGGTGTAAAAAAGGGGGTTAATTAGCCTAGGCCTATGTTCCAAAATCCAACAATATATGATTAAAAACAGGAATTTCTTGCATGCTTTTCACCTTGTCTCAATCTCAGCTCTGTACCTAACAAAAGTAGAATGTTGCATACGTTTTTGTCTAACCTTTTTTCGGAAATATAAATACTCACAAAACCAACCAAAATGTATAAATATATGACAAATTTCGCTCGCTCCGCTCGCAATGTCAAAAGATCAAAAGGGGGTATCATTAAATTATTGGCCGTTCAGAGGGCACAAACAGAACTTACCAACGAATCTATAGACAAAAGAAAAAGACAGCCCCTAAGAATGTGACAAGTTGATTTTTTTTTTTTTTGGGGGGGGGGGGGGTTGTGTAAAATATACTGGTTAGCAGGGGGTCATGTAGTTTTCAGTTTCAGCTGTAGGGGGGGGGGGTAGGTAATTTTGACATACGAGTCTCGAATTGGCCCCCCCCCCCTCCACCATAAATAATGAACGGTCCCTGAGTTACCTTGCGACTCATTCAATGAAATCTTGGAATATTTATTAACACACATAGATCTTACCTGGGTCAAAAACTCAGATGGGGGTGACCGATTACATTTTTCTATAGTTCCCCTTTATACGGAGTAGTATTTTTTAACACGAAATTACACCTTACACTACTGACAGATGACACTCTGATGAAAACTATCAGCGATGCCATATCAGAATCAATCATGTCATCGCCTGATCTGATCAGTGGAGTCGTGACTGCCATATGCAGGAATAAATCCTTCATCGACGCCATAAGTGAGAAGCTGGTTGACAAGGTGGCCCAAGAACTGGACAAAACTACAGCACATGACACTGCACTGGTATCAGCGAAACAAACTGAACTGACCTCAGCACAAGCCAAGCTAGACAGAGATCTTCTGCAACTTGTTGATAAACAAGACGAACTTGAACAGTATTCGAGGCGGAACTGCCTATTAATACATGGCGTCAGCGAGTCTGAAGATGAGAACACAACAAATAGAGCCATCAGCATCTTCAACGAGACAATGCATCTTGGTCTGCCAATCAACGCCAAGGATATTGATCGTTCGCATCGGCTCGGCAAGTACAAAATCTCAGGATCCTCACAGTCTCGTCCTCGACCGATAATCGTCAAGTTTGTCCCATACACTGACCGTAGTCTTCCGGTCCAAAAAATCTCTGAAAGGCACCGGGATATTGATCACCGAGAACCTGACCGTTACACGCCAACAGCTACTCCGGAAAGCGTCTGAAATGGACTCAGTGGAAGCGACTTGGACAATCCACGGTCGGATATACTGTCTACTCAAGAGTTGTTGTAAACAACTTCACTTGATCTCAAGAGGATTAAGTAACTGGTATGATCGATGTTGCTGACTGTTCATCCAGAGAGATCCTATTACACCTCCCTGGTTCATCTAACCGTCTCATTATTTTCACTGCTCAAATTCTTCACTGACTCGTGTTTACTATATCTGTCGGCGCCGTAAATGTATTATATACAGGCTGTCCCATAATGATTAGTACCCATCGATGCCCAAAGTTCAATAATTTTTGTCATCATCAATATCGATGGGATTAGGTCCGTTGTTTTTACATCATATTTGTCATACTGTATTATTTTATTAGAAATTTAAATCATGAATATCGGATTAATCAAACTCAAGATACACTCCATTATGTAAAACATGGTGATTTCACCTTTTTGACAAAGTGCTAAAAAAATGTGTGCTATTACAGCTTGTTTGAAAGAAACTTGTGAATTCTCATAATTTCTTGTCTGCTCAGTATAATCTTGTGTGTCTTTCTGTTGTATGGGTGTTCCTTTCTGTTGTAACTGTTATTAGTTAAGAGTTCAAATCATTAATAATTCTTTTCCTTAATTAAATTTAACGTGTAAAAGAAGTTTGACACACTTGAGTGACCCCATGCATTGTTTTATTTGACAAGTGTTTAGGGACTTCTAAATGACTAGTGGTATTTGGTGAATCACCAGTGGCTTAGATTTCATTTTCACATTGGAAAATGGATTTCGTGAGGTTAAACACTAAGGGCCGTATTCTCGTACTAAACGCGGTTTTAGCTTAAAACCGTGTCTAACTAAACGCGTGTTTAGCTTAAACGCGATTTTATCTTTTAAACAACGTGTTTAACAAAACACGATTTTAAATTACGCAAATATCGTCCCCAGGGAACTCGTTGGGTAATTTCGTGCAGGTTTATGATACACGATGGCCCAGATAAGACACCGTAGTTAAAATTCGAATACATCAAATGCACGTGTATTTTACTTGATCGTTTACACTATCCATCGGGTCTCAGCAGCGGTTGCCGATCGGGTGGGTGGGTGTTCAGTTTTTAACCATTATTTTGTCAAAATAAGGACTATTGCAACATAACAAACAACATTTATTCGAGAGGCACATGCAAATATCGCATGAAAAGCACACTTTTAATGATGAAATAAACAAATCGATCAATTAATTAATGGATACGACGATAACACGTCTCTTACAACTGCAACCGCTGTGGCGAGCATGCAGTATCCTATTGTTTATACGCGGCGAACACGGGTTCGATTCCCATTTTGTGCATGTCTTACATTGTTAATACATTGGTTAATTCAGGTTATTAATATCTTTTAACATATTTAAGAGCATTTATCTTTTATCATTTAAATAATTTAAAAATGCTTTCTTTGTTAATTATACAACTTTATATTTTTGATAATTTTCTGATATCTTGATTTCCTAGTGTACTGTTGTGACAGTTGTATACAAAATGTAATAATGGATTGTTTTGAAGACAATTTATGCTAATTGTCCTCAGCTAGTTGGCAGAAAGTACCAAATATTTAATGAGACAGTTTAACTAAACTTATCTAATTATGTTTATATAGGCCTATACATTCATATAGTCATCCGGACAAACGGGGCGGCCATGGCCGCACCACTTTTTTGCAAAGAAAGAAAAAAAAAGGGGAAAAAGAGAAGAAACGGGGGAAAGGGATTGCTTTTCATTAAAATATTGGTAAAAAGTACACACCAAATCGCATCAAATGGGTTCGAAAATTGAAAAAGAAATCCAATTCTGAGGGGGCCTCAGACCCCCCCCCCCCCCCGGTGTTCGAGCTTTTAAAGCATGAATACTTGAATCAAGAATATATCAGTTACGCTCAACTTCTTTCGTGCATTATAAAAAACAAAATAGGCCTATTTACTGGAAATGAAGAGGTGGCTTTTTGGTAAAATGTTGGTCAAAAGTATACACCAGATCGCACCAAATGAGTTCGAAAATTGAAAAAAAAAATCTACTTTTAGCGCATATAAGGGTACCAGCTGAATTACCTTTACAGTTTTCAATATAAGTATTTTTGGTACCTTGCTACACCCCTGAAATGTCTACACCTTTTAAAAAAACAAAGCACAACGAATATTAGGTCTATTGGGTCAAAGAATTTACAAATGAATGTGTTGATTAATTAATTATTGTATTAACTAAATATTTGTCTTTATATTAACGCTTTCCATGCGGCAGGCGACTGCAGGCGACATTCCAAAATTTCACAAAATGTTTAAAAAATGTCAACATTATTGTATTCTATTACCACCCATTTGGAATCACCGTGTCAAATGCACACAAAAAAGTACAAACATGCCTCGTATTGGTTCAGTAATCCTTGAGATAGACTTTGAAAATTGGGAAAGGTTTCTGAAAATCTGTATTTATGTGATAAAACCAATAGCCGCGTGGTCCATCATTTAAAAAATCTTTATTCCTTTTAAACCATGGTATCACGATAAGAAAATCACGACATACACTTGATGCAGAAGTTTAGTTAAACGCGAGTTAAACTACCCCCGTACCCATGTTTAAAGTTAGACACATTTCGGCGAGTTAGACGCGTGTTTAAGTAAAACAAATGTCTAAAGTTAAAGTTAGACGCGTGTTTAGCTTAAAACCGTGTTTAACTACGTACGAGAATACGGGCCTAAGGGATTATATCATTTTTAGCAATGTTGTAGGAAATTGCACCCCCAATATGAAATAGAAGTCTAAGCCACTGCTAATTACACATGATCACGTCTTTACCTGTTTAAATGTCCCTCAAGTTTAGCCTCAAAACTAGCTCATTATAGAAACAGAGCTTGGGGTCGCTCATGCGTGACGATCCATTTTTACTCTTCAAATTTAATCAAAATGAAGAAGTATTAATGGTTTGAACAACAATATGATACAACAGCAGTTTAAACTAGAAAGGAACCACATATATTAGAAGACAAGAGATTGAGAGAATGTTAGTTTCTTTCAAACAAGCTGTTTAAAAACAATTTTTTTGCACTTTGCCAAAAATGTGAAATCACCATGTCTTACACAATGGAGTGTAATTTCATTAAAATAAGTCCGATATTCATGATCTAAAATTCTAATAAAAGGGTACAATATAGCAAATATGGTAAAAAAAAACCCGGATCTAATCTCATTGATTTTGATGATGAAACAAATGATTGAACTTTGAGCATCGATGGGTAATAATCATTTTGGGACAGCCTGTATATATTATTCTGACATTTTATCATCTCGGCAACAAGCTGTGATTGACTGTATATCTACATGTACTGTTATTCTCCACTGTCATTTGCTTCACTGATCTGGATTCATGCTGTGCCCATTGTATTTTATTATGTTTGGTTTCATCTGAGGACCGTAATATTAGGCATAGCACAATGCACACACACAGAGTCTGCCACTGGGAGCATTACACCAGTGAACAACAACATATGAAAAGCTGTGTTGCATAAAGCCCTACATCCACTTTTACCTGTTACTCATTTTGCATTATTGAATGGATGGCTATTCACGATGTGGAATGTGGTTTTGTATTGTTGCCTCAATTGGCGTGCATGGATGCACTAATCCAAGTTATGAAGACAGCCATACAATATTTGGATTAATTAATCATGCAAAATGAGTAACATGTAGGAGTGGTCTGTAAGCCCTTATGCAAAATAATCTTTTCATATAATGTATGCAGCTCCACTTTAAAAAACATCCCTATATAAAATTAATTATCCTCACAAGAGGCACTCATTGTAGGGCAGTGAGCTTGCCATATATGGTAGTCATGACATTGGACTATATAACCTTGATCCAGGTATAAATACTTATCATCAGGTTTTTTAGTTATGACTGTTTTTACCAATTTTTGAAATTGGCTCTGAACTTGAATATATTGGGCCGTTTTAAATAAACCTAACCTGAGATATTGTTCTAAACACTTCAATCAATTTAGTGATATGCTCAGTTTTTGCATCCTTTGAGTGCCTCGTGTGAGGAAAAGACTGAGAATTTGAATATGGGTATTTAAGAAATGGAAAAGCTTGTTTAATTTCTAAATCCATCAATATTTGTCAATCAAATTGGGTATACATGTTATATATATATTACTGATCACTCTTATGATGGGAAAAAAATTGTCGGACATTGCTCATTTGCATATCAATGACTTGAATAGATAATTAGCTAATTTGCATATTTAATGAGCTTATGAAACTAAATTATAGTTTAAAAGATTGGGTATCGTACAATTAGCCATAATACCAAGTTTGATTGCAATACACCATTCACATCTGGATTTATAACATTTACGCATATTAATTAGCTGGACTTAGTCACTTTTTTGATTGCAGTCAGTAAAACTGGTCAAAATGACCAATTTCACTAGGTTATTTTAGCTTAATGCAATATAATGTTACCATATTTTTTTAATTTAACATGGTATATAGATATTCAATTGTTAAAGAAATATGTGTAAATGGTGTTTTGAATGTTACATTATTAACAAATTGAGCTCTCTAAATCCTGATAAATTATATTTGTGGGCATTGTTACTGTTTTTGGCAGGTTTTCGGCCATTTTCCGAGTATCTCAAAACACCGTACCACAAGAATGCATTGACCGATTGTCATAATTCTTTTTGGAAAATAAATCTTTCATTGCAATCTTTCATTTGAATCCAATTTTGTACATGTCTCAATCATTTGAATGTTATGTGTGCTATGCCTAGTAATATGATTCTTCACCTGTGTATTTATAAATTTGATTATTCATGCATATATCATAACAAACATACATGTACTGAGACCAGTCATTTCGCTCGCGTTTCTGGTGACCCTTTTCATTGCCTGCTCTTTTCCACCTCCGTGCCCACAATGGTTTGCTCATGACATGGTCTCCATATATTCATGTTTGTTGTGTAGCTGTTTCATACCTCATCCGTAAGGGAAGGCAGATATCGCATCTCCAACTTATTTTCTGCGTGCCTGCTTTCTCTCAACGACTGTGATCCTGCCCGTGTCTGGATGGGGTATGTTTCAGTTCGCCGTTCGTAGTCTTTAATTTTTATCATTTTCTCAAGGTCAGATTCTATATAGGTCAGTGTACCTTGACCTTTTGACCTACACAAAATATTCCTGATGGTAAAAAGAAAACTATTTCTGGAATCCTTGTGATCATACGAACAATATGAGATATTGTTTTTCAAAATCGGAGCAAGTTTAAATTTTGACCCCATATGCAAAGGTCAACGACCTTTTTACGTTTTACCCGATAACTCGTTAACCAAACATCGGAAGTATGGCAAACTATACTTTTTCGGAATCCTTGTGCTCAGCCGAACAATTTGGTATGCTTTGTAGCTTAATTAAAGCCATTCTGTTTCTGTTTCTGTTTCTGTTTAGTCGGTATGCGCTGATAAATTATTTCACCAACCGTTCCTAATATAGGAAACTATATATATATTTATCCTGAAACCCAGGAATGGTGTACAGACACAGACCGGGATGATCCCCTACTCTTTACGAAGGAGTCTGTGACCTTTTAACGTGCTCGGGGATAGCTCTTCCGATACACGGGACCAACATTTCTACGTACCTTCCGAAGCACGATGCGCCATGTACATGCCTACTTCAGTCTGCACGGTCTGAAGGAGGCATGGGGACGAGGCTGGGTTGGTGTATCGAATTGAACTCACGCTCAAACGATCCACCAACAGAACTACGGTGCGCAGCAGTGTTACGACGCTCTAACCGACTGCGCCACCTCGCCCCTATTTGAATTTTTGGGCCCCTGTATGGCGGCCATTTTGGAATTTACGCTATAAAAGAACATTCCCGTCACTTTTGAGAGGTGCATGGGAGCTCATTTTCTCTTAAAATGGATCTAGTTGACAAATTCACTAAGAAACTAAGGTAGGAAGAAAATGGTCACGGAATCCAAGATAATTACTCTACTATTATGTTCATTAATCAATGTACCATGACCTGCGCTTCCGGCGCCCATATGCTCGATATCCATTATTGTGTGGTGCCTTTAGGCTCCTTTCTCTACCCATGTTTAAAGTTAGACACTTTTCAGTGAGTTAGACGCGTGTTTAAGTAAAACAAATGTACGAGAATCGCGTTTAGTTAAACGCTGTGTCTAAAGTCAAAGTTAGACGCGTGTTTAGCTTATATAGCAAGTTTGTAGGAAATTGCATCCCCAATATGGAAAAAGTCTAAGCCACTGCTTATTACCCATGACCACGTCTTTACCCGTTTAAATGTCCCTCAAGTTTAGCCTCAAAAATAGCTCATTATAGAAACAAAGCTTGGGGTCGCTCATGCGTGACGATCCATTTTTACTCTTTTCAATTGAATCAAAATGAAGAAGTATTAATGGTTTGAACAAACAATATGATACAACAGCAGTTTAAAATAGAAAGGAACCAAAGCTATTAGCAGACAAGAGATTAAGAGAATGGATTATTTTCTTTCAAACAAGCTGTTTAAAAACACATTTTTTTGCACTTTGCCAAAAAGGTGAAATCACCATGTCTTACACAATGGAGTGTTACTTCATTAAAATAAGTCTGATATTCATGATCTAAAATTCTAATAAAAGGGTACAGTATAGCAAATATGATAGAAAAACAACGGATCTAATCTCATTGATTTTGATGATGAAAACATTTATTGAACTTCGGGCATCGATGGGTACTAATCATTTTGGGACAGTCTGTACAGGGCAGTTAGTAGGCCTTGTCCCATAGTCTATGTCTTGCGTGTTCAAAACCAACTGTAAAATGAAAACTGCACTTTGGTTCATTCTTGTCGGTGTAGCGTTCTTAATCATTGACCGATCTTCACAAACAATGCTTTACAATTAAAGAGAAGAAATTTGTTTAATACAATTGTACAATTGAATATGTTAACGTAACAGGAGCTATAGTTAATATGGAGTTAAGTTATTACCTGGTATTAAAGTTACCTTTATGAAGACTGTATTGTTTACTCATTTATTGTTTACTCATTTATTGTTTGTGAGTGCGCCGAATGTGATTTGACAGGTAACGCTTTTGTGGAAAGTTTTTCTGACAAAATTCACATTGATATGACTTTTCTTCTGTGTGAATCCGAATGTGTGTTGTCAGGTTACCCCTCGTTGAGATGCATTTCTTACAATACTCACATTGATACGGTTTGTCCTTTGTATGAATTTGAATATGTGCTGTGAGAGCATTGTTATCAGAAAACCATTTATGGCAATGCTCACATTGATATTGTTTTTCTTCTGTGTGAGTCCGAATGTGAGTTATCATGTTACTCTTCTGTGAGAAATATTTCTGGCAATACTCGCATTGATATGGCTTTTCCTTTGTGTGTGTCCGGATGTGTTTGTTCAGGACAGTCTTTTGTACAAAGTTTTTTTTACAATAATCACAGGGGTAAGGCTTTTCCTTTGTGTGAGTCCGAATATGCACCGTGAGGGTACTGTTTTCAGAAAAACATTTTTGACAAAACTCACATTGATATGGTTTTTCTTTTGTGTGAATCCGAAAATGTGCTTTCAGGTTATTCATCTGTGCAAAGCATTTCTGGCAGTACTCACACTGGTATGGTTTTTCCTTTGTGTGGGTCCGAATGTGTTTGGTCAGATCATTCTTCCGTGTGAACCATTTCTGACAATAATCACATGGATACGGTTTTTCCTTTGTGTGAATACGAATGTGTTTGGTCAGATCATTTTTCCGTGCGAACCATTTCTCACAGTATTCACACTGATATGGTTTTTCCTTTGTATGCGTCTTTATATGGTCAGTCAAGTTTACAAAGTATTTCTGACACAAGTGGCACTGATGATATGGCCGTTCTTTTGTGTGAGCCCGAATATGGTATGTCAAAGTACTCTTATATGCGAAACATTTTTGACAATATTCACATTGATATGGCTTTTCTTTAGTGTGAGTGCGAATATGGCGTATCAAGGAATGCTTTTCTGTAAAGCACTTTTGACAATATTCACATTGATGCGTCTTTTCTTTTGTGTGGGTGCGCACGTGTCTTGTCAGGTGATACTGTCGGGTAAAGCACTTTTGACAATACTCACATTGATGCGGCTTTTCTTGTGTGTGATGAGCCCGAATATGGTATGTCAAAGTACTCGTATGTGCAAAGCACTTTTGACAATATTCACATTGATGCGGCTTTTCTTGTGTGTGATGAGCCCGGATATGGTCTGTCAAAGTACTCGTATGTGCAAAACACTTTTGACAATATCCACATTGATACGGTTTGTCAATTGCATTGGGAGTGTTTGAGATATATTTCTTAACATGTCTTTCATAATGACGTTTCAGTGAATCTAGTGAGTGGAAGTATCTCCCACAATGCAAACAACTGAAAGGTTTGTACTGGATCATGGCTAGTGAACTTGACTCACGGATTAGCACTTTAGCAGTTGTATATATAGATTCTACCCTGCTTTCTAGTTACACGCCATCACCGGTTGTGGGCTTGGTGAATTGTTGGTAAACGCCCGCTGAAACAATCGTTGAGCAGATCGTGGTACTTACAAATACAACATGCTTACCGCCGCCCTAGTGCCTAAACTAAAAAAAATAACACAAACATGATACAATTTGAATTGAGTTAATTGATGACAGAACATGACAAACCAAATTAGTACGGACAACTTAGGAGAGTAAACATCTTTTCATGCGCCCTGCTAGCTCGGACGGCCTGTTTGAAAATAATTTGTCTGATTATCAAGGGGATTATAATCAATGGTCTAGTAAATTAGAACCTTCAAGGAAGAGCCGGAGGGGGGGGGGGGGGGGAGTTGTGTAAATTGACCTAACCCTAGTCCCTAGATGTAAAGAATAAAGCAAGATACCAACTGGGTGTGAGGACACAATGTTATTCATTGTTTCCCTACTCCAGTTCTCTGATCCTTGGTATGCTTTGTTCCTGGTTCCGTTGGATTTAATAATATTTTTACCTTTCTAACCCTAGATGTATAAAAGAACAAAACAGCTAAGATATTGAGATTGTATCAAAAACGTATTTGAACATTAAATTCTCAGTCTTTCCCTCATTTTGATATGTTTTACTTACTGTGTGCAATACTATTCTTCATAAAGAAAAGTAAACAATAAGCGTAGGCCTATTTATAAACGTCCGACAGTTTTCCGATACTAGTATTATCATTGTTTTGCAACATGCAAACTTTATCGCGGTTAGAGGCATTCCCGGGGAGGCATTGCGGCCCATACCGGCGTGAAAAATTCAAATGTCCAACTAATTTGCATGTCTTCCTTTCTCCTTTCTGTCCCTTTTCCCACTTTTTGTCTCCTCTTAAGGCTCTTTGACTTCTCCCTTTCTTTCCCTTCCTCTGCCTTCCCAAAAGTTCCCGATCATATTTTTTCAGGGGGGGGGGGGGGGGGGGGGGGCACTTTGCTTCCCCCTGGCTACGCTACTGAGGTCGTGATGATGGTGGATTGGGGGAGTTTGTTCCAGTCAGTGATTGTTCGAGGGAACAAATGAATTTGTAAATGATGCCAGTCTGGCCGTTGTAGAGTTGGAATTGTTGGTCGTGTCCTCCTCTATGTCTTAGGGGCGATGTAGGCGATGTATTAGTCTTGGAGATGTCTGCTTTTATAAAGGCAGGTCAGTCTGCGACTCTGCGTTACTTCTTAAACTTGAAGGCTGTTCCAATTTAGGCTTTTAAGTGCAATGGACTGTAAATATGGAGGATTTTTTTAAAATGTTGGCCACGGCCCCGGAATGGAATTTCTTTATACCTTCATATTTGATGACCCTTTAGTTAAAACTAACAAATGTGGAATTAATTTTGAAAATTAATTCTCGTTTCCATGGCAACGGCCAAAATACCATTTTAGGGATATTTTCCCCATTTTTGCCTTTTTAACCTCACAAATTATCAAATTTGTAAGCATCTATTTCTAATAGACAAAAAGTATATGAAATATTTTCTTTATATAAGCTGAATAGGTGAATATGTAGATGCTTCACTGAGTGCATAGACATAAATATGGGATATCATGATGGGTCATACCATTTATTTGAAATAGGGGTGTTTTTCAACTTTTTCAAAGTATACAAATATACCAAATCTGCATAGCTTACAACTCACATGGTAACGCTCCGATTTCAACGTGGACCATGTCATGTTGAGATGAGACATAAGTCTTATGAAAAATGTTAATTTGAGTTTGGGGAAAATACTTCCTGAATATGCAGTGTTGCCAGATATTTTCACAAAATTTCACAATTCCTTCAAAAGCTAACGCATGTTTCGTTGTGTTTAATGATATGAAACCGGAACCTTAAATTCACAGCGAGATGTTAATTAGAAGAAAATTTGATAATATAATAAATTTGATCATTTTAAATGGTCAGTGTTGCCAGTCATTAACTTAACGGGTGTTGCCATAGCAAGTAATATGATTACAGATTACGTTTTCAACGTGAAAAACCCTTATAACCCCAAATATGTTGTCATGTGTACTCATTATAATCACAAATTATTTGTCAATCAATTGGTGATCACCCCAAAATGTTTATATGTGTTTGTGGAAAGCAAAACAGTGTTGCCAGTCTTTTACCTATTTTCTAAAAAAAAATCAATATAAATCTTACCGTAAGTTAAATACTACGGAAATGAAAAATCAAATTTACATGCAACATTAGGAAAAAGTAAACCACATTAGTATTAAAAACATGTAATTGTAAATACTACAAATACAACTAAATACAAATGATTACATTATTATGACACGTTTGACTTGCCATACACCTTGGCTACGGGCTGTCTTTACCAATTTGAATACATGTGCCATGATTGTGATCTGAGGGATTAGTCTTAGATATTAGTCGGGTATCTACAAAGGGTTAGTGTGCACACAGGCCTCCCCAAACCAACTTTTTTACTTCCTATCATGATCCCAAGACATAATCAGGATGTTACCAACAATATTTTCATAATGCTAAGGGGTCATGCAAGATGGCGTCCAAAATGGCCGCCACAACTGGTCAAATCTCATAAAATGACATGTATAGCAATCACTTTGTATGGTGAAAGTGTAGTTTTAATAGTGGGATGTATGTTTTAGACCACTAGATACTCATATCCAGAACTCTTGCTTTGTTAACACATCTATATCCAAGATGGCCGCCAAAATGGCCGCCAAAATTCTATATATTTGCATATTTAAACCAACATGTATGATCTGAGCATAGTTTTAACAATGGGATGTATGAGTTAGACCACTAGAGACTCATATCTAGTATTTTTGCTTTGTTAACATACTTTAAAACCAAAATGGCCGCCAAATTAAATCAAATTAATGGCCAAAACTGGCCAAAAGTGGTCAAAATTCCATAAAATAGCATATTATCAACCAAATGTATGATGAAAGTATATATAGTTTAACATTGGGATGTATGTAATAAACCACTAGTAACTCATATCCAGTATATTTGCATTGTAATAATTTGCATTGTAGTAATTTAAAACCAAGATGGCCACTAAAATGGCCGCTGTAAATGTAAAAATAGTCTACATGAGGGTATGATAATCCAAAATAGATTGTAAGAGTGTAAATTACATCAAATTCACCAAATAGTATTATTCTAAACTGCTAAGCTATTGCTTTTAGAAATAAGGCCCTTCTCTGACAATTTTGATTCAGTATCACTTTCCAAAATGGCTGCCAGAATGGATAAGTTGATGTTAAATGACCTAAAACAATGGTTTTGTACCATACTATGTAACTCCAATACACCCAAATGTCATGGGACAGTATTCAGTATATCTATGATAAAGCCTAGAGCTGTAGATATATACAGCTTTGAGTAGTTTAACATATCCAAGATGGCTGCAAAAGGTTAAAATAACTGAAAAAACAGTATTAGTGTATTGTTAGTGTTACATTAGATATGACCAAATAATTATATCTACAGCTTTTAATCCATCCAGTAAACGTATTTGTATATGTGACAAGGTATACTTAAATGGTATAGACTCCATTTTGACAATGTGATGTTATAAAGATGGGCATTATAATGACCATTTTATTAAAATTACCCCTAATGGTCAATAAAATTACCTCCAAATGGTCAACATAATTACCACAGGTGGCCACCAATTGATTAAGATATGGATACAATCATACCTTGTCACATTTACTGGGTGGATTAAAATACATAGATATAATATTTTGTTCATATTTAATGTAACACTAACAATAAGACTAATACTGTTTTTCAGTTATTTTAACCTTTTGCAGCCATCTTATATATTTTAAAATACTCAAACTAAATCTACAGACCCTAGGCTTTATCATAGACATATTTGTTTTAGGTCATTTAACATCAAATTAACCACTTTGGAAGCCATTTTGGAAAGTGATACAGCGAGTCAAAATGTTCATATAGAGGTGGGCCTTATATCTAAAAGCAAAAGCTTAGCAGTTTTGAACATAATATTTGGTGAATGTGATGTAATTATACACTCTTGCAATATTTTTTGTGGATTATTGTACACTATTTGTACATTTACAGTGGCCATATTGGTGGCCATCTTGGATTTAAAATATGTTATTACAATGCAAATATACTGAATATGAGTTGCTAGTGGTCTAATACATACCATCCTTATATTTTAAAACTATACTTTCATACTTTCATCATACATTTTGGTTGATATATTTTACCATTTTATGGAATTTCGACAATTTGTTCAGCCATTTTGGGGGCCATTTTGTATTTCTAAGTATGTTAACAAAGCAAAAATACTAGATATGAGTTACTAGTGGTCTAATACATACATCCCATCATTAAAATATATTTTCATCATACATTTAGGTTGATATTATCCCATTTTATGGAATTTGACAATTTTGCAGCCACTTTAGGAACTATTTTGGGGGCCATTTTGGCAGCCATTTTGGATTTTGAACTTTTTTAACAGAGCACAAATAATGGATATGAGTTACTTGTGGTCTAACACATACATCCTATCATTAACATTATATTTGTATCATACATTTCGGTTGATATATGCTATTGTATGGAATTTTGACCACTTTTGACCATTCATTTGGCGGCCATTTTAGTTTTAAAGTATGTTAACAAAGCAAAAATACTAGATTTGAGTTTCTAGTGGTCTAACACATACATCCCATTGTTAAAACTTAGCTGTGAATGATAAGTTCCAGTCTCATATCATGAAATAGGATAAAAAGTGGATTTGATTTTGAACAAAATGTGATTTTTGGTGAAAATGTCTGGCAACACTGCATATACAGGAAGTATTTTCCCCAAACTCAAATTAACATTTTTGATAAGACTAATGTCTCATCTCATCATGACATGGTCCACGTTGAAATCGGAGCGTTACCATGTGGGTTGTAAGCTATGCAGAATTGGTATATTTGCATACTTTGAAAAAGTTGAAAAACACCCCTATTTCAAATAAATGGTATAACCCTCCGTGACACCTGGCAATTTTTTGGATACATTCAATGAAGCATTTAAGTATCTATCTACCCATAGCTTGTAATGAAAAAAAATCATGACCACTGAGTGCAATAGTTACGCAGGCTTCAAAATTTGAAAAATTGAAAGATTAAAAATGCCAAAATGGCAATAATCGTCCAAAAATGCCATTTTGGCTATTCCCATGGTAACAAGGATTACTTTTCAAAAATATTTCCAGATATGTTAGTTTCGGGTTAAGGTCTATCAAATATGAAAGTATAAAGAAAATCTATCTCGGCCCCGTGGCCACCCTATCCTCCATGGATAGAGTCCATTGCACTTAAGCATCCGTGACACTAGGCTTCGCGAGAATAGTTTTTGGAACTTTTTAAATAAACTTTACTTTTACACTTACCAAATAAAGCTGTGAACAAATTATACACTATTTGCGAATTAAGCTTAAGCTTCTTTCGTTTTTATAACATTGGACTAAGTTAATTATTGGCGTGCCTCACTCCCGGTCGAGGTCATATTTACTGAAATTTACTGAAAATTAACCTGGGTGTTTCTGCCAGGGTACGCCACCTACGGTAAAAGCATTCTGAACTATTCGATTTATTATGAACTGATCAAGAGAGGGCAGAATACCGCAAACAAGAGCAGACGACCAGACGACGCTGGACATAGGCGTATTCACGAGTATTCAGGTTAAAATATGCGAACGAGGTTACCTGATCAAGTGAATGGGACGACCGCTTAACAACGGTTTAAATTAAAAAAATAGCATTTACAATTGGGATGATTAGCCATCCCGAACGGTTTTGGATTGGAAAAATTTGATGAATTTGATGGGGTCATATAATCAAAATCCATTGTTACATTGAAACCAACGGAAATTCAAAATTAACGGCCGTTCGTAGCCACCGTCGTCTGCAGACGACTAGCCTACATGTAGCGCAGACGACGATTAATATGGTGGTATAGTTCAGACGATGCCGGACACGGGCGTATTAACAAATATTCAAGGTTAAATTATGCGAACGCGGTTACGTGATCAAGTGAATAGGACATGGACGAACGCTTAAAGCTGGCCTACCACTTTGGCAGTTCACCACAGACGATCTGGTCATACACCTGTCAGGGATAGCACTGGATCCAAAATGTGAGAGGTCCCATGACATTTTTCAGGACCCCGTAGGGCTTAAAAAAATAAAATTAAGGAACGTTCGTATGCAAATTAGCCAGTGTCCACTCCTATATTATGCCATTGTACAGATGTAGTCATATTACACTAGCAACCAAAAGTATTAGGACACTTGGTTATGATGTCAAAATCAGTCCATATATTCAATTTGGAGTGTAAGATTCCACTACGACTTGAAGAAATGTGTTGTTGGATCTCTTCTCATTAATAAATTCATGTTTCCTACAACATCTGCTAATTCAATTCCATGGAATTGAAGAAAACATGTGCCTTCTTGAAATCCCCATACAAATTTCTCATTGAAAATAGCTCATGAATCAACCTCATTATAGCCAATGTAATCCTATGGTGGGTAGTCTGACAATTTTGACTTCCTTTCAAAAAAACCTTCTCAATTGTTTGTCAATGGATTCACTAAAGTAAAATTAATCCTAAATGCTGTCACTAGTCTTCAACCTCTCACATATATTGACACCTGATCTCTTCAAAATAAGATATTTGGGTTACTTTCATATTTTAAATGGAAACCAACAAAATTCTCTGTACTTTCTAATAGCACCCACATGACCTTGCACACTATACAGTCATCAAAAAAAGTAAATATACAGGTAATAAATGGACATTAAACTCTAAAAATATATATCCTACCTAAAAACATAAAACCATAAAGTTGTTGAGAAATTTATCTTCTTTAATATGAGATATTGAAAGCTAGGATCGGTTGAATATTAAATAAGTGACAATCCAAAATCTAAGGTAAAGTCACAATTTCATTTTCACATTTTATATTTCAACACGGGGGGGGGGGGGGGGAGTATGACAGGTAGCGTGTGTGTGTGTGTGTGTGTGTGTGTGTGTGTGTGTGTGTGTGTGTGTGCGCATGCATCCCCAATGGCACTACCAGTAATCGATAAGGTACCCGTAGATGGGTCCGCGTGTTGAAAATAAAAATGTAAAAATAAAAATCGGACTTCATCTTACATTTTTGGACAGTTACATCCGCAATAATCACCCGATCCTAGCGTGCAATATCTCATATTAAAAAAAAAGAATTTCTCAACAACTTTTTAATTAAATATGTTTAGGTAGGGTATAGTTAGAAGCCCATTAGTTACTTTTTTGATGACTGTACAGTGCTATCATTTCATCATGACTTAAGAATTTTTGTCAAGCTATTTGACTCAAACTAATTAAATAAACATGTATCAATGCAAAAAAACCTTAAATACTAAAATATTGAAACAAATGTTTTCCTTCTAAATATTAATGTCGTAAGTAGGAATATCATCCCAAATTTATTGTAACAAACTTTAAAGGACTTTCCATTAATGTTGTAACCCTATAATACCAAAAAGCTAACACAGTAGTTCAATAGATTTCCAGTGTTTTCTCTTAAAGGGACATTAAGTGGTGTTGACATTTTTTATTTATTTTTTATTTATTTCAGAATTCAAGATGAACATTAAAATTGCCATTATTGATGATTCTACTTACAAAAACACAGCAAAACTTGATTAAAACAATACCATCGCTATTTATTGAAAAACGCCCTCTATGCAAATATGGTTCGCGATATTTATCACGCGTGCTGCAGGGGGATGCGGTCTGACGTAATATGCTGATCAGCATTTTTGAATCGACGTTTTGTTGTACAAAGAGTGCTGATTTTTCTTAATCCTTTATAGGTGTAAGTTCATACATGTAATACAATTGTAAAAATATACAAATCCCAGTTGTTATCATATATTTTTGTAATTGAGGGCGCTGCCCCACAACATCTCTTGAAGGGGCGTGTACATCTCAAGTGTTTGTCCTGGACAAAAATCACATGACTCGCTTCGCGTGCCCGGCAAAAAAGCCCATGATGCAATACTAAGTCGTAAAAGATGTGCACATAAATCGACAAAATGCTGTACGAACGAAATATAATATATCTAGAATTGTTTCAAAAAGTAGTGTTATTCGTTACATTTAAATCAGAATTACATTCTTTAGCAGTAAATAATCAACTTTTGAGCGAGAAACTATCTTAAAACTACAAAGATTAAGAAATATAAAGCATTTTAAACATCTAATTTAGAGAAGAGTGGTATGTTGAACCATATTACTTTTGTTTGTTATTGCGTTCACATAGCGCATAGTTGGCTCAGCGGTAGAGCATTGGACTAGTAAACCGGAGGTCGTGGGTTCGAATCCTATCACGTCTTGACATTTTATATACATTTGTTTTTATTAGTTTTCGATATTGTTTATCATTTCGTATAATTATTCATTATTGTTCCATTATAGTTTATTTTGGAATGTGGAATTATTTACGATTTCATTTTAATTTTCCACTGACTGTTTAGTGTGCATGGCATCATGAAAGGTGACATGAACCGCGGTATACCACCGAACTGTCCTACTCCTATGCAACAGGCCAATACAATAGAAACTCGTTGTGTGTTATTATCGATTGAGCTAAACTTGTAAAGTAAATGCCAGCCGTTATGTAATACAAATCAATGTGCCTGTATTATTATTATTGAAATAATGTTTCGGTGGTGTAGGAAATAGGAAAATCGATTCAAGGACAAGAGCCGACTGGCTTCTTATTTACATAACAATTGGCCTTTGCAGATCATGTTCATGGACTAGCTAGGGGCCATTCAATGTAGGCCTACGGAGTAATAAACACAATTATATTTACAGGACATTCTTTATCGCAGTGAAATTGCAAAAGAAAAAAAGTATCATTCAACATTCAATAAATATTGCGAACGATAAGCAATCCTATCAATTTATAAAAACAAACAGTGTAATAACAAAACAGAAAAGAAAACCATCCCCATCCGCAGGATTCGAACCACTGACCTCATGATTGTGAAGCCGGTGCTTTGATGTTTGAGCTAATGAAGGCTATACATAAACGTCTTGAAGAAAAACATTACATAGAATTCAAAATATATACAAATATCTCTTAAATCGGAGGCTAAAATGCTTTATATTTCGATTGCAGTCAATAGTTAGGTCACCCAAGCCCTAACAGTCAGCACGCAGGTATCGTTTTTAATGAGTGACCTTGCCGATTTCTAACCCACGCAAAGATCGATTTCAGGATGTCAACCTTGCGCTAAAACCTTACGAGAAGTTTGTTTTCCCTGAATTAGTTGAGGTAGGATTAGCTGGCAGCCATGATGGAGAAGTAGGTGGATTGTTCGTAATTTTCTCTATAATATGATGCCAAATCTGACATATTTGGTCCACAAACAGTGATTTTATCGCTAATTTTAGAATTTAAAAACTTTCGTGACTTTGCTTCTTGTAACTATTCACTTGACTGGACTAAAATTCGTACGATATTTTAAGAGCAATTTCCGTACTAACGGAATCTTAAGCTTTAATTTCATATCAAAAACATTGATGCCCGACTTCTTTTTGATAAGAAAAACGGAGTTTGATTTTCACCGATTTTCGGTCAGAAAACGAAACTTACGATCCCCCGTTAGGCCTCGCCAACTTGATTTTAAGTTTCCCGTAACACGCCCGCGCTTCATTTTCATGCCCGCGTTTGAATTAATTATTGAAATTTTTGAAAAAAAATACCGTTTTTCCAATGAAAACGTCCGAATTCATGCATTTTGTGTGATGAAAATGTGAAATGTTTATTCATTTTGACCAGAATAGCCTTTCTGCAAAAAAAATAAATCATGTGACATTGTGCAGAGCAGAAGGATCAATTTCGAACCGCGGACCTCCCGCTCCCAAAGCGAAGCCTCTACCATCTGAGCTATCAAGCGAATCTGAATATAAATGTGAGATTTAAACATTTGATCAACAACCCATCGACGCTACGAAATGAATTTATATCGAGACAAGATTCGAGGAGCTATATTATAAGCATTCACTTGACCGGACTAAATAATTTTATAACATTGTAAGCATGTTTCTAGTTACAAAAGACTATGAATATTATGATACGATGGATAAAATTGATGCCTGATTCTTCAGAAGTGACGTTTTTACCGTGGATTTGGCTTTAGTTTCGTCAAGTTTTTCTTGAATTCGGGTTTGTGTGATTACAATAATTTGCACCGAAAATACAACATGTCATGAAGTTCACAGATAATATTAGATAATATTATTTGCATAATATGCTTTTTTATTATACAATTTCATGGCAAATGTGTTTGAAATGTGTGATTATAATCATGAAAAGAGCTCATTTACATCGTGCTATTACGAGGTCAACTATGACTGCGAAGTCGTATCGCTACGGGTGAGTACTTTCGGGTCGCTTTGCTGGGTTAGAAAAGAAACGACTTTTCGCATGGTTGCATACTGACTGTATATGAAAGCTATATATGAAGATTGTTAAACGGGGTCAGTCGTTACAAACATGCACAAACACAATAGCCAAACGACCTTGCTTTTGTCAACATTCCCTACACAGAGGACTGCAGTGCAAATCTCTACGATTTTCGCTATGTAATTTCTATGGCGGATTTCATTCCGTTGTATGAAGCTATGATGTTTGCGTGGTCTTCGCTATCTCCAAGCAGATAGAGCAACGTACACGGACTTTCTTGTAGACGAGGGTTCATTTCATGATTTGGTGAGCTTTAGAATGAGTTAGGATTCCTGTAATTTCGAAGACCACAGATTTTCAAAACGTGAATTTTCCAACATTTTACGACATAAATTTGGTCACAAAACGTGTTTAATACTATACATTTTACCGTTCTGCAGATGCTTATGACCCTCCTCTAAAATTCTACATGATTTTTAACACGTTTCTCAGTTTTTGAGATGCCCAAATAGACCATTTTCCGAAGCTATTTCGAGCAAATATTGCAATCACTGAGACTCCATATTGTTTTCTTGCGTATAACAAAATCTGACACGCAGCGTGACCTCCCAGCTGGCTGATTGGTGTGCATTTTTAACATGGGTTATCGCCCAAAAGTTGATTATATGCTGAAGGAGATTGTAATTCTGATTTCATTATAATGCATAACACTATTTTTTGAAACGATTCGAGACACCTATTTCGTTCATAAATAAATTTCACCATTACGTTTGATCGATTAAAATTCGCGGCAAATCTATTGCACCATGGGTATTATTACTTGAAAACACGGTGACTCAGATACATAGGGAGTCATGTGACTTTTGTCCAGGACAAACACTTGAGATGTACACGCCCCTTTAATCTGAGACGAGTATATTCGTCTCAGCTTTAATGCCCCTTTAATTTGCAGCTTGCAAGGTGTCTTAATACTTTTGGTTACTAGTGTAGTAAGCTAGGGGGTCTTAAACGTCAACGCGTCACTGACGATACAATACGAGGCATTGCGACCTTTTATCAATATTTTGATTTCGAGGCCGTGACATGCACATCGATACTTGCAGGTAAAAAGTAATATAACTCACGTTTTGAACATACATCAAATGATCAAAATCTACATAATTACATACTGATTCGGAATCTTCCAAAGATATAGATTTGGGACAGCGGATAAAATAAGTGATCCGGGAAATATTTGGGATATAAAGTGAACGGTCTCATGCTCATGTCATCTCATAGTAGGTACGGTAAGCTTTTTAGCACTTGGAATGGTTAAATATAAAAATACTGTCGAGAGCTGATTTTTGATGTCGAGGATTACTAATTTACAATGGGTATTTATTTGGGGGCTGTCATTTCCTTTGGTACGGGTTGGGGGTCCCAAATATTTTAGGAGGGGAGGTAGGCTATGACTGCACCGTCACGAAGTGATTTAATCTCGTTTTATTCCAAAGAAGATTTTACAGTACAAACGAATGTTTCCCAAAACAAAATAATTAGTAAAGTAACAAAGTTATTAACAGCTTGACCGTCTGACTTCCGCCTTCATAATGCCAATAAAGGTATATTATGTGTTCTTTTCCAGGGGACGCCCTCAATCCTCGAAAAAAAATTGGAAGCAGATTTTCTTGCAGATTTACTTTTCTGATCATAAATCTGAAAATAAATATATTCCAAGTTACAGAGCGATACGATTCCTAATAACCTCAAAATCATAGTTTTAGAGTGAATTTAGAGTAAAATCTAAAAAAAATAGATTGTAGGCCTACCTCTCGGTACAATCTATTTTCAAACCATGATTTTGAAGTAATTAGGAATCGCATCGATCTGTAACTTAGAAGATCTTTATGATTTATGATCAAAAATGCATAGTAAAAATCAATGATAAGGCGCTACTTGGAAAAGATCACATAATATGCCTTTAAATATGAAAACAGATTGAATCTTAACTACAATGTGTTATTAAAAAAATATAGGGTCTAGTGTAAGAAAAACAAGAGAGGACTGAATTGAAGAGTCATCAATAGATTATACTACTGGCAGCAGGATTTTCTTAAGACCGTTTTTAAACAACATGCAATGGGAACCATGCAGTGACAGAAATCAGTGATGGAAGTGAAGGATGCTGCAGTGGTATATTGCTTAAGAAATCTTCTTACGCTACGCTGTAATGTTTGAAATAATTGTCCATACAATCGCCAATTATAGGCGTCATAGTGCAGGCCGGGAGTGCAGCAGCATTCTTTTTTGTGTTTATACCGCAATCGGTAAACTAATATAATCCAATTTCTTTCTTCTTTCTGTATTTTGTAGATCAACATGTCATGGAAACCAAATGTGCGATCATGTCAATGCCTTTTGTGTGCAGGTATTGCAAGCATTCTGTGTTTGATAAATTTGATCGATATCAAAAACATGTGCGTCATCATGGAATGCATTGGTGTTCATCCACGCTAAGTAAGAAGCCTTTTGGTCACTACAGCAGGAATACAACACTATGGACTATAAACTGTGATAAGAATGTCTCCATTCCAGCTGAAAAGACCAGACATGAAAGGATTCATACCAGGAAGAAACCACACACATGTACATATTGTAACAGGGGTTTCACTTTGTTAAATACTAAAATCTGTCATGAAAGAATTCATACCCAAGAAAAACCACACCAGTGTTATAACTGTGACAATACCTTTTCTCGTTCGAATGAACAGACTAGCCATGAAAGGATTCATACCAAAGAAAAACTACAATACCAATGTTCATACTGTGACAAGAGTTTTTCTCATTCGTGGAATAAGACCAGTCATGAAAGGATTCATACCAAAGAGAAACCATATCAATGTTCATCTTGTGACAGGACTTTCTCTCATTTAAGTAATAAGACCAGCCATGAGAGGATTCATACTAAAGAGAAACCATACCAATGTTCACACTGTGACAAGAGTTTCTCTCATTTAAGTAACAAAATCAAACATGAAAGGATTCATACTACAGAGAAACCATACACATGTTCGTATTGTGACAAGAGTTTTACTCAGTTGATTAACATGACTAGGCATGAAATGGTTCATACCAAAGAAAAACCATACCAATGTTCATACTGTGACAAGAGTTTTTCTTATTTGAATTACAAGACCATTCATGAGAGGATTCATACGAAAGAGAAACCCTACCAATGTTCGTATTGTGACAAGAATTTTTCTCAGTTGATTAACAAGACTAGGCATGAAAGGGTTCATACCAAAGAAAAAACCCACCAATGTTCATATTGTGAAATGAGTTTTTCTCGTTCGGGTGATAAAACCAGTCATGAAAGGATTCATACCAAAAAGAAACCATACCAATGTTCACACTGTGACAAGACTTTCTCTCAATTAAGTCATAAGATCGCCCATGAAAGGATTCACACTAAAGAGAAACCATACACATGTTCGTATTGTAACAAGAGATTTTCTCAGTTGGTTAATAAGACAAGGCATGAAAGGGTTCATACGAAAGAAAAACCATACCAATGTTCATACTGTGAAAAGAGTTTTTCTAATTCGAATGATAAGACCAGTCATGAGAGGATTCATACTAAAGAGAAACCCTACCAATGTTCGTATTGTGACAAGCGTTTTTCTCAGGTGTTTAATAAGAAAAAGCATGAAAGGATTCATACGAAAGAAAAACCATACCATTGTGCATACTGTGACAAGAGATTCTCTGATTCAAGTAATAAGAATACCCATGAGCGGATTCATACAAAAGAGAAACCGTACTAATGTTCACACTAAAAAAGAGGTTTGCTTGTTCAAGTATAACAATACATCATCGGATTCATACTAGAAATCATGTACACATGTTTGTATTATGACAACAGTTTTCTCTGTTGGTTTCAAAGACTACCCATGAAGAAAAGATTCATACCAATACCAAATAAACCATACTATTATACATACTGTCATAAGGGTTTCTCTAATTCGAGTAACAAGACTAGCTATGAAAGGAGTCATACTAAACAGACTGGCCTTTCCAATGTTCACTCTCTGATAAGACCGTCTCTCAGTCAGGAGATAAGGGACGCACCATTATATATCCGGGGGGGGGGGGGGGGGGGGAGGGGGGCGGGGGGGGGGGGGGGGGGGGATGGTCATGGAAGATTAGGGTCAGGCTGATTTTTTTCTCCACCAGGGTTTAACACACACACACAAAAATTGCCAGTAGAGGCACATTTTTTTTTTCATAGCCAAAGGAGGCAACATTTTTTTTCAAAGCCAAAGGAGGCAACATTTCTTTTTCAAAGCCAAAGGAGACAACATTTTTTTTCTAAGGTGATTTATTTTCCTTCCATCAACCAAGATTTAATGAAGGCCAGATTCACTTCGTGAGCAATGTACTATTATGGTCTGCATGTGTTTTACCCAGTGTACCGGGTGTTTCTAACAAAATTGTGCACATGTTTTCGCAACTGGTTGACTATGAAGTCCAAAGCTTGGTTTAATATATTTATACACACGGAAAGGGAAAACACTCAGCTTTCAGATGCCGTTTATTTTATCTGATTTGGATTTGTCAATTTATCAAAACTACCCAAATCGACGTTGTGCCACTTACAGGTTTACTCCTAAGGATGCAACTTCTACTTGTACGATTGCCCTTCACCAGTGTTACACCTATCAGTTGTAAGACGCACTATACGACCCCCGGGAGAGGTGCGTCGTGGGTGCGTCGTTTACCAATAATTCTTGACGGAGGGTACGTCAGTGGCAGCCTTTGGTCCGTCAAAAAAATGACGGAGGGTGCGTAAAGGTCCGTCACTTACATGGGTGCGTCACAGTGTACATCTGTTTACAATCAACAAAATACGACCTTTAGGCCTACTGTACCACATAACTCCTTGATACCGCCAACCAAGCTCCACTTTAACACCGCAAACATCACTCCGATATGTTATACCGCATGTTCTAAAATGCATGAAATCACTCGATCATCGCCAATTGCTCCGCGCAGTCGCTTACTATCGTCCTACGAGCCGAGACCCGAGACTCGAGACTCTGCTACCGGGGGAAGCACTCGTAATCACCCGTGTTGTCCATATCTGACTATTTGTTTTAGTATACAAAGGTTTACATCGAGTTTGTAATTTCATTTGGGGGGAATCATGGTGTGGGGCCGGGGGACTTATCACAATAGCGATATACGTCTCTGTGCCGCCTTTTGGGGTGCCTTTTCTCGAAGTATATGGGTGGTATTGATTAAATCAGAAATGTTTTTGGTATTTGAAAATGCCCCCTTAAATTCTTTGATGGTTTATAGAAGGTGTAATTTCCAATCCGAAGTTTATACACTTTCGAGAACCTCATTTTGGTTAAAATACACTTTCGAGAACCCAATTTTCTGCTTACCTCCCGTTTATTGTAAATAGGCGCAAGCCTACATGTATAACATGGGATGAAGGATCCCCCCAAACAACACCCCACTCCACTCCACCACACCCCACCCCACCTGGTTACGCCACTGAACGGGTCGAAGCAGAATGGGAAATGTTCTCGAAATTGTTTCATCCTCATCATGACGTTTATGACAATCAGTTAAATATTTTATGAATTTTAGACCAGTCAGACATTATTGTGCATATAAAAGTTCTCCTCTTGGTTCCGTCTATTCGGTCCAGGTCCGGGGTCTATATAATTATTTTCTTTATGTTTCACCAAATATATTGCTCTCTATCTCAAAACTGTGTTTGCCGACAACATGTCCTTTTTGACGCGACTGGTCAACAATGTAGCCACTATTTTTTAAGTAGGATTCTTCATAAAAGGTACCATACCAATATGATACCATACCAGTATTACCAGTGTAGATATTGTGACATCTGTTTTTATAACGCAGTGGTATGACTACACATCTGAGAATCCATACAAAAGAAGAAAAAAATCCATTCCAATGTCATTATTGCCAAAGAGTTTCCTGAAATTATCCATAGCAACGACACACCATACCAGTGTATATATTTCACAACTAGTGTTGAGTTAAGTTTTATGATATTAATGTGGAATAAATTTAATAAATATCAATTAATATTTGACAATTATTTGAGTGTCAGTGTCATAATTCACACATTATCATGTCTATAGTTGGTTTTTTAAGGGCCTGGTGTTGATAAACAAAATTTGTCTTTTATTAGAGTGAAAGTTCAATTCTGGGTTGGTAATCAAATAATTTGAAATTGATCTTTTGTTCACAACACAAGATAATAGTTACCTGGATTTTGTCTTTGGTTTAATGCAGCGATGGAAATACCCACATGACTTTTCTCCCAGGGACCAACCCTGGGTGGACGACAATAGTCAACTTAGAAGTTTTCAGGACGGTCGCGAACACTTGTTTATATAATGTTTACTGTTCGCAATAAGTCTTACGTTTACAAGGGAGGGGATTATTTGAACATAGTCACCCCAGGGTGATCTTTGGTGACACACTGTCAACTTGAAGTTAAGTCAATTAAGTTCATTTGTCAACACTGAGTACTCACAGTCTGCATATCAGATCTTAAACTATTTGAAAATAGTCAACCCAGGGTGATCTTTGCCGACATGTTGTCAACTTGCATTTATTTATTTATCAAGTCCATTTGTCATTTCTGGGTAATCACAGTCTGCCCATACAACAGGGTTTGGGGTTTTCCCGCCTAATTGGGTGCTTTTTCAGCAAACTCAGGTGAGTGGAAAATTGGGTTGACTTTGGGGTCCCTGACCGGCCCTTGCACCTTGTATAGTTGGCAAAACTGCATTGGGGTCCCTGACCGGCCCTGGCACCTTGTATAGTTGGCAAAACTGCATAGTACGGGTAATAAAGTGCTCAACAAAAGAAAGTCATATACTTTGTTTAGGTCCTTTAGAGTAACTTCCGATATTTTTATGATTAAACAGACTAGATAGACATTTGGATGAATCTTTCCGGCACAATTTGATACCAAAGTTGCCCCCTAACAACAAAGCTAAACCATGATTAGCACCATTTGAAGAAAATTAGTCACTTTTCAAAAGTCACATTTTCAACGCACGCAAGCCGCGAGAAAATGCTCTGCGTGGCACTTGAATGGCCGGGAATGAAATGGATATTGATCACGTCGTGCGGGCTATTTGATTATGAACAGGTAAAATGTGGTCTTTTCTTCCCGCGTATAGTGTATTGAAAATGTGATTTTTGAAAAGTGACTAATTTTCTTTAAATGGTGCTAATCATGGTTTATCTTTGTTGTTCGGTGGCAATGTTGGTATCAAATTGTGCCGGAAAGATTCATCCAAATGTCTATCGAGTTTGTTTGGTCAAAAATATTCGGAAGTTACTTTAAAGGACCTAAACAAAGTGTATGACTTTCTTTTGTTGAGCACTTTATTACAGGTAGACACATGGTGTGGTACGCAAATGAGCTCAATGATATCACTATATACAATGTATACAATGACCTACTCATTACAAACAAACAAAATACATCTCTTGAGCAAAGTTCAACCATTGAATTCCAAAGTCCAACCAACCCTGATTAAACATTGGTCAATCACTTGATCTGTATACCTCACTTTGCATACGTGTACGTGTATTCTATGCCAGTTGCAAATTTGCTTCATTATAACATATTGCATCAAGACAGCAACCAGTCACCTAGCTATCTACCTAGGATCTTTTAAGTTGTAGGCCTCATCCCATACTAGCTGCATAATTTGATTACAACTGGTCAACAGTATTGTAAGTACATGTATGATATTTTAATTTGTAGACATAAAGTGCTCAACAAAAGAAAGTCATACACTTTGTTATGATTATGCAAAATAACATTTTTCTATTGAGATTGAATAGGTTTAGTTATAGTCATTTCAATGATCGTGGGTCCAGTTTTGAAAGTTACAATCATCCTATAGAGAGAGGTTTGCATTAATGATCAGATTCGTGCTTTTCGATAGGGATGAGCGTCATTTTTGAAACTGGACCCACGATCATTGAAATGACAATAACTCTGCTCGGCAACATCGTATCTCAACGATCGAGGTGTCAAAATACGCAGAACAAAATTATGCACTTGGTTATATGCATCGATTAATGCATACCCTTTCGAGCCGTTATATATTTAATTGGATCATTTTAAAGTGTTTCGATGCTTGTTGTGAGGAGTTTAATTTGAAAGATTAATGAACATTGTATTTTAAGAGCGAGGCGCAACTCACTTTTAATTTCAACACCGAATGTATTATTTGCGAAAATATAGGCTACCGTTAACAATCTTCTCGAAGATGCGCTTTGAAGTCATGTTCACAAGACTATTACTACAACCATGCTAACTGATTCTTGTTGAAAATGCGACTCTCATGATACTTTTGGACGGAAAAATATTGATCAGGAATGTAAGGATTCATACTAAAGAGAAATTATACCATTGTTTATACTGTGATAAGAGTTTCTCTGAATCAAGTAATAAGACCAGACATGGAATATTTCAAACCTAAGATAGATCATTTTATCAATGTTAGGTTTCACTATTTCAATTGTAACGCCATCAGGCATGCAA
Organism: Ophiura sarsii; assembly: GCA_035610835.1. NCBI lineage: Eukaryota > Metazoa > Echinodermata > Ophiuroidea > Amphilepidida > Ophiuridae > Ophiura > Ophiura sarsii. Next base: position 66,209 of record CM069444.1, read on the forward strand.
TGATTCATACTAAAGACCTTAAAGCTTTATGAGGCCTTAATTATTAAACATATTTAAGGTTTGCAAGTACATACTTGTGTGTGTTGGGGGGGGGGGGGGGGGGGGTAAAGGGGGTAAAAACTAATCAACATCTGAGCAAGGGGGGGGGGGGGGGTCCGTAAAAATAAACGCTATTGTTGGGGGGGGGGGGGGGGGGTAACATGACGATGGATCAAGTCGTCGTTATGGATAAATCTACTTGTGCACACGAGTGAGATCTTTGATTTTATCCCACGGCCCAGTTGGAATATGGAAACTCATTGCTTAGCGGTTTGTCTACCACGGAGACTAAGCGTTTACAAACACTGCGAAATCGCGCTGCGCGCGTGTCTTATTTACCATGTCGGCAGACGAACGGCGCGAAACCATTGCTCCGGGAATTGCATTGGTTGCCTATCCGGCACTGAGGATTGAATTTTCGCGAAAATTTGCAAAAAAATAGGTGTATTTTCCCGATAATTTGTGAAAATTTGGTCTAAAATGACTAGCAAAACCCCTAAAAATGGGTACCGATTTTTCCAAAATTACCCCTAATAATGGGTATGGGTTTTGAATCTCCAGCAGCACACCCCCGACCAAACCAATTGTATGATTGGTTCGTCTATTTACAGGCTTTGCTCAACTCGGGCCGTCAATTAGGGCTTGTCAATACTCATCTCACAGTATGTTGACGTCTTGCCATCCCCAAAACTAAAAGATCCTTTCGGGATGAATCATTTCAACTTTAGGACCAAGAATGTGGAATATCCTACCCATCAGTTCTGTGCCTGTCGCCCCAAATGTGAAATATTTTAAAAAGCTTTTAAACTCATCTGTTCCCTGTGGAATAATTCAGCCTGAATTGTTTACACAATTATTGTATAATGGTCTCTTAGTGGTTTACATTTTGTATCACGTTTTAAATGCGTTTTTAAAAGTATTTTTGATGTATGTAAATTACCACAATTAACATGGGAGCGCGGCTTTAAACGCGATTCTATACTTAGTATAATAGAGCGTGCAACAACTCAATCTAATATCGACAATCGTAATACGGTATCCTCCCCCACCCCACGGTTGAATATAAATTTGCGATTATTCATTGATAGTGCGCCATCATATTTCATTATTATTAGCTTTTCATATCGTACGTAATATAACGAGAGGGCAGCACAAGTATCGTTATTTTTCAGTAACCTAGGGGTAGGGGGGGCTGGGGTACCGCGCCATTTTGCAATATTTTGCGAAATCGATCGTGGTTATCACGTGATACGTATCGTGGAAAAATAATGTACACTGTTTTAACGAAATGCACTGTGGGATTGTGTTACCAGCCTAAAATCATAGAGGTCGCAAATCCGGTCGCAAACTTGCTTATAATTGAGCCTATAACAAGCTAAAAGTGACATCTCTGAATGTATTACCAAAGTGTGCAAAGGGGAAATTGTTGGACACACTGGTAAAATGGTTTTACAACAAGTTTTGCTATCATATTATCAAACTGAACTCAAGTTAAATCACTCTATTTAGGCCAAACAAAAAAAAGGTTTGTCTCAGATGACCCGCGCGCATTCCCGAAACCGCCCGCGTAAGCTTTTTTTTTAGTGGATTTCTTTTCTTTTTTTCAATTTTTTTTTATTTTTTCAATTTTTTTTCCAATTTTTTTTTCTTTTTCAATTTTCTCAAAATAATCTTGCAAAATCCAACTTTTTGACCAAACAAATGACGATCAGGTCTAAATTGAAAAAAAAAAAAAATTGAAAAAAAATCCGCAGACCGCATTAGATTTTCAGTCTCTCATGTCATCTGAGACAAACCTTTTTTTTTTTTTGGCCTTATCGAGCAATAATATAATTGTTTACGCATTTTAATTGTTTAGATACAAAGTTAAATAAATCAAGGATACATTTATGATAGATAAATAAATAAAAAGAAAACTATAAACGCATGGGCGGCATTTATAATTGATAAAAATTGACATAACAATGATATTACATTAATATACCATCAAGTTTAAAAAATAGAAAAATAAATGGAAAATTCGAACCCGTGATTTCCGATCGCCAACGACATGGCCAACCTATGCACGCCACAGAGATTCACGACTGTAATTGTGATAGTTTTAATATTTAACCATGTCCATTTATTTATAACGAACGGATTTTTATTGTGCCATTTTTGCCAAATGTGTGTGTTGCTCTCGCACAAAATGTGTTTGTAATTTGATTATAATTCTTATTTTTAAAAGAACGGTAATTTTTTTTGACATTTTCGAGAGAAAAAAATGGCGTAAACTGATACGGTAAACGCCAGCAGTGTGATGTCCGCGTGGTGGGCAAGCATACAGATGATGCTAAGCAAATCCAGCATATAAACGGCAAAAAGTGCTCCTAATGGGGCTCGAACCCACAACCTCTCGCTCCTCATGTCAGCTTTCTACCCACTACACTAACCGTGCTAATTGAAAAAATCTAACGCAAATAATTTATTTATATTATGGGTCATGGGTTAATGTACTGTGTTAAATTCTACAATCCCGGCCGCCACTCTGTTCAAAGGCACAAAAAAGTGTACTTGTTTTATGCTTTTTTTGCAATTCTGAGGTGTGCAGTTCGATTTTCTTTCTCGAATTGTTTAGAAAACCATCCATTATAGAACATCTGAAATTTAAAATGAACTGCACACCGGGGAAAGTATGATGCCAAGGGCATATTTTTGCACGTAAATCCAATACAAGAGTTCTGAAAATCGACACAAATATGACGTCATAACCATTGCTTCGGGACAAAATGGCGCGGTACCCCACCCCCACCCCCCCCCCCCCTAACCTAGGGGGTTTTAAGCTGCTCTCATAATTATTTATTCGAAAGTGTGTTCTGATCGGAATCGTCATTACTAATACATTGTTCATGTAATTCACCACTTTGTGCAGCAGCAGCGCACGCTTGATTTTGTAAGTTCAGTATGGCCGGGCGGCGCCAGTTTGTTACCGTAAACAACATTTGATTGACGGAGTATTATAAGCCTATAGTATACACATGCATAGGACACTATCACAAAAAGAAAGTATCCACTTTTTTCCGAGGCACCCTATGTTTAATTCTTAAGATCCTAAATAAATTCAACAAGTGGGAAGGAACAGGCATTTTCTGACACCTCATTTGTCACAATAGCACCAATATCGATGAAGCAGTGTTCATTTGAATATTAAACAAATGATGCAGTTTCCATTTGTTGAATATATTTAAGGTCCTAAGAATTAAAATTAAACACAGGGCTTTGGCTAATAAGTCCATGGTTTTTGTGAGGTTTTTATATTGACATTACGATTGACCAATGACCGACATGTCCGACGGGGGTGATATTTCAAGATTAATCCCAAACAATTTGAAATATTTTATATCCATCGGAAATTGCGTGTGCAACAATATCGGATAGTAATCGAAGATTTCTGCTTTCTATGAGTATGATCTGTAAGCTTATACTATGCACTTATCAATTGCATCTCGGGGGGTACCGGGCACCGTTTTTTGTACCTCGTGTACAGTCCCCGCCATGTCCCGGGTCCCCTGGACCGGGCTTTCAATTGATAAGTGCATACTAGAACATACACACATGTATGGGTTGGTTAAACCAAGGATCTGGTGAAACATTTCATGTTCAGAAGTCAAGAAGACTACAAGAACAAACAGACGGACGGACTAGTCTATAATTAATAGCGGGGAGTGGGACTAGAAACCCGAGAATGATTTAAACGGAGTTATGAAGCCGTTTATGAAGTCGAGGGTTGGGTTTAGTGCAACAAAGGGCCGGCTATCTGCATTCTCCCCTGTGTGCAGGGGACTCCCCTACACATTTTAGACATCAACATTCCTGTTTTGGTGAGTTTTGAGAATAAAAATCTCTTGTAGGACTTAACCCGGACTTATGTTATTGCTTGTAATACATACATAACTTTGGGAGCGCTCACGTTTTATTTGATGCATGGCGAAGTGTAAGTTTAGGTAACTTTAAAGTCAGAATAACATTCGAACAAATTGCACTGTGTGTCGTATTTTATCTTCATACAGGTGCACTTACAGAACGCTACAGCGACTGTGTCTACGTCCTTCTCGAGAGTACCTACTATCTAAACGACTGCTAGAGTACAGGATATAATCTTCTGCCAACCTGTGAGTGAATACATTTCCCGCCACGCCATGAATCTTTACAAACCTTTCCGCTGTCTTCACTGTAGAAGATATTTTCACTCGAACGATGTACTTAAACGTCATAATGAAAGACATGCTAAGAAATATGACTCAAAAAGGAACATTGAATCTCAAAAAATCAATACATTCTTACACTTTCTTACTCATCTAACCAAGGGAAGGCCACATCTATGTCACTTGTGTCAGAAGTGTTTTACACGGAAGGACCATCTGATCGAACACATGGAGACCCATACTGAGGAAAAACCTTACCAATGTGAAAACTGTAAGAAAAGTTTCGCAAGGAAGAGTAATCTTACCTTACACATTCGAACTCACATCACACAAAAGCCGTGTTTCTCACGGAAGAAGACGTGGGGAGCGAGGATACATACCAAGGGAAAGTCGTACCAATGTGATTATTGTAAGAAAATCTGTATAAATAAGAGTAACCTGACAACCCACATTCGGACTCACACAAAAGAAAAACCATATCAATGTGAATATTGTGGGTCACGCTTTGCTTATAAGCATACTTTGACGAACCATATTCGAACTCACACAAAAGAAAAACCATATCAGTGTGAGCATTGTCAGACAAACTTTGCACAGCAGAGTACGTTGATATCTCATATTCGCATTCACACAAATGAAAAGCCGTATCAATGTGAGTATTGCAAGAAATTCTTTTCCAGGAAGGATACTTTAACACAGCATATTCATACCCACAGTAAGAAAGTGATATCAAAAAACTGTATAAATAATAGTAACCTGACAACACACATCCGGACTCACACAAAAGAAAAGCCATATAAATGTGAATATTGTGAGAAATGCTTTTCACAAACGGCTAATTTAAAACGACATATTCGAACTCACACAAAGGTAAAACAACGCCAATGTAAGTATTGTCATCAATCCTTTTCTGATGACAGTGCACTTTGGACGCATATGCGGACTCACACAAAAGAAAGGCCACATCTGTGTCACTTGTGTCAAAAGTGTTTTACACGAAAGGACTACTTGTTCGACCACATGAAGACCCATACTAAGGAACAACTTTACCAATGTGAACACTGTAAGAAAAGTTTCGCATGGAAGAGTAATCTGGCCACACACATTCTAACTCACATACAACAAAAGCCGTGTTTTTCACGGAAGAAGACGTGGAGAGCGAGGACTCATACCAAGGGAAAGTCGTACCAATGTGATTATTGTAAGAAAATCTTTATAGATGGAAGTAGCCTGACAACCCACATTCGGATTCACACAAAAGAAAAGCCATATAAATGTGAATATTGTGGGTCATGCTTTGTTTATAAGCATACTTTGACGAACCATATTCGAACTCACACAAAAGAAAAACCATATCAGTGTGAGTATTGTCAGACAAACTTTGCACATCAGAGTACGTTGAAATCTCATATTCGCATTCACACAAATGAAAAGCCGTATCAATGTGAGTATTGCAAGAAATTCTTTTCCAGGAAGGATACTTTAACACAGCATATTCATACCCACAATAAGAAAGTGATATCAAAAATTTGTATAAATAATAGTAACCTGACAACACACATCCGGACTCACACAAAACAAAAGCCATATAAATGTGAATATTGTGAGAAATGCTTTGCTTATAAGCAATCGTTGACGAGACATATTCGAACTCACACAAAAGAAAAACCATATCAGTGTGAGTATTGTCAGACAAACTTTGCACAGCAGAGTACGTTGAAATCTCATATTCGCATTCACACAAAGGAAAAGCCGTATCAATGTGAGTATTGCGAGAAATTCTTTTCCATGAAGGGTTCTTTAACAAGGCATATTCATACCCACAGTAAGAAGGTGATATCAAAGTGAGTTTTGTTCGAAATACTTGGCCATCATTAATACACCTTGGAAATGACATCTGTAACCCGAGGTTGGTTCGTTCGTATACCGTGACGATTTTCAGAATATATATTAAGAGTTGAACTTGAGCAATTGAAGAAGAGACTTGGAACAATGAGACGATATAACCAAAATGATGTACAATTATGCAATGTATTACCACACTTTATTTCAAATCATCAGTCGTATCATAAAAACCTGTGGAGCATAGCAATATGGATGTGTGCTTGATGGAAAGCAGCGGTGGAAGTGAAAACATTCTGTATCTATGCATGGATGGGTGGGAGAGATAAGTCAAGAAGTATAACAATGTCACAATGGTCAGTAAATAAACAGGTCAAGTCAGGGTACAATAGGGTCAAGCATGGAGGTACAATTGTCTGATTCCATGGGTCAATGCACTGTTACCAAGCAGATGAATGTTGCCAGGTAGAGAGGGACAGGGGAGGGTATGGAGTAGGTCATTCAAAAAGGGAAACAATTAATATGGTAATTAACATGAAAATTGCATAATGTAAAGCATTAACATCAACAAGACTCAAAACTAACACAAACAAGTTTACACAACAAATAAACAATTGGATGCCACAAATTAAATTCCAACAATTAATCTGGTGATATGCAAATGAAAAGCCTAATTAATTAATCAATTAATTCAAATGGCAACATGCAAATAAATGATAACATTTTGGAAAGTTAGACTCAGCCAACTTCAATATCATAAACCGCCAGCAATTTTGGAGTGTTTCACAAGAAACAGCAAATTGTGAACAAACATTTAAAATATCAACGTGGTCAATCCAAAAAACAAAACATTTGCAAGTAAACAAATACCTCAACTTTCATATCATACACATGGTACAAACGCTATAACGTGTAAATGTAACCAAGCTCAACAGGGGGTTACAATCTCCCCTGCTTTAAAATAAGTGTTTACCACAAGACTTTATATTACATACTTATAGCACCAACTATACAGATACCAATATTATTTTTCCCAATGACAAGGAGGGAAAATCATTATTACAGAAATAAATATCAATAATCATTCTACTTTGCTCATGTCGAATTTTAAGTGCGCACTCCATCAAGAGACAAAGTTAATATTTCTCAACAATTTAGCGAACATCCTAAGCCACTAATTTCATCATGGTGACTATCACAAACTCAAATCACCCTATTTCTCAGCGTGTACTGGCTATCTGTATTTTAAACACCATTCATCTTTTGTAAGGTTGTGTGAACACAAAGTAGACCATCAATGTGCTCACATCAAACAATGTCTTTTGCATGCATCAACAAACACATCTATCTGTTGCATAACAATATCATCACAGTTTTATCCCCCTGCAAGGACTTAGTGTGGTTCAAAGCTAACAATTACCTATACATGTAGTAACAATCAGGGTTACCTACCATGCTTAATTAGGCAGAAAGTGAATGGACAACAAGTCAGTGTATCTAATGGGGTACAATCCCATAGATGATTATTCAATACTGGAACCCACTCAGTATTCATGAATATTCTAACCACTGAAGACAAATCAAACAATCAAAATGGTTAGTTTCTGGTATTTGTAATTTTGATGATCAATAAATTCCATGATCATAAATCCAAAAGCTTGTAAATATAGACACATTTATTATGGAGTCTATTCTAACTGTATAACGCAATTGTACCAAGGTAATAATGTTGAAGTATACATAAACATTTACTTACTTGCATTACAAAACAATAACAAAGACGATTCATAAAACAATCACAATAACATAATAATTCAAGTCCAGGTCAAGTTAATTTCCAATAGTTCGTTTGATAGTCCATTCCAATCCGTTAACGCCGAAGATCCAGCAGATGCGACTAGACGGGTATGGAAGGGACAATAAATGCCATAACAGATGCTGCTACACTATCATACCAGGGAGGTATTACAACATCTCTCTGATGCATTCCCAAATTCATCATATCAGGTGGACGATTATCTCCATCTGGCTGTACAGTTATTGGTATGTCAACTAAGGCTATTTGCTCTGGTGAGGTGGGAACGTCATCGTCATACCGCTCTCGAATGTCTCCAAGCTCATCATCACTGTCGGTGTAAACGATAGCATCACTGAAATTACCATCAGATAATTCAACCACTTCAAGTTCAACCGATATATCATCAATGTCCACAGCAGACATCACAGGGGATGTGACGACTGGCACTGATACTGGCTCATCGGTTTCATCAGCTACATGTAGCTCACAAAATAGAGATTCATCGTGATCGTCAAGTTCAGCATTAACTTCATCATTATCATCATTTACAGGATTGATAATAATGTCAGGGGAGAAGACGCTTCCTCTAACCCATTGGCCATCAGGACCAGTGACGTTTAGTGCCTCTGGGGTGCGCCCAGGCACGAGTTGAATGTCAAATTTGACTAGTTCACCATCGCCCAAACTGGCTTTTGCTTTGTTGGGATTGTTTTTCAAAATCCCAAGTTTGTGCACAAAGATGTCCTTATGTGTGTCCTGGCGAGTGATGAAGCCGTATCCATCACGGACGTTGAACCACTTGACTGTCCCAAGGATTTGGCTCTCCACGACGGGACCATGGTGTGCATGTGGTCGCTTGGTATGACGACGCAGATTGGCTAAGTCTCTTTCAACTGCTTGAAGTCTTCTGATAAGTACTGCATATTCCGATTGGGTCACGGTCATTATTATTCGATGAAGTTACAAATAAAATTTATATTTCCCGGACGAGCCCCCAATTTGTAACCCGAGGTTGGTTCGTTCGTATACCGTGACGATTTTCAGAATATATATTAAGAGTTGAACTTGAGCAATTGAAGAAGAGACTTGGAACAATGAGACGATATAACCAAAATGATGTACAATTATGCAATGTATTACCACACTTTATTTCAAATCATCAGTCGTATCATAAAAACCTGTGGAGCATAGCAATATGGATGTGTGCTTGATGGAAAGCAGCGGTGGGAGTGAAAACATTCTGTATCTATGCATGGATGGGTGGGAGAGATAAGTCAAGAAGTATAACAATGTCACAATGGTCAGTAAATAAACAGGTCAAGTCGGGGTACAATAGGGTCAAGCATGGAGGTACAATTGTCTGATTCCATGGGTCAATGCACTGTTACCAAGCAGATGAATGTTGCCAGGTAGAGAGGGACAGGGGAGGGTATGGAGTAGGTCATTCAAAAAGGGAAACAATTAATATGGTAATTAACATGAAAATTGCATAATGTAAAGCATTAACATCAACAAGACTCAAAACTAACACAAACAAGTTTACACAACAAATAAACAATTGGATGCCACAAATTAAATTCCAACAATTAATCTGGTGATATGCAAATGAAAAGCCTAATTAATTAATCAATTAATTCAAATGGCAACATGCAAATAAATGATAACATTTTGGAAAGTTAGACTCAGCCAACTTCAATATCATAAACCGCCAGCAATTTTGGAGTGTTTCACAAGAAACAGCAAATTGTGAACAAACATTTAAAATATCAACGTGGTCAATCCAAAAAACAAAACATTTGCAAGTAAACAAATACCTCAACTTTCATATCATACACATGGTACAAACGCTATAACGTGTAAATGTAACCAAGCTCAACAGGGGGTTACACATCTACTTGCAAAGATGGTTTACCTTGAATAAAAAAATGAAGAAACTACGGTTTGGGATATCTAATATATTTGAAGAGCAACTTATACACTGCATGCGAGTCAATAATATTCCCTCGTGCATTGTTCAAGTTCTTGTAAATCGGCCTACAAGATCCCAAGTACATGTATGTGCGTTAACACTATCCTCCATCCCGCTAGCTCAGTGGTTCCCAACCTTTTTTGGCCAACGAACCCTTTTGACATTCTTGTTCACGGTACCGTGACACCCAACAAAAATTGAAAGAAAAAACAAGCTGACTTTTTCAATTTGAAACTGCTTAGTTATATGATGCAAACGTAGCAAGCAGAAAACAATGTTGGGTTTTTAAGCCCCTGAGAACTACCAGTCGATTGGTTAAAAAGATAGATAGATCATTTATTGAACCAATGAGAGACATTGTTAGAATAATTGTATCCCTGATAAAGATGGGAGTGAAACATTTTACAAGCCGCATTTGAATTGGCTATTCATATGAGTACATCTTGTAGTAAACCAATCAGAACCACTGTAAGATAGACAGGTAGACCTCAGGGGGTTAAGCCTTTTAGAGCGAAATATTTAAATGGGTGAGAACCCCTGCTCTAGATGTGACTGATACGGCGCCTAGGGGACGCACCATTTGATTTTCAGGGGGGGGGGGTGGCATGGAATTTGGGTCGGGCGGATTTCTTTTTACATTTTCTTTTTTTGCCGCCAACGGGGGCAATTTTCTTTTAATTTTTAGGCAAAGGCGGCAATTTCTTTTTTATTTAGATCAGTTTTATGTTTTTCTGTACATTGAGTTGGGTGAGTCACATTTTATTTTACTCAGCAGTGGGTTAACTTTTTTCTTTTCTTGGTTGGTGGGCAAAGGTTTTTTTCCCTGGATAGTGGGCAATTTTTTTAATAGAAAACTTCCATCCCCCCCGAGTATCTATAAATGGTGCGTCCCTAACACATTTTGCATTCAGCTATACTGATACGACGGTTTACAATAATGAAGATTGAAGAAGGGGCGGGGGGGGGGGGGGGGGGGGGGTGGGGGGGGGGTGTAGTGTGATCGGGCTAAGTCCTTGTCGGTTCATTTGTATTTTTCGCCCCCACCCCACCCAATATGGAATACCTAGCTACGCCACTGCTCCAAACCTAAGCAAGGCAGACATGATCCACAGAAATGTAATATCCGTTTGGAGTTATATTCAGTTGATAGCTACCAGTACCACGGTATCACTCATTCTTGTCATATGATAACTGCGAAATGTGTTTGATGCTATCTTCAGTAGATATCAACCACAGTGTCAGTCATATCTAAATGCGAAATGTGTTTCGTGCTATCTTATTTAAGGGACGTTGCCGAGCAAATTGAGATTTGGAAAAAAGGGAATTGTTGCAATAGATTGGTACGTAAAGACACTGAAGTGTAATGATTTATGGGGAAACGGTTGACTAATGTGGGCAGTATGGCTGTGATACCATAAACAGCAGCATGAGTGCTCGATATTTAAGTAGAGCGTATGCCGTATGGCCATGTGTTTTTAACTCACTACCCAGAAGGGTGGCGGCGTTGCACTTTGCGACGAATCATCCGTCTCTCTCTCAATTAACTCGACAACTAAATATGGTAGAGCAATTGGTTTAGGTAGGTGTCATGTGAAAGCCCATTAGTTTAGCTACATTTTGAGTGAATAACTTAGGTATTTCTATTACTGTTTGGCTGAGATATGGTTGATTAAACTTCGAAAGCCAAGGGTGGCGGTGGCGGTGACGGTGTGTTCAAACTCTATGAGGAATATAGAAAATGTTTCCAAATCTAGTTCAATTTACAAGAACTCCTGATCTCCGTATGGTACAAAGATGACCTTGACCTCATTTTAAAGATGGATTTTTATTCTACAGGTCGCTGTTTCAACAAACGTGCCAAATATTATGTAACAACTGTTAATCATGAATCGATTGGATTATCCTTCTCCCTATTCGCTACACAGTGAACAAAAGTATTCATATTTGGGGAAAAGTGTACTTTAGGTCCCAAATACTGGTACCAGGGTACCAGTAGGTACTAGTATACCAGTATCGTTCAATACTGGAACATATACTGGTACGATTTTACTGTTCCAGTATCGGTCGATACTGGAACACCAAATTGTGTTCAAGCATCGAGTGATACTTGAACATTTTTATGTTCCAGTATCGGGCGACACTGGAACACTGACTTTGTACCAGTATCGGATGATACTGGGTGTTCCAGTATCGGACGATACTAGTACAGTCCAGAATCTGGGACCTTAAGTACCCTTTTTCCTATTTATGGAAAGTTCTCAAAGAGGGGAATTCAGAAATGCAGTTCAAATTAAATGTATTTGTAAACTCTAAATTTACTTCTCGATATAGTATATTCAACAAAGTAACCCTTGACAACCTTTATATTCCGATGGGTCATTTCACGAGAACTCACATATGCCCAGTAAATGATATTGATGAACATTGTTAATCATAATATGTAAGCATTAGGTCCTATCTAAATTCCGATAGCATATTTGGATTCCTTGTTCAGAAAATATATACATTTTATGGGTAAACCAAGTAGCTATTGCGATATGCTAGTTCGAATCTCAGCTGGTGTAAAATGTACAAATTTGGAAATGCAACACGAGGGGCGGCGAGTTCAAACCATATGGCAGTACTATAATTAACGTCCATACAATTACAGCATGTTCTTGGTACAGGCGATTGATACTCTCTATCTGCTCATTAATGAGTTTGGTTCATAGAATAGCGCACTCTATAACAGTCTTCACACGCGATTAAGCAAACACTGAAGCGAGAACCGTCAATCATTCGTTGGCAATATCAGGACATAAAGTGTTCAACAAAAGAAAGTCGTACACTTTGTTTAGGTCATTTATAGTCACCTTCGATTATTTTTTTACCAAACAGGCTAGATAGACATTTGGATGATTTTTTTAGGCACATTTTGATACCAAACATAACACCTATCAACAAAGATAAACCATGATTAGCACCATTTATAGAAAATTAGTCACTTTTGAAAAGTCGCATTTTCAATACACTTACGCGGAAGAAAACATCAATTGGTAACAAGCACATAATGCCCTTTATGTTCGGAATCAAATATCCCGCTCACTAAGTGTACGCCCAGCGCAGGGAAGTGTACACGGCTGCTCTGTGTGATCGATTGCCCGCCGGTCAATCCTGGTTAATAACAGTGTCACGCATGGGGTGAACCTCGCACACATCCATTTTCCTCCCGTGTAGTAATTGAAAATGTGACTTTTGAAAAGTGACTAATTTTCTTTAAATGGCACTAATCATGGTTTATCTTTGTTGCTAGGTGTTATGTTTGGTATAAAAATGTGCCTAAAAGATTCATCCAAATGTCTCTCTAGCCTGTTTGATAAAAAAAACAATCAAAAGTTACTTTAATTGACCTAAAAAAAGTGTACGACTTTCTTTTGTTGAGCACTTTAGAGCAAAATCACGTGGTAAATCAATGAACATTATTCACGCTAACCACTGTCTGGGCATGCCCATCTCAGTTGCTCTCAGACGGTGTGGTGCCAGGATATTTATAATCTTGCATCTCATCTACCTCCACCTCTTCCACCACAATCGTTACCACCATCTCTACTCCACCACAATATCCACCTCCACAACCATCTCTACTATCTGCACTGCTACAGTCTACACCACTCATCTCGCCTTCAGGTTGAATCACCACCACCGCCAGAAGTTGTTCCTAAACCCCACTCCCTAATTTCACCCAATTACGTCGCCAGAATTTGACAAGTCCAGAAATGTCCAAAAGTGCCAACCTACCACTTGTTACAAAAAATAATGAAAATCCCACATCTGACACCACTTGTCGCGGTTCTGCCTTATAATCTTGCATCTGATCTACCCCCACCTCGTCCACCACAATCGTTACCATCATATCCACCGTCACCACCATCTCTACTATCTGCACTGCTACCGTCTACACATTCATTTCGCCTTCAGGTTGAATCACAACCACCGCCAGAAGTTGTCCCCAAACACCACTCCCTAATTTCACCCAATTACACCACTTGTCGCGGATCTGCCGATTGTCGAGTGAGTGTCGCTCACACCAATTTTTCTTTGTGTTCTAGGGTTTAATATGATCAGATTAGGCACCTTTTTAAAACTGTACAGGGTGTCCCTAAAAACATTGTGCACATGTTTGCGCAACTTGTCGCCAGAATTTGACAAGTCCAAAAATGTCCAAAAGTGCCAACCTACCACTTGTTACAAAAAAATAATGAAAATCCCACATCTGACACCACTTGTCGCGGTTCTGCCGATTGTCGAGTGAGTGTCGCTCACACCAATTTTTCTTTGTGTTCTAGGGTTTAATATGATCAGATTAGGCACCTTTTAAAAACTGTACAGGGTGTCCCTAAAAAAATTGTGCACATGTTTGCGCAACTTGTTGACCATGAAGTCCTAAAGTGTGGTGTAATATGTTTATACACACGGAAATGGAAAACACTCAGCTTTCAGATGCCGTTTATTTTATCTGATTTGGATTTGCCAATCCTGAGATATATCCAGTTTATCAAAGCTACCCTAAATCGACGTTGTGCCACTTTTACAGAATAAATGATTATGAGCGTCAAAACGATACCAACATTGGTCTATCCATGGGCATCAATAATCTTGAAACATTGAGGTGGGCATTTGACCAGAACTGTTTAAAAGAGGCTGAGGAACAAAAATGATGTCTTTGGAATATGTGGTAAGGGATTTCTACGAGCAGTTATTCTGGGATCCCTCTGAAGTGCACACCGCACGTTATCAATGTGTTACTGTGTCCTGCCACTTTTCATATCTTACGTCTTCCAGAATGTTCTTTATTCATATTGGTGCTTGTACCATACCATCTACCAAGCATTTCCAATACTCCTTTTTATATAGGTGGTCAGAAGTCAATAATAGGTATATCAAATAAGGTGGGGCCGTTTCAAAAAAATCCTTAAAATCGTGATACGTGTCTCTATTTTAAATAGAAGTTGTCAAAAAACATAACATTTTTGGTATCATATTAAAGACAATCCAGCTACCGAATAAAAAATGGATTAAAGCCACATGTTTAGCAACAGTGAAGTTATCAATCTAAACGTCGAGTGAGTCAAGGGTGGGGCCGGTGGATGTGGCGCCAGTAGATGTGGCGCCCATAGGTTTCTACACAAACTAGCGGAAAACGATAACTTTTGAAATTGATGCCATTTTAAACGTGTACATAGGAAAGTTTTCAAACTTCTCATATGTGTTAATAACATGTGCCTGCTACTATGAATAATAATAATGATTTTTTATCTAGACATTCTCTACTAGAATATGATGTTCAATTCAGGGAGTGTTTTAATGTAAAAAATACACAGTTTTATGCATTTTATTGATTAAACAATGGCCAAATCGCAGTCTCTCTATTTCATTTGTGTGACTCTTCGGTCCTTTTCTACCCTGGGTAGTAAAACATTAAACTAAAAAAGCCAGAAGTGTTTCTTCACAGAATTGTTCATAGAATAATGAAACATTTGCGATTTAGACCTATTTTGGACCACCCTGTATTCAAAATAAAAGGAACTTTAACGATATTCTTGTAGTTCATTTTGATAACCATTTTCTTTTATACTAAATAGTCCATGCTAACTAAATGTCATAGATATATATACAAACCTTCATTTTATACATTATTTCATTATAATTTTAGACACCCTGTACTTTTCCTGTGTACATTTTGGGCAGGTGATTCTCAGCAAATGTGGTAGCACCTTCTGCGGTTGTTCTGATTTTGGTGACTATCTTCAACTAAACCCTAATTGTACAAACTATCAAAATATTTTGTGAGGAGCAAAACGATCAACTTTTTTGTTGTTCCACCCTGTACAAATTCTACACACCCTGTATAATTTGATTCTTTTTTGCAAAAAATGAAAAACCTTGAATCATAAGCTTTCCAACAATATATAGTTTGTGGGTCCTTAAGTATGTAAAACTGAAGTTTTGTCCCGTTGAATCAGAATTGGTGCATTTCTCAACATTATTAGAAGTGAAACATTTTTTTTGACCAGTTTGTGACTTCTGACCAGTTAACTTGACAAAAAGTCCTGACTTATGCGAGTATGTTAACTTGTATTCAAAAATCAATAATCTGTACGGAAAAGCTGTGATCTATATTAAGGCAACGAAAAAAGAGAAACCTTGTTGTAAGGACCCGATCGATTGATCAATTTCATGTGCAAATGAATCAAGACCCCCTTTTTTTGCTTGCCAAAAAAGAGCAAAATGTTTACAGATTTGTTGAATTTTTAGCGATTTTGGAGAATTTAATGGTCATTTGCAAGGAATAATAACTAAGAAAAAAAGCCCAACCGACCGACTAGAGAGGTTCGTTTGCCCGAGGAACACGGTTTCTTTTTTGTCGCCTAAGCGTGCACATTGCTTCCTAGCCTTGATCAGACTTTCTAAAATTATTTGTATTGGATAGTAGTAGTAGTCCGAGCTAATTAATACTGATTAAGTCCAAAAGATAAGCTTATTTATTTTGTTTGTGACTTCTGACCAGATGTATTCCTAGATGGTACGTGAGTGTTTCAGAAATGAATGGCAAACTCTCTGGGGACTCTTCTGCTGGACTTCTCGTTTCGTGATATTGTAAGACAATGAACACCCTCTTATATCTCATATCTATTGAAAATTGAGGCCGCACCCAGCCAATTAATCATGCAATACCACGCTGGTAATGGTGATTTTGCATTATTTACTAAAAAAAAAGAAAGAAAAAAAGTGCCCTCATCCTCCCGGTCTATATGAGAAATTAGAACATTTAACATGTGAACGGGACTCCAAACAGGTCTATATATGGGACATTCCATAAAAATGGGATCATTTCAGCTTTAGAAAATGAAGAAGAAAAACATGTTATAAATCTGCTTACTTTGATTATTTTTGATGACCCAATATGCTTAAGTTACTAAAACACTAATAAAACACTAATAGTGTTTGCGTACACCACTGCTCACATTTTTACGCACGATACCATGTAATTCCGGTCACTTTCTATATGGGTTTTCACTCGGTGAACGGCGTTTCTAGTGTCATTGCTTTGATAGTGTAATTGCATCCCTAACTAAGTCCGAATATGATATAACATTTATTGTTTTTTGCCTTTGAAAGGTCTCCCTGTAACAATATTTGACAAGCTATGCGACGGGTGAATTAATTTCATTTTGTAGCCTCAACAAATCCCTTGCTATGATTCAACCCTTTTGACAAGTATGTGCTTTCAATTTTGTACTTTTTTCCAAGACTTTTTTTGTCAAATTTAGTCAAGTAGAAGAATATTTCCCTTCTGTAATGTATCAATTGTTATATTTCCTTTAAGCCCAACATTGAAATTGTACGTCATTAGATTTTTAGGTCGTCCGTAGGAAGAGACCTTATGGCAGCATCCTTCGTGTGTAGTCTGTGTGTGTAGTCTGTGTGTGTGTCAACAATTTGGTATACACTTTTTGGTATACACTTTTTGTTACAATTTGGTATACACTTTTTGTTTTGTCCATTTCTTTTCCATACAATGTCCAATTGCAATCAAACTTCGGTCATAGATGCAACATGGGAACCTTCATATGTTAATGAGGTCAAAGGTCACATACCAAGGTCAAAGGTCATCCGAGGTCAAGATGTATATGTAAAAGTGGCTGCATATGTAAAATTGATTACATTTGTTCATTTCTTTTCCATACAATGACCAATTGTAACCAAACTTTGGTCATAGATACAACATGGAAACCTTCATATGTTAATGAGGTCAAAGGTCACATACCAAGGTCAAAGGTCATCTGAGGTCAAGATGTAAATGTAGAAATGGCTGCATATGTAAAATTGATTACATTTTTCCATTTCTTTTCCATACAATGTCCAATTGCAATCAAACTTCGGTCATAGATGCAACATGGGAACCTTCATATGTTAATGAGGTCAAAGGTCACATACCAAGGTCAAAGGTCATCCGAGGTCAAGCTGCATATGTAGAATTTATTACATTTGTCCATTTCTTTTCCATACAATGACCAATTGTAACCTAACTTTGGTCATAGATACAACATGGAAACCTTCATATGTTAATGAGGTCAAAGGTCACATACCAAGGTCAAAGGTCATCTGAGGTCAAGATGTAAATGTAGAAATGGCTGCATATGTAAAATTGATTACATTTTTCCATTTCTTTTCCATACAATGACCAATTGCAACCAAACTTCAGTCATAGATACAACATGGACACCCGCATATGTTAATGAGGTCAAAGGTCGCATAGAAAGGTCAAAGGTCATCTGAGGTCAAGATGTAAAAATTAGTACACTTTTTTTTTGTCTCTTGTTCATTTTTTTTTTGTCTCTTGTTCATTTTTCCATACAATGACCAATTGCAACCAAACTTGGGTCACGGATGCAACATGGAAACATTCATATGTTAATTAGGTCAAAGGTCACATACCAAGGTCAAAGGTCATATGAGGTCAAGATGTAAAATTAGCTGCATATGTAAAATTAATTACATTTAAACAGGTGAAGTACAATTGCAACCAAACTCCAGGATGTTTATTTTATTTTTTATATCCTGGATCCGCTAGTGGTCTCCTCTTTCTTTCTAGATGCCTGTGGTTTGAGATCCACCTTGTTTTTAATCTACCCTATAAACGGACGACCTATTTGGGACCGCTGTCCCTATTTTTTATTTATTTCATCATTCTTTATTCAATCATTTTAAAATGCAGTAAAATTGATAAAAGAGAACGTACATAAAACCCAGGACACGATGTTGGTCCGTCAATGACCAGCACTGACCGACCAACATACAGGCAGGGGAAAGACAGGACAGGACAAGACAATACAAACATCAACATTATAAATAATTTAAGATTTGAATCAGGTATATGGCAGAGACACGAAACCATTGCGCACTGCGTGAAGGTTATTGGGTCATACTTTTAGGCATGGGGCTGTGTCCCATTGGGGCTCGTTTCGAGCATATCAGATCGTGTAACTGCACAGCAATGAGATTTTACTAATCTCTTTAACCCTAACACTTTTGAAGGATTTTCCAACGAAATGTTTTTCAAGCAAAAAAAACAAACACACAACAAGAGGTGCCCCGCCCCGGGGTTTGAACCCACGACCTCTCGGTTACAAGTTGAACGCTCTACCAACTGAGCCACGGGGGGAGCTATGTATCCCGGGGCCATTATTTCACCCAAAAACCTCAGCGCCAGGTGGAACCGACAGGCTGGGAAATGGGATTTCATGGGGTGTGGGGCTGTAAGGGTTAATGACAGGATTGGAAAGTTTTGACCCGACAAACCTAAACGCAGTACGCAGTCTCTTCAGGTTCTCATCAGTGACAAGACCCCTCGCACCGATCTCGACGCAGTTGAGGTTGCATTTAAAACTATTCTTTGATATATATCAGCTTGGAGTGTTTGATACCGCTCAATTTTATTTTACGTTTGTGAACATTTGCGATATTGGTTTCAAATGGAACAGTAAGCTCGAATACGGTATATGAACAGATTTGTCATTTTCATTAATAAGCACAAGATCGGGACGTTGAGCAGTAGGTATATTCTTTGGGGGGATTGTACCACTTGTTATTGTGTGGCCGGGGAGGTTAACATATTATATTGCACAATTATTATTATTTGATTTCTGGAGCTCATGTGCCAAATTGTTCAAGAGATATTGCACAATAATTAAGGACATGTAAGAGAGTCTGCGTATTTTGACACAGTTTGCATTTAGTATTGGTTCTTTATTTGCTAGTTTTAATGGTATTATACTTGGATAACGCCGTTCACGTGTATGGTATAGTTATTGGAACGAAACAAAGATAAAACAATTGAAACTGACACACATCATGTAGCTGTTGCAGTAGGGCTGAATTTACCAATATTGACCGTCCAACAGTGGTCAAATAATAAATGTTCACTTTAAATGTTTTACATAGCGTGCATTTTCATTTAAAAGGGTTATGTACATAACTATTACAGTAACTATTGTATTAAAGGGGCATTAAGTGATATGGTGTAGGCAGCGCCCTCAATTACAAAAATATATGATAAAAACTGGGATTTGTTTATTTTCACAATTGTATTACATGTATGAACTTACACCTATAAGGATTAAGAAAAATCAGTCCTCTTTGTACAACAAAACGTCAATTCAAAAATGCTGGTAGAGCCGCAACCATTTTACATGGTTAAGGGTGGTATTCCAACATATTTAAAACATTGTTTTAATCAAGTTTTGCTTGGTTTTATTTAGGAGAAACAACAATAATGGCAATATTAATGTTCATCTTGAATTCTGAAGTAAATTAATTAAAATTAAAAAAATTCAACATGACATTGTGTCCCTTTAAATAACATGCACACTGCATGCATCGCATATTGTGAAGTTGTTTTTCTTTTTGGGTGGCGGGCGTTTTTAGTATATGGACAATTGTCTAAATTATTTTGTAGTCTTTGTAAATTACATGTACCTATGCAGTTTATTTTAACAGTCCTGCAGTCTGTGATGGAGTCAAAGCTTTATTTGTTTAGCCTTGATGAGTCAATCAGAGAGATGTTATTAGACTCCCAACAGAGAGACAAAATAGCTTATCTTGTTTGACTAAGGAGAAATCTCCCAATTGTTGTGGGGTTGTTTAATGAGTTGTGGATGTCATATATACCTAGATTGTTCTTCACCTCCCCCTCCATGCACACAAATCAACTTTATTAGTTTCCTGTACTATTTTCAGACTGCTGTGTTTTGATTTGTTGTTTTTTGGTTTGAATGATACACACACCATATCCCTGGTATTTTGGTATGCAACAGATGCTTCATAAAATGGTTACAAAACATGATTCTTTCTCTTGGATCGCCCCAATTCCATTTCAATGGAATTTTTATATAATAAACAAATAAATTCTACTTCAACCATAGTTTTAATAAAGAATATTGGCCATATTAAATTGAATATAATTCTAATCAAATTAATTGAATATATATAGTAGAGTCATTATCTTGGATTCCGTGACCAATTTCTTCCTACCTTAGTTTCTTAGTGAATTTGTCAACTAGAACCATTTTAAAAGAAAATGAGCTCCCATGCACCTCTCAAAAGTGACGGGAACGTTCTTTTATAGCGCAAATTCCAAAATGGCCGCCATACAGGGGCCCAAAAATTCAAATGGCTTTAATTACGCTAAAAAGCACACCAACATGTTCGGCTGAGCACAAGGATTCTGAAAAAGTATAGTTTGCCATACTTCCGATGTTTGGTTAACGAGTTATTGGGTAAAACGTAAAAAGGTCGTTGACCTTTGCATATGGGGTCAAAATTTAAACTTGCTCCGATTTTGAAAAACAATATCTCAAATTGTTCGTCTGATTGCAAGGATTCCAGAAATGATAGTTTTTACCACCTAGAGTGTCTCTTGTACCTCATAAAGGGGCAAAAGGTCAGATTCTATATAGGTCAGTGTACCTTGACCTTTTGACTTACACAAAATATTCCTGGTGGTAAAAAAACAACTATTTCTGGAATCCTTGTGATCATACGAACAATATGAGATATTGTTTTTCAAAATCGGAGCAAGTTTAAATTTTGACCCCATATGCAAAGGTCAACGACCTTTTACGTTTTACCCGATAACTCGTTAACCAAACATTATATTGCTTTCTAGTAATCTTGCTTCTTCTGCCACATAATTTTAGCAACTAAAAGCCGTATTTACAAATGTTGCTATTTTTGCTCTTTCTATTTGCCTTATATCGCAATTTCCTTTTGACCGCAACCTTTCCATTTTAATGGAATTTTTATTTATTGATAATGGACATTTTAGGGTGAATTCCGTTATCCCTGTGAACAGCGTTATACATGGTTATACTGACATGCTCACGAACTATGAGCCTGCCGATAGCACACGCTCAATACTTGCTCAATATAGCGATTTGGCTATGTGCAGCGCGGTAGTAAACACTCATAATGTGCATTGTGAGCCATATTATATTTACACATACAGCATATTCTAGAATAAACCGTTTGGTTCACAAAGTAATATGCGTTATATAGAACACGAAAGAAGAAGCAAACTCACCGTTTTCAATGTTTTGCTGCTGTATCTAGACTTCTCAAAGATTTTCCAATAAAGAAAGATTGTGCTCTTGCAATATTTTCGCAAATGAGGGTGATAACACTTTACAGGATAACGCCGTTCAAGATAACGCCTTTTCATCCCTTTTCGGACCTTCTGCAAGCCATAATGGTTGCATTTCTATTTTTCCGATACAAATGGTGAGAAAAAACATTGGACCTATAACATTATTACCTTTCATAAGGTAACAGAATACCTACTTGCCGAAAAGACATTGATCACGGAGTTCACAAACGGTCGTTTGAAATACTGAACTTCAACATTTTTATAGCCCAAATGATGTGCCAGAGACTTTCGAGATGATATGATTTTAATGGCGTGGTGGGTTTGCTACGGGATTGTTCATAAACGATTGCAAATTGAGTACATTCAGTTTATGTTGGAATGCTAGAAGATGTGCAGATATCGAGATTACACGCATTTCGTGGAAAGTTCATTTGCTATTAAAAGTGCACGTAAAGATTCATGTACACTGCTAAAATGTTGAGCAAAATACGTTGCTTAATTGCGTTTAATCATCTGTTGGGTAAATGGTTGATTAAATTTTATTCAACATATGTAGAAATCTAGGTGTTGTATAAAGTAAAACTACCCAACGTTGACCAAAACAATTTAGTAACAAGTTAGGGAAACCCCCGGTCAAAACTCATTTTGTTGCTAAATTGCGTTAATTGTTTCAATTGGACAACTGTTGAGTATTTGTCTCAGGCAATCACGCAACTTATGTTAAGATTTACTCATGTGGTTTTTATTGATCAACTGTTGCTTAAATCCTCGATTCTAATGGCGTCCGTCCGTGATGTATCTTCTTAGAGCTTAGGGAATGATTTAATAAGCCATATATCTTATCCCGTCCGCAACTTGTGCCCCATGGCCAAAATTATATTTATTCTGTCTTGGCATCCAAAACGGAATTAAGCTCAATAACATTGACAAAATAGTTTAAGAATGTAGGATATCCCATATTTATTGTTGTAGCGAGTTGCCATCCTTGTTTGACATACATTTGTTTATGAATATTATTTCAGCAGTGTCAAGTTGAGGACGGGATAAGATATGCGTTGTATACGTACTTTCACCCCGTACGTCACTAGCGACGAGCAGTCGATTTTTATAGCCAAAATATACACGACGGGGAAATATACTAACTATATAGTTCATGTCATGTGATTTATTCTCCACCAATATAATCACATAAATATTTGTATGTATTATATAATATGGACTATTTATACGTCCATACCCAGATAGCAAGACTACGTTGGCTCAACTAGGTTTGCCCAACCACATTACAAACACCAATGATAAGGGATGTAAGATATTAAATAACATAGAAGTTATATATTCACCACCGAAAGGGAGTAATGTATGTAGCTCTGCTGCATCGCCAAGAATTCCCATTGCAAGTTACCGGTTCACTACCGAGAGGAAGTGATGTATGTAGCTCTGCTGCATCGCCCATAAATATTTGCCCAACCTGTGTTGCTATACAAAAATGCTCAATATATAATAAAAACATGTCACAAATAAGCAACAATTTGCATTAAAACACCCAACATATGGGTACATTTGATAAATTAAGCAACAGTTGCCATATAAAAATGATCAATATGTAATGAAAACAATTCACAAATTAAGCAGCAGTTGGTATTAAAACGCCCAACAAATGGTTAATTAGTAATACCCAACTGTTGTGTAATTAAAATTGTGCAACTGTTGCGTAACTGGAATTGTTCAACTGTTGGTAAAAACATGTTATCCAACGGTGTTGGGCAAATTTTACGCAACTGTTGAGCGGTTGCATACTTGAACAACGTTGTGTAAAATGTTGAGTAAATATTTAAGCAACCTGTTTGCCGTGTAGGCAGAACTAAATACCTTTATATTTTGGTTTGATACATTTGCTACATTTGCCAACCTTACAAAAACTTGAATCGAGAATTAAATTCAGCAGCATACAATTGAGACATCGAGCTGGTTTTGATGGCCTTTCAGATGAACCTGATAATGTCATTCAAAGTATGGCAAACCATGGTGTTCTGAGTAGAACTCGTCGAGTTTTACCGTAGTATTAATGAACATTTGTGATTTTATACTTGCAGTAAGATTTCCCGGATCAAATAATGATAAAAACCCAAATGATTCAATGTTTGTGAAATGGCCCATATAAAATAGCCGTGTTTCTAATAATAATAATAAAACTATACTTATTGAGCACATAACAAAATTAAATCCCTAAAAAAAATAATTCAAGTTTTCAGTAATTATTTGAACTGTTCAAGAGTTCTGGCTCATTTAACATGATATGGTATAAAATTGTTCCAAATTCAGCAGAAGCATCTTAAAAAGAGCGGCGACCATATGAAGTAGAAGCCTGCAAGAAGATATTTTGAGCCAGAACGAATTGCGTGTGGGCTTGTATTGTTGAATAAGATCCTGCAGATACACAGATCAGGTGCTAGCCCCGGTCTATGGAGAATCACCACAATATAACATGGGAGCGCGACTTCAAACGTGATTCTATACTATAGATCGTGCAACAACTCAATCTAATATCGACAATCATAATTACGGTCGTATCCTCCTCCCCCACCGTGTTGAATATAAATTCGCGCTTAATCAGACGACGCTGGACATAGGCGTATTCTAGGTTGTCATTAAAACGTTTCTACAACGTTATTATAACGTTGCGGTTTGGGTGTGATTTGGTTGTTTTAGGTTGGTCCATGGAAACGTGAGCAAAACGTTCTCTGAACGCCGGTCTGAACGTTGCAGTTAAGTTCTAGTTTGGTTGCACTTAGGTTGTGGTTAGGTTGTCATTAAAACGTTTCTACAACGTTATTATAACGTTGCGGTTTGGGTGTGATTTGGTTGTTAGGTTGGTCCGTTGAAACGTGAGCAAAACGTTCTCTGAACGTTGCAGTTAAGTTCTAGTTTGGTTGCACTTAGGTTGTGGTTAGGTTGTCATTAAAACGTTTCTACAACGTTATATATAACGTTGCGGTTTGGGTGTGATTTGGTACTTAAAACAAACAACTCGCAACGTTATAATAACGCTGTAAGAACGTATTTAATGACAACCTAATCAGAACCTTAGAGCAACCAAACTAGAACTTAAACTACAACGTTCAGGGAACATCCTTTTCACGTTTAAAGGATTAAACTAAAACAACCAAGTATTTGAGTGTTACAACGTTGTTAAAACATTATGTAAACGTTTCCGATGATCAACATGCAACGTTCAGAGAACGTTTTAATCACGTTTCCAAGAACCAACTTAAAACAAACAAACCGCAACGTCATAATAACGTTGTAAGAACGTTTATAATGACAACCTAACCACAACCTAAGTGCAACCAAACTAGAACTAAACTTTAACGTTCAGAGAACGTTTTGCTCACGTTTCAACGGACCAACTTAAAACAACCAAATCACAACCAAACCGTAACGTTATAAAAACGTTGTTAAAACGTTTTAAATGACGCAACCTAACTGCATCCTAGGTGCAACGTTGCGGAAACGTTCTGTGTTTGCTGGGTATATCGTACGCAATATAACGAGAGGGCAGCACAAGTATCGTGATTTCTCAGTAACCTACGTCACTTCCGCCCGGGGCAAAGAAAGGACACGACATTTCCATATCTTATGAAAGCTGCTGGGTTAATGATTTATTCGAGTGTGTTCAGGTATAAAGCTTAGCGGTGATTGTTGTAGGCCTTTCACCACTTTGTTCAGTAGCTGCGCCCCGAGCAGCGCACGCTTGATTCTGTAAGTACACGTACGTTATGTATCAAATAGGGAACTAAATAGCTGTACGATTGACCGACATATCCGACGGGGTGATATTACAAGATTTATCCCAAACAAATTGGAAATTATATCCATTGGAAATTGCGTGTCCAACAATCCGGGCCAACAACACTATCGGATAGCAATCTGCTTTCTATGATCTGTAAGCTTATATAGCGCACGCACAGATGTATGGTTAAACCAGGGACATTACCAAAGATCTGGAGAAACATTTAATGTTCAAAAGTCAAAACTACAAACAAACGCACTAGTCTATGGGGACTAGAAACCCGATAATTAGTTTATATCACGGAATTAGATATATTGATTTACATTCTCAATGTCATTGTCATATAGGCCTATATCGTTCTTTTATTATTGGGATCATTGAACAAGTGGTTTAAAAAATCAACCATATATAATTAAATTATACATGTATGATATCACGACACATTTTAGAGTTCAACATTTCCGTTTTGGTGAGTTTGAGAATACAAATCACCCGGGACAAACCCGGGGACAAATCATTTGTAAGACTTGTTTCCGGACTTGTTATTGCTTTCATCACACAATAACTTTGGGAGACTCACATTTTATTTGATGCGTGGGATTGCATGGGGAAGTGAAGTTTAAGGAAATTTGAAGTCGGAATAACATCAGGGCCTGGACACCTATTGTTATAGAACAATACAGGTCAGCGACGTCATGAATATACAATGAATAATCATATCAATGAATATACGTCATTTGTGAAGTCGAAAATGAAAAGTACCAGACCATAGTGGACACGAACGGCCGTAATCTTTGAATCTCCGTTGATTTCAATGTTATGTCGGAGTGTTTTACCTAATTTCATACTGACACGACCTGAGTGATAATCAAACGGTCCCCGAACGATGCCCTGGCGCTGTTGAAGTCAGAAATATCATCGTTCCCTACAGTCCGAGCGTTTCCACATCGAATTTCACCTAGAATATTCGTCACACGAACCTATGTCCGCCATCGTCTGAATATCGAAAAGGCCCTCTGGAGAGTCAAGGGGACACCATTTTTTTCTACGCATGCGTCCGATCGCTTTGGATTTGTCCACTAAAATTGTGGACAAATGTCTAATGAGTATGTGCTGCATGGCAAGTGACACAACTTCTTGTAATGCGCTAATCAACCGTAGATCTAACCCCCGGGCTCGGGCCAGTTTGGGGTGGAAAAGCTCAAAGTCAGGAAAAGTTCACGGAAAAGGTTCAGGCGTTGACGGTTCCGATGGTATATCACAGATAGGCAAAGTGGGTATATCCAGTGACAGTTGTATATCCCTTGGTATTTAATATTTAATTTTGACTAAAGCAGCCGACAATGCATTGGATTGATGATAACATCCAGAAGTGGTTTGATGTGATAATAATACCGCCGTGAGGAGCCGTGTAGCGAGGGGCCACGCCGAACTATGATCGAGAGTGACCAACCAATAACGCCGCAATGCGGACCCGCTGGCGCGGCGGGCCGGCACATCCAACATGCGCGAATCAGTGGCGTAGCCAGCTTTAAACAGGGCCATAGGGAGGGGGAGGGGGTGGACTTATCAGACAGTAATAAGTCCGACTAGTTGTACCGACGAAAGGCATGATGTACAGTAAAACTATACGGTAGTGCCCACATGTTGTGGGCACTACCGTATACACTTACTTGCAACAGAGTGACGGTGGAATCCGGGGGCCGACTATGCGACCGTAACAGAGCGACAGTAGAATCCGGTGTTTAATTTTTTTAAAGTTGAGTGTATTGTTAATATAGTCCCGGTTCTGAGCACTTCTCTAGCCTGCCCGGCCTAGAGACTTTGCACCGTGCATACGCTAAAACCATCTAATGATTGGAAGCGTAGCAGCATAAAGTATTATGAGAAAATGTGTACATATTATCTCCTAAGATTCTGGAGATTCGGAGGCTACCATCCCCGCTACCATCGGACCGGGCTTCTCAGTTGACCTACGCATAGGAGCATCGTCGAAGCGAGAATGTCCCCTGTAACCTTTTTCAAGATCTTTGGCACTGAAATTAAAATTTTGGTTTATTATAGAGGGAATCCACTTTACTCATACGTGCCCGTAATCACCCTTCAAAGGTACAAGACTTGATCGCGTCTATTAATAGTTGTCTGATTGACTTTCCACATATATTTCGACATGAATATTGCGTCTCCCAATTCGTTTATTAAAGCTAGCTAAATTTGGTACAAGAACTAACTTTCTTGAAATGAAGTTGTACCAAAGATTTTCTAGAAATTCATCGGTTGTACAGATTTAAAAAAAAATGGTAATCATGGTAGATTTAACATTGGTAACGGTCTCATTTCTCATGTTGTACGATTGGCTATGGCCTGTTTTGGAAATGTGTTTGCTTTGTGTATCCAAATAGCTTACAGTTGTATATTATTAGCCTAGCTATAACAAGCTATAAAAATGACATCTCTGAATGTATAAACAAAGTGTGCAAAGGAGAAATAGTTGGTTGGGCACACTGGTAAAATGGTTTTACAACAAGTGTTGCTATCATTATCAAAGTGAACTCAACTTCAATCACTTATTTATCGAGCAATAATATATTGTTTACGCATTTTAATTGTTTAGATTATAATTATCAAGTTAAATAAATCCAGAGATAAATGATAGATAGAAAAATAGATTAACAAAAGAATAGAAAAAAACTATAAAAGCATTGGTGGCCTTTATAAATTATAAAAATTGACATAAAAATGATGTTACATACATCCACAATCAAGTTTGAAAAAATTTAAAAAAAATAGAAAACAACAACGAATACACGGAGATTCGAACCCGTGATTGCCGATTGCAAACGATATGGCCAACGTATGCACGCCACAGAGATCGACGAGTGTAATTGTGTCAGTTTTATTATTTAACCATTGATTCTTTTATTTATAACGAACGGATTTTTATCGTGCCATTTTTGACATTTTAAACCATATTTATATGTTACTCCCGCACAAAATGTGTTTGTAATGTGATTATACTCCTTATTTTGGAAAGAATGGTAAAAGCGTTGACATTTCGAACACAATAAATGGCATCTTGTATACTGTTTATACGGTCGCTCGACTGAACGTTGTGTGACCTGTTGCATTATTCATGTTACGATCTGTTTATGTATGCTTTTGTTATACTTCTCAATCGCTCATCGCCAACTCTGTACAAGACACTTCATGCGCTGTCCCAACGCTGTCGTTAGAGAACAATAGAAAAGTCCCTTCGACTCTCCAGAGGGCGTTATCTGCGACCTTTGACTGGGTTCACGGGGTTAATCATATTAATGAGCAAATATGCAAATGAGCTAAGTGTCCCCTCCTATTATATATACTCCTTGATAACATTCGAACAAATTGCATTGTGTGCCGTATTTTATCTTCATACAGATGCGCGCACTTTATACAGACTCCTGCAGCGAATGTGTCATCAAGAGTAGTACTATACTATTAAACAACAGCTAGCCTAGACTAGAGAACAGGATATAATCTTGAGCCAACCGGTGCGTGAGTGAATACATTTCAAGACATGAATATTTACAAACCTTTCCGTTGTCTTCACTGTAGAAGATATTTTCACTCAAACGATGTACTTAAACGTCATAATGAAAGACATGCTAAGAAATATGACTTGAAAAGGAACATTGAATGTCAAAAAATAAATACATTCTTATACATTCGTGCTCATCAAACCAAGGGAAGGCCACATAAGTGTCACTTGTGTCAGAAGTGTTTTACACGGAAGGACCACCTGATCGAACACATGACGACCCATACTGAGGTAAAACCTTACCAATGTGAACACTGTAAGAAAGGTTTCGCACGGAGGGGTATTCTGACCAAACACATTCGAACTCACAGTCACATAAAACAAATGTCGTATCAATGTGAATATTGTCAGAAACGCTTTTCACTACCGGCTTATTTAAAACAGCATATTCGAACTCACACAAAAGAAAAACAATACCAATGTAAGTATTGTGAGAAATGTTTTTCACAACCGGCTTATTTAAAACAGCATATTCGAACTCACACAAAAGAGAAACAATGCCAATGTAAGTATTGTCATCAATTCTTTTCTTATGACAGTGCACTTTGGACGCATATGCGGACTCACACAAAAGAAAGGCCACATCTGTGTCACTTGTGTCAGAAGTGTTTTACACAGAAGAAGCACTTGATCGAACACATGAAGATTCATACTAAGGAAAAACCTTACCAATGTGAAAACTGTAAGAAAAGTTTCGCGCGGAAGAGAAATCTTACCTTACACATTCGAACTCACATCACACAAAAGCCGTGTTTCTCACGAAAGAAGACGTGGGGAGCGAGGACTCATTCCAAGGGAAAGTCGTACCACCAATGTGATTATTGTAAGAAAATCTTTATACATAAAAGTAACCTGACAACCCACATTCGAACTCACATAAAACAAATGCCGTATCAATGTAAATATTGTCAGAAATGCTTTTCACAACCGGCTAATTTAAAACAACATATTCGAACTCACACAAAGGTAAAACAATATCAGTGCGAGTATTGTCAGAAATGCTTTTCTGATGACAGTGCACTTTGGACGCATATGCGGACTCACACAAAAGAAAGGCCACATCTGTGTCACTTGTGTCAGAAGTGTTTTACACGAAAGGACTGCTTGTTCGACCACATGAAGACCCATACTAAGGAAAAACCTTACCAATGTGAACACTGTAAGAAAAGTTTCGCATGGAAGAGTAATCTGACCAGACACATTCGAACTCACATCACACAAAAGCCGTGTTTTTCACGGAAGAAGACGTGGGGAGCGAGGACTCATACCAAGGAAAAGTCGTACCAATGTGATTATTGTAAGAAAATCTTTATATATGAAAGTAGTCTGACCAACCACATTCGGACTCACACAAAAGAAAAGCCATATCAATGTGAATATTGTGGGTCATGCTTTGCTTACAAGCAATCTTTGACGAACCATATTCGAACTCACACAAAAGAAAAACCGTATCAGTGTGAGCATTGTCAGACAAACTTTGCACTGCAGAGTACGTTGAAATTTCATATTCGCATTCACACAAAGGAAAAGCCGTATCAATGTGAGTATTGCAAGAAATTATTTTCCAGGAAGGATAATTTAACACAGCATATTCATACCCACAATAAGAAAGTGATATCAAAAAACTGTATAAATAATAGTAACCTGACAACACACATTCGGACTCACACAAAACAAAAGCCGTATAAATGTGAATATTGTGAGAAATGCTTTGCTGCTAGGCATACTTTGACGAACCATATTCGAACTCACATAACCATGATAACAAAAAAACCATATCAGTGTGAGTATTGTGAGAAATGCTTCGCTGATAGGCATATTTTGACGAATCATATTCGAACTCACACAACAGAAAAGCCATATCAATGTGAATATTGTGACAAATGCTTTGCTGATAGGTGTACGTTGACGACCCATATTCGAACTCACACAAAAGAAAAACCATATCAGTGTGAGTATTGTCAGACAAACTTTGCACAGCAGAGTACGTTGAAATCTCATATTCGCATTCACACAAAGGAAAAGCCGTATCAATGTGAGTATTGCAAGAAATTCTTTCCCAGGAAGGGTTCTTTAACAAGGCATATTCATACCCACAATAAGAAAGTGATATCAAAGTGAGTTTTGTTCGAAATACTTGGACATCATTAATACACCTTGGAAATGACATCTACTTGCAAAGATGGTTTACCTTGAATAAAAAAATGAAGAAACTAGCTTGGGATCTCTTATATTTTTAAGAGCAACATAATACACTACATGCGAGTCAATAATATTCCCTCATGCATTGTTCAAGTTTTTGTAAATCGGCCTACAAGATCCCAAGTACATGTATGTGCGTTAACACTATCCTCCATCCCGCTAGCTCAGTGGTTCCCAACCTATTTTGGCCCACAATCCCTTTTGACATTCTTGTTCACGGTACCGTGACACCCAACAAAAATTGAAAGAAAAAAACAAGCCGACTTATTCAATTTGAAACTGCTTAGTTATAATATGCAAACGTAGCAAGCAGAAAACAATGTTGGGTTTTAAGCCCCTGAGAACTACCGGCCGATTGGTGAAAAATATGGATACACCATTTATTGCACCAATGAGAGACATTGTTAGAATAATTGTATCCCTGGTAAAGATGGGAGTGAAACATTTTACAAGCTGCATTTGAATTGGCTATTCATATGAGTACATCTTGTAATAAACCAATCAGAACCACTGTAAGATAGACAGGTAGACCCCAGGGGGTTAAGCCTTTTAGAGCGAAATATTTAAATGGGTGAGAACCCCTGCTCTAGATGTGACTGATACGGCGGTTGCTATTTAATGAATAGCGCCTAAGGGACGCACCATTTGATTTTCAGGGGGGGGGGGGGGGGGGGGGGGTGGTGGTGGCATGGAATTTGGGTCGGGCGGATTTTCTTTTAAACATTTTCTTTTTTTGCCGCCAACGGGGGCAATTTTTAGGCAAAGGCGGCAATTTCTTTTTTATTTAGATCAGTTTTATGTTTTTCTGTACATTGAGTTGGGTGAGTCACATTTTACTTTACTCAGCAGTGGGTTAACTTTTTTCTTTTCTTGGTTGGTGGGCAAAGTTTTTTTTTTCCTGGATAGTGGGCAATTTTTGTTTATAGAAAACTTCCATCCCCCACCCGAGTATCTATAAATGGTGCGTCCCTAACACATTTTGCATTCAGCTATACTGATACGACGGTTTACTATAGTATCATGAAGATTGAAGAAGGGGGGGGGGTTGGGGGTGTGATCGGGCTAAGTCCTTGTCGGTTCATTTTTATTTTTCGCCCCCCCCCCCCCCCCCCCCCCCCCCCCCTACGCCACTGCTCCAAACCTAAGCAAGGCAGACATGATCCACAGAAATGTAATATCCGTTTGGAGTTATATTCAGTTGATAGCTACCACGATATCACTCATTCTTGTCATATGATAACTGCGAAATGTGTTTGATGCTATCTTCAGTAGATAGCAACCACAGTGTCAGTCATATCTAAATGCGAAATGTGTTTCGTGCTATCTTAAAGGGACACTAAGAGATGTGTTGGAGGCAGCGCCCTCAATTATGATAAAAACTGAGATTAGTTTATTTTTATAATTATATTACATGTATGAACTTACACCTATACGGATTAAGAAAAATCAGCTCTCTTTGTACAAGAAAACGTCGATTCAAAAAAAATGCTCGTCCCGCGGACGAACATTTTACGTCCGACAGTATCCCCCTGCAGTACGCGTGATACATAACGCGAACCATATTTGCATAGAGGGCGTTTTTCAATAAATAGCGATGATATTGTTTTAATCAAGTTTTGCTGTGTTTTTGTTAGTAGAAACAACAAT
This sequence comes from Ophiura sarsii, assembly GCA_035610835.1. NCBI lineage: Eukaryota > Metazoa > Echinodermata > Ophiuroidea > Amphilepidida > Ophiuridae > Ophiura > Ophiura sarsii. The sequence continues at coordinate 99,444 of CM069444.1, forward strand.
AATGGCCGTTGGGACGTTGCCGAGTAAAATGAGATTTTGAAAAAAGGGAATTGTTGCAATAGATTGGTACGTAAAGACACTGAAGTGTAATGATTTATGGGGAAACGGTTGACTAATGTGGGCAGTCATGGCTGTGATACCATAAACAGCAGCATGAGTGCTCGATATTTAAAGGCATATTATGTGATCTTTTCCAGAGAGCGCCCTCTATTCATGATTTTTTTTAGAAAGTAGATTTTCATGCAGATTTACATTTCCGATCATAAATCATACATACATTCCAAGTTACAGAGCGATACGATTCCTAATTACCTCAAAATCATGGTTTTAGAGTGAATTTAGAGTGAAAAATATAAACTGTCGGGATTCCGACAGTTTATTTTCACTCTAAAACCATGATTTTGAAGTAATTAAGAATCGTATCGCCCTGTAACTTGGAATGTATGCATGATTTATGATCAGAAATGTAAATCTGCAAGAAAATCTGCTTTCTATTTTTTTTTTCGATGTTGAGGGCGTTCCCTGGAAAGATCACATAATATACCTTTAAGTAGAGCGTATAACGTATGGCCATGTGTTTTTAACTCACTACCCAAAAGGGTGGCGGCGTTGCATTTTGCGACGAATCATCCGTCTCTCTCTCAATTAACTCAACAACTGAATATGGTAGAGCAATTATGGTTTAGGTAGGTGTCATGTGAAAGCCCATTAGTCTAGCAACATTTTGAGTGAATAACTTAGGTATTTCTATTACTGTTTGGCTGAGATATGGTTGATTAAACTTCGAAAACCAAGGGTGGCGGTGACGGTGTGTTCAAACTCTGGGGAAATATAGAAAATGTTTCCAAATCTAGTTCAATTTACAAGAACTCCTGATCCACGTATGGTACGTACACAAAGATGATCTTGGCCTCATGTTAAAGATGGTTTTATATTCTACAGGTCGCTGTTTCAACAAACGTGCCAAATATTATGTAACAACTGTTAATCATGAATCGATTGGATTATCCTTCTACCTATTCGCTACACAGTGAACAAAAGTATTCATATTTGGGGAAAAGTGTACTTTAGGTCCCAAATACTGGTACCAGGGTACCAGCAGGTACTAGTATACCAGTATCGTTCAATACTGGAACATATACTGGTACGATTTTACTGTTCCAGTATCGGTCGATACTGGACACCAAATTGTGTTCCAGCATCGAGTGATACTGGAACATTTTTATGTTCCAGTATCGGGCGACACTGGAACACTGACTTTGTACCAGTACCGGATGATACTGGGTGTTCCAGTATCGGATGATACTGGTTGTTCCAGTATCGGTCGATACTAGTACAGTCCAGAATCTGGGACCTTAAGTACACTTTTTCCTATTTTTGGAAAGCTCTCAAATAGGGGAATTCAGAAATGCAGTTCAAATTAAATGTATTGGTAAACTCTAAATTTACTTCTCGATATAGTATATTCAACAAAGTAACCCTTGACAACCATTATATTCCGATGTGTCATTTCACGAGAACTCGCATATGGCCGTGTGTTTTGAACTCGCCACCCTTACCGTTGCATGTCCAGATTTTTACATATTACACCATCTGAGATTCGAATTAGCATATCCAAGCATATCGCAATAACTATTTGTTCTACCCCATAAAAAGTATATATTTTCTGAACGGTAATCTCACAAGAAATTCAAATATGCTATTGGAATTTTGATAAGACCTAATGGTAACATGTTGTGATTAAGAATGTTCAAAAAATAGCGATTTTTTTCATATTTTGATTTAAGCTCAATAATATTTTTCTCACCTATCCCCTATTTTACTGTGCATATTTTAAACTGCAGAGTAAAGTTCCTCATACAATTACCCATCAGAACATAATAGTTGTCAATGGTGAACATGTTGAAATATACTATATCGAGAAGTAAATGAGCACAAACGTTTAAATTTCAAATTTATTAGAGTTTACAAGTATATTTTTTGGGGTATGCACCTTATCCTGAGTTAAACGGCATTTTTGAATTCCCCTATTTGAGAGCTTTCCAAAAATGTATAATTTTGCTGTCGTCGGTAAAATATTTTTTCTTGTTATAGTCATGTATGTAAAACCGATGAATTAAGGCAAGTTTACTGTGTAGCGAATAGGGGAAAAGCCAAGGACAATGCAATCGATTTATGATTACAATTGTTACACAATAGTTGTCACATGTGTTGAAACAGAATCTTATAGAATATAAAAATAATCTATAAAATGAGAGCAAAATCATGTTTGTACCATACAGGGATGAGGAGTTATAGTAAATTGAACGTAGAATTGGGAACATTTTCTATAATAATAATAATGAAAACTTATAAAGCGCCGGTATCCGCCATTAAATGGCGCTCATGGCGCATATGCATTTACAAACAAGTTATACAGTCAATAGAGCACAAAACATATCAGATGACTACAAAAAGATTATTTAGTAAAAGCCACTTTAAATAAGTGGGTTTTTAAGTTCTTTTTGAAACTGTTTATATTGCTGTTTAATCTGATGACAGCAGGTAAATTGTTCCATATTCTTGCCGCTGCAATCCCAAAGGCTCTGTTGCCCCACTGCGTTTTTGTACGACTTAATGTTAAAAGACCTTGCTCTGACGAACGAAGAGCACGCCCAGGAGTGTATGTTTGAACAGAGTCAACAAGATATACGGGTGCTTTACCAAGTTGTATTTTGTAGATGAGTAAAGAGTATTTGAAGACAATGCGTTGCTCCACAGGTAGCCAATGTAAATCAGCTAAGACAGGGGAGATGTGGTCAAATGTCCGAGTAAGTGTGATCAGTCTAGCTGCCATATTTTGTAACCGTTGAAGACGAGATAATAAGAAATCAGAAATACCAAATAAGAGAGAGTTGCAGGGGTCAATCCTAGACATTATGAGAGCATTTACAATGGTTTTCGCTGCATCACATGTAAGATGTTTCCGGACACGTCCAATGTTTCTTATTGACGCACATACACCCCGTGACACAGTAGACACTTGTTTCTCCATTGTTAAACCGCTGTCAAACATCACTCCAAGGTTGCGGACATCTTGAGAAGGTACAATGTTTTCCGAGCCAACTCTTATGGAAGGAATGTTGACTTTTGCGATTTGGTAATTCGAAGCGATGATAATGAATTCAGTTTTGGAATCATTTAATTTAAGAAAGTTGGCATTCATCCAAGCGCGTATTTCATCAATACAGCTCTCCATTTTCTGAATTGCTTCATCGACATCGGCTTGTATGGGTTTGACAGACTTGTATATTTGTGTATCATCTGCATAAAGGTGATATGGTAGCTTATGATTGCGTATAATGTTTCCAAGAGGCTTAGTATATATATATGGGAAACAGAGCTGGTCCAATGCATGATCCTTGTGGTAAACCATATTCAAGGAGAGCAGCATCAGAGATGGCATTATTAATGCACACGGCTTGAGACCTACCAGTAAAATAGGACTTAAACCAGTCAAGTGCCACACCATCAACACCAATAGTGTTTTGCAAACAGGTCAGCATAACACATAAAACATATATATATATTCCCCATAGAGATTGTACACAGCGCCGCCGCCACCACCCCTGACTTTCACAACATAATCAATCATATCTCAGCCAAACATTTATAGAAATACCTGATTTATTCACACAATGTGGCTAGATAAATAGGCTTTCACATGACACCTCAACCATAGCTCTACCACATTAAGTTGTTGAGTTAATAGAGAGAGATGGATGATTCGTCACCAAAAATGCAACGCCACCACCCTTTTAGGGTGGTGAGTTCAAAACACATGGCCATATGCACAGTAAATGATATTGATGAACATTGTTAATCATAATATGTAAGCATTAGGTCCTATCTAAATTCCAATAGCATATTTGGATTCCTTGTTCAGAAAATATATACCTTTTATGGGTAAACCAAGTAGCTATTACGATATGCTAATTCGAATCTCACATGGTGTAAAATGTACAAATTTGGAAATGCAACACGAGGGGCGGCGAGTTCAAAACATATTGCAGTACTATAATTAACGTCCATACAATTACAGCATGTTCTTGGTACAGCTACAGGCGATTGATACTCTCTATCTGCTCATTATTGAGTTTGGTTCATAGAATAGCGCACTCTATAACAGTCTTCACACGCGATTAAGCAAACACTGAAGCGAGAACCGTCAATCATTCGTTGGCAATATCAGGACATAGAGCAAAAGCACGTGGTAATCAATGAACACTATTCACGCTAACCACTGTCTGGGCACGCCCATCTCAGTTGCTCTCAGACGGTTTGGTGCCAGGATATTTAGGCTAAATTAAAAAAAATCTTTTGTCTCAAAGCTCTTAAGTTTTTCAAAACCTATCAATGCGGAATGCGGTTTTTTTAAATATAAAATATTGAAATCTTTGTAAAAGTGATCTTTTGTATTAAGAATGATGTGATCAATGAAAATCTGTGAAATTTTGGGAATTAAAAAAAAAAAAATGTTTAAAGATTGTTTTCTTCTTCTAATGCGCACCAATAAACTAACGCGCGCGGGAGCTTTGAGACAAATGATTTTTTTAAAATTTAGCCTTATAATCTTGCATCTGATCTACCTCCACCTCGTCCACCACAATCGTTACCACCATCTCTACTCCACCACCATCTCCACCTCCACCACCACCTCTACTATCTGCACAGCTACCGTCTACACTACTCATTTCGCCTTCAGGTTGAATCACCACCACCAGAAGTTGTTCCTAAACACCACTCCCTAATTTCACCCAATTACGTCGCCAGAATTTGACAAGTCCAAAAATGTCCAAAAGTGCCAACCTACCACTTGTTACAAAAAATAATGAAAATCCCACATCTGACACCACTTGTCGCGGTTCTGCCGATTGTCGAATGAGTGTCGCTCACACCAATTTTTCTTTGTGTTCTAGGGTTTAATATGATCAGATTAGGCACCTTTTTAAAACTGTACAGGGTGTCCCTAAAGAAATTGTGCACATGTTTGCGCAACTTGTTGACCATGAAGTCCTAAAGTTTGGTGTAATATGTTTATACACACGGAAAGGGAAAACACTCAGCTTTCAGATGCCGTTTATTTTATCTGATTTGGATTTGCCAATCCTAAGATATATCCAGTTTATCAAAGCTACCCTAAATCGACGTTGTGCCACTTTTACAGAATAAATGATTATGAGCGTCAAAACGATACTAACATTGGTCTATTCATGGGCATCAATCGTCTTGAAACATTGAGGAGGTGGGCATTTGACCAGAACTGTTTAAAAGAGGCTGAGGAACAAAAATGATGTCTATGGAATATGTGGTAAGGGATTTCTACGAGCAGTTATTCTGGGATCCCTCTGAAGTACACGCCGCACGTTATCAATGTGTTACTGTGTCCTGCCACTTTTCATATCTTACGTCTTCCAGAATGTTCTTTATTCATATTGGTGCTTGTACCATACCATCTACCAAGCATTTCCAATACACCTTTTTATATAGGTGGTCAGAAGTCAATAATAGGTATATCAAATAAGGTGGGGCCGTTTCAAAAATCCTTAAAATCGTGATACGTGTCTCTATTTTAAATAGAAGTTGTCAACAAAACATAACATTTTTGGTATCGTATTAAAGACAATTTATCCAGCTACCGAATAAAAAAGGATTAAAGCCACATGTTTAGCAACAGTGAAGTCATCAATCTAAACGTCGAGTGAGTCAAGGGTGGGGCCGGTGGATGTGGCGCCCATAGGTTTCTACACAAAATAGCGGAAAACTATAACTTTTGAAATTGATGCCATTTTAAACGTGTACATAGGAAAGTTTTCAAACTTCTCACATGTGTAAATAACATGTGCCTGCTACTATGAATAATAATATTGAATTGTTATCTAGACATTCTCTACTAGAATATGATGTTCAATTCAGGGAGTGTTTTAATGTAAAAAAATACACAGTTTTATTCATTTTATTGATTAAACAATGGCCAAATCGCAGTCTCTCTATTTCATTTATGTGACTCTTCGGTCCTTTTCTACCCTGGGTAGTAAAACATTTAACTAAAAAAGCCAGAAGTGTTTCTTCACAGAATTGTTCATAGATTTATGAAAAATTTGCGATTTAGACCTATTTTGGACCACCCTGTATTCAAAATAAAAGGAACTTTAACGATATTCATGTGGTCCATCTTGATAACCATTTTCTTTTAAACTAAATAGTCCATGCTAACTACATGTCATAGAATATATATACAAACCTTCATTTTATGCATTATTTCATCATCATTTTAGACACCCTGTACTTTTCCTGTGTACATTTTGGGCAGGTGATTCTTAGCAAATTTGGTAGCACCTTCTGCGGTTGTTCTGATTTTGGTGACTATCTTTAGCTAAACCCTTATTGTACAAACTATAAAAATATTTTGTGAGGAGCAAAAACGATCAACTTTTTTATGTTCCACCCTGTAAAAATTCTACACACCCTGTATAATTTGATTCTCTTTTGCAAAAATGAAAAACCTTGAATCATAAGCTTTCCAACACTATATAGTTTGTGGGTCATTAAGTATGTAAAACTGAAGTTTTGTCCCGTTTAATCAGAATTGGTGCATTTCTCAACATTATTAGAAGTGCAACATTTTTTGGGACCAGTTTGTGACTTCTGACCAGGTGTATTCCTAGATGGTACGTGAGTGTTTCAGAAATGAATGGCAAACTCTCTGGGGACTCTTCTGCTGGACTTCTCGTTTCGTGATATTTTAAGACAATGAACACCCTCTTCTATATCTCATGTCTATTGAAAATTGAGGCCGCACTCAGCCATATGGATGTCTGTCTTGTTTTTTGAAAATGTGTAAGCACAATAAACATTTTGTGAAACCTCGTCAAAAGGACTGGTTCGAATCATGTAACAAACATCTTTATATTCAGTTCTGCTTGGATACACAGGTACTCATTCTATTAATTAAACCTATTCAAATCTCAATACAAAAATGTTATTTTGCATAACACTGGTCAAAGGCAAACGTTCAAGTGGAAGTGGTAGCTTTAATAAAAAAGCTTCGTCCTCTTAAAGTTACACAATCAATCATGCAATACCACGCTGGTAATGGTGATTTTGCATTATTTACTAAAATATAAAATAAAATAAAAGTGCCCTCATCCTCCCGGTCTATGGGAAATTAGAACATTTAATATGGGAACGGTGCTCCAAACAGGTCTGTTATGGGACATTCCATAAAAATGGGATCATTTTTAAGCTTTGGAAAATGAAGAAGAAAAAAATGTTTCAAGGGTTAGGACATGTTTTAGTCCAAAACGGCCCGAAAAAACGCTTTACATAATTGAAAATGGGGCGTTTTTCGGAAAATTGGGGTGGGTGGGGGCGTTTTCACAAAAAAAAGGTACATTAGTACCCAAAAAAGGTACGTTGGTACCCCAAAAAAGGTACATTGGTACAAAAAATAAGGTACATTGGTACAAAAAAAAGGACTTTTTTCAGATTTGGGAGGGGCGTCCGCCCCCCCCCCCGCCCCCCCCCCCCCTAGTTACGGGCCTGTAAAGGGGCATTAAGTGATATGGTGGAGGCAGCGCCCTCAATTACAAAAATATATGATAAAAACTGGGATTTGTATATTTTCACAATTGTATTACATGTATACACCTATAAGGATTAAGAAAGATCAGCCCTCTTTGTACAACAAAACGTCAATTCAAAAAAGCTGGTAGAGCCGCAACCAGCATTTTACATGGTTAAGGGTGGTATTCCAACATATTTAAAACATTGTTTTAATCAAGTTTTGCTTGGTTTTATTTAGTAGAAACGACAATAATGGCAATTTTTAATGTTCATCTTGAATTGTGAAGTAAATTAATTAAAATTAAAACAATTCAACATGACATTGTGTCCCTTTAAATAACATGCACACTGCATGCATCGCATATTGTGAAGTTGTTTTTCTTTTTTTTATTGATAATGGACATTTTAGGGTGAATTCCGTTATCCTGTGAACAGCGTTATACATGGTTATACTGACATGCTCACGAGCTGTAAGCTTGCCGATAGCACACGATCAATACTTGCTCAATATAGCGATTTGGCTATGTGCAGCGCGGTAGTAAACACTCATATACATGTATGTGCATTGTGAGCCATATTTTATTTACACTTACAGCATATTCTAGAATAAACCGTTTGGTTAACAAAGTGATATGCGTTATATAGAACACGAAAGAAGAAGCAAACCCACTGTTTCAATGTTTTACTGCTGTATCTAGACTTCTCAAAGATTTTCCAATGAAGAAAGATTGTGCTCTTGCAATATTTTCGCAAATGAGGGTGATAACACTTTGCAGGATAACGCCGTTCAAGATAACGCCTTTTTATTTCTTTTCGGACCTTCTGCAAGCCATAATGGTTGCATTTCTATTTTTTCGATACAAATGGTGAGAAAAAGACATTGGACCTATAACATTATTACCTTTCATACGGTAACAGAATACCTACTTGCCGAAAAGACATTGATCACGGGGTTCACAAACTTTAAACGGTCGTTTGAACTGAACTTCAACATTTTTATAGCCCAAATGATGTGCCAGAGACCAGTGGCGTAGCTCAGGGGGAGGGGGGGGGGCCCCCTGACGAAAAAAACCGATTTGTGCCCCCGCCCCCCACTACCCTAAAAAAAAAGAGGGGGTGAGAAAAAAAGGAAATAGGAAAAAATTGAGAAAAAAGACCGAGGTTATTAGCCAAATAGAAGGCAAAATTGTACATGTAGTACATTTACTATGCGATTTTTTGTGACTGAGCGATTTTTTTTGGACTGTACGAAATTTTTTGACCTCCCCCCCACCCACCCACTTACGTGAATTTCACGAGGTAAGTCACTAGAAGAAAAAAAAGGGGCAACCTTTTACGAACATTTTAGAAATCTTGCCCCCCCTGAAAAAATCCTCGCTACGCCACTGCCAGAGACTTTCGAGATGATATGATTTTAAAAGCGTGGTCGGTTTGCTACGGGATTGTTCATAAACGATTGCAAATTTAGTACATTCAGTTTATGTTGGAATGCTAGAAGACGTGCGGATATCGAGATTACACGCATTTCGTGGAAAGTTCATTTGCTATTAAAAGTGCACGTAAAGATTAATGTACACTGCTAAAATGTTGAGCAAAATACGCCCTGCTTAATTGCGTTTAATCATCTGTTGGGTAAATGGTTGATTAAATTTTATTCAACATATGTAGAAATCTAGGTGTTGTATAAAAGTAAAACTACCCAACGTTGACCAAAACAATTTAGTAACAAGTTGGGGAAACCCCGGAACTCATTTTGTTGCTAAAATATTGCGTTAATTGTTTCAATTGGACAACTGTTGAGTATTTGTCTCAGGCAATCACGCAACTTATGTTAAGGTTTACTCATGTGGTTTTTATTGATCAACTGTTGCTTAAATCCTCGATTCTAATGGCGTCCGTCCGTGATGGATCTTCTCAGAGCTTGGGGAATGATTTTATACGGCATATATCTTATCCCGTCCGCAACTTGTGCCCCATGACCAAAATTATATTTATTCTGTCTTGGCACCCAAAACGGAATTAAGCTCAATAACATTGACAAAAAAGACAGAATGTAGGATATCCCATATTTATTGTTGTAGCGAGTTGCCATCCTTGTTTGACATACATTTGTTTATGAATATCATTTCAGCGGTGTGAAGTTGAGGACGGGATAAGATATATGCGTTGTATACGTACTTTCACTCCGTACGTCACTAGCGACGAACAGTCGATTTTCATAGCCAAAATATACACGACGGGGAAATATACTAACTATATAATATAGTTCATGTCATGTGATTTATTCTCCACCAATAGAATCACATAAATATTTGTATGTATTATATAATATGGACTATTTATACGTCCATACCCAGATAGCAAGACTACGTTGGCTCAAGGTTTGCCCAACCACATTACAAACACCAATGATAAGGGATGTAAGATATTAAATAACATAGAAGTTATATATTCACTACCGAAAGGGAGTAATGTATGTAGCTCTGCTGCATCGCCAAGAATTCCCATTGCAAGTTACCGGTTCACTACCGAGAGGAAGTGATGTAGCTCTGCTGCATCGCCCATAATTATTTGCCCAACCCGTGTTGCTATACAAAAATGCTCAATATATAATAAAAACATGTCACAAATAAGCAACAATTGGCATTAAAACACCCAACATATGGGTACATTTGATAAATTAAGCAACAGTTGCTATACAAAAATGCTCAATATATAATGAAAACAATTCACAAATTAAGCAACAGTCACAAAATGCCGAATAAATGGTTAATTAATAATACCCAACTGTTGTGTAATTAAAATTGTGCAACAGTTGAGTAACTGGAATTGTTCAACTGTTGGTGAAAACATGTTATCCAACGTATTTACGCAACTGTTGAGCGGTTGCATACTTGAACAACGTTGTGTAAAATGTTGCGTAAATATTTAAGCAACCTTTTTGCCGTTTAGGCAGAACTAAATACCTTTATATTTTGGTTTGATACATTTGCTACATTTGCCAACCTTACAAAAACTTGAATCGAGAATTAAATTCAGCAGCATACAATTGAGATAAATTGAGCTGGTTTTGATGGCCTTTCAGATGAACCTGATAATGTCATTCAAAGTATGGCAAATCATGGTGTTCTGAGTAGAACTCGTCGAGTTTTACCGTAGTATTAATAAACATTTGTGATATTATACTTGCAGTAAGATTTCCCGGATCAAATAATGATAAAAACCCAAATGATTCAATTTTTGTGAAATGGCCCATAAAATAGCCGTGTTTCTAATAATAATAATAATAAAACTATACTTATTGAGCGCATAACAAAATTAAATCCCTATGCGCTATAATAAATAAAACCGTAACAAAAAATAAATAAACAAATAAGCATTAACATTAAAGTTTTTAGTAATGATTTGAACTGTTCAAGAGTTTTTGCTGATTTAACATGATATGGTAAATTGTTCCAAAGTCAGCAGAAGCATCTTGAAAAGAGCGGCGACCATATGAAGTAGAAGGTGCAAGAAGATATTTTGAGCCAGAACGAATTGCGTGTGGGCTTGTATTGTTGAATAAGATCCTCTGCAGATACACAGATCAGTAGACTGTAGGCCGTGCATGTTTTATTCCTTCAGAAAACAATTCTAGCACTCTCCATCTAGGGGATAGATGAAATGTGGCTTAAAATGAAGCTAATATATGCCTGATCAATATTTTACCTTATCCCACGTTCGTAGGTTGCACATTATGACCCTAGACCTCGATTTAGGGTCAAAGGTCACATGTGTTTCAATGGGAAGTCAAAAACTAAATTTAACATGGTAAAAAAACATGGTTTTTGAACTGTGACCTTTTGAAAAAGACAAGTTGGCCAAAATAGGCCATTTTGGTCATTTTTTTGCAAAATTGGCACAAAAATGACATGTTATCATCATTAAAAAAATATTTTGACTCAATGTGAATTGATAAACCATGTTATAATGTTGGTTTATAGATGAACTTTACATTAAAAGACATTTCAAAAGTCAATGGTGTCCGCATGCCATGGCAAACAGCTTTAATATCCTTCAAATTCATCGAAAATGGGTAAAATCTGAGTCAAATTTAAAGGATTTGAAGGATATTAATGCTGGTTGCCATGGCATCAACATACCATTGATTTTTGAAATGTGTTGTAATGTAAGGTACATCTATATACCAACATTATAACATGGTTTATCAATTCATAATGAGTCAAAATATTTTTTTAATGATGATATCATGTCATTTTTGTGCCAATTTTGCGAAAACATGACCAAAATGGTCTATTTTGGCCAACTTGTAATTTTCAAAAGGCCACAGTTCAAAAACTATTGATCTACGATCAAAGTTGTGATTGACTTTTTTGTTTAAAACACTTATCCCAACAATATAACATACATTTTATAGTCAATAGCTCATTTTTTAGTTTTTTTACCATGTTAAATTTAGTTTTTGACTTCCCATTGAAACACATGTGACCTTTGACCCTAAATCGAGGTCTAGGGTCATAATGTGCAACCTACGAACGTGGGATAAGGTAAAATATTGATCAGGCATATATTAGCTTCATTTTAAGCCACATTTCATCTATCCCCTACATGGAGAGTGCTAGATTGATTGATACAGACCTACGTCCCAGTGTCTACAGGTGCTAGCCTCGGTCTATGGAAAATCACCACAATATAGTAGGGGAGCGCGACTTCAAACGTGATTCTATACTATAGATCGTGCAACAACTCAATCTAATATCGACAATCATATTACGGTCGTATCCTCCTCCCCCCACGGTTGAATATAAATTCGCGCTTATTCAACGATAGTGCGCCATCATATTTTATTATTATTAGCTTTTATATCGTACGCAATATAACGAGAGGGTAGCACAAGTATCGTGATTTCTCAGTAAACTACGTCACTTCCGCCCGGGGCAAAGGACACGACATTTTCATATCTTATGAAAGCTGCTGGGTTAATGATTTATTCGAGTGTGTTCGGGTATATTAAGCTTAGCGGTGATTGTTGTAGGCCTTTCACCACTTTGTTCAGTAGCTGCGCCCTGAGCAGCGCACGCTTGATTTTGTAAGTACACGTATGTCGTGCCGCGTTTACCAATTTTGCCGCAAGTACAAATTAAAATAAATTTAATATATTTAAAAAAAAAAAAAGGTTTGAAGTTAAAAAAAAGTGTAAAAAAGGCGCTTCGCGCCTTTTTTACACTTTTTTTTAACTATAGGCGAAAAAAACACCTCAACATTTTGTGAGAAACATCATAAAATCTTCAATTTCAGCTCGGGACTATTTTCTTTTAATGTAGTACAAAAAAGTATAAGATGTGTGATACGACCGGACTCAAGATGTAAACATGGAGAACTGAATCCCGTTTATGATCAACCTAGTGCATGTAGTGAGTGAAGTATTTATTTAAAAATATGTGTTTTTATGACATTGATTTGAGCTAATATTGTAAGTAAATAAGTAGGCCGTAAGAAATTTAGTGACAATGTATGCCAATGTAGTTAGTTGTATGTAGATAGCCGTATAATTGTCCGAAATATTTTGGAATTCTTTTGAGTTGTGTGTAACTCAGTCCTAGCAGGTGGCCAAATTGTCCAGCCGTGGCAAATTTTCCAGTGCTTCCACATAAAAAATGGCATATTCTACCCTTCATATCTCAATACCTAAATATTTTTGGTACCGGTAAGCATTATTATACCCTACCATTTGTATTCCTCACTGTGTAAAAGTGTAGGCCTATGGCCATGGGTCGTTCTTTAAAAGTCCCCATGGCCATTGATTGAAGACATGCAGTGGTAGGGTATACTGAAACTTTAGTAAAAGAACTCCATCATGTCCATATTTTGTGTCGCTTCTCAAAAAATCTTGGTTGCGTTTTGCCAGAAAAATGATGAAATTTCAGTCATTTTGTGGCAAATGGACATTTGGAAGAAAAATGATGCAATTTCAGTCATTTTGTGGCAAGTTGCCATTATAATGCTACTGCTTGCGGAATAGTATTTTCCCGTGGGGGGCACTAACATTGGAAAAGGGTATAGGTATCAGTGGCGTACCCAGCTTTTGGAATCAGGGGGGGCTGACCATAGTTGTACCGACGAAAGGCATGATTTACCGACAATTTTTTTTACAGACTCCCCCAAAAAAATCGCAAAACATGCCAAATTTTTTCTCCGTCAGCAGCTGAAATCTTGATAAGTGGGGGGGGGGGGGGGGGGGGGGGGGGGGGGGGGGGGGGGGGGGTGGGGGGGGGGGGGGTGGGTAGCGATAGGTTTGTTCACAAAACCGGCAAAAAAAACCCGCATGGTGAAATACGCAAATCTACCGACGGAGGCTCGATTTTACCGACGCCCATATTCCAGGGGGGGCCCTGGACCAACCCCTGGGTACGCCACTGATAGGTATGTGCCGCGCTGAAGACCCCCCTTTTCACCCTCTGCTGCTAGCTCTTATGACCCCCCTTTTGAGCCTGCATCAGTTCTTAAGACCCCCAATGTTATTGAAAATTCAAAAATCGCGAAATTTTGCGTTCCAAAGCCCCAATTCTTCGAAAATTTGGCGTTCTAACACCAAAATTTACGTTCTTGTTTATCAAAATTGAAATTTAGGCCAGTTCTCAAGACCTACTTTTTTGAAAAAATCAGTTCCTAAGACCCTATTTTTCATCATAAAATCGACTCAGTTCAGTTCTGTAGCCCCCCTTTTTGAGACCCTGGGCGGCACACCCCTACCCAAAAAAAGTTGAGTGCACCCCCCGGGAGTATTTTAAGTAACAACATTATTTCCAACAATGTGTATGCATGCTTTTCAAAAATGAACGCACATACTGATTAGGGGCAGTTATTTACTTTTTGGTAGGAGGGTGTCTCAAAAATCTAATTTATCGTTGTCAATTTCATACTTTATAAAGGCCAAGTATTTAAATAACATGTTTCTCGTCCGGACTTTTTTAAAAATCAGTGAGGGCGGCCCTTACTAGTTGTAGTTGTTATTTTTTGTTATTTTTCAGAAGCCAAATTATGAAGCTTTTTGCAAGAATTGTTTCAATATTTGTATCACTTTCTATGCCAATGAGTGTTTCTCGCATCTTTTTCATTAAAATATATAGTTGAAATGATGGACACACTCACACACAACAAAGACAGGTATGATTTTTTATTTTATTTTTGAACTTTAATTTTAATTTTGAAGGAATCTTTGATAACAAATAACAAAAATATTGGAGCGGCATCCAAAATCGGTGCGGGCGGGGACGTGAAACACATAATTTTTGTTACTTGGCCTTACCCCTCATCAGATATTCATTATTTTTTTAACCCCCTCCAAATTAAAAAATAAATACATACATGTACAATAGCTTTAGGGTGACCAAACCCAAAATTTGTATTACAATGTTGAAACTTGTAGAACAAATGTTTTAATCATACATTGTAGCTAACATCTTTGGAATAAAGTGTCCATTTGAGAGGGACCACTAGTCCAACGAGTCTATAATCCGATGTCTCTATTGTACGACGGTTCTTCAGCCCTCAAATTAAGAAATGAAAAGGGCATGGCAATTTCAGGCAATTTGAAAGGGGCACAAGGCAATTATGTACTTTTCAATGGAGTAAAAACTGCCAGAAGTTGAGGGCATCGAGGCAACTAGGTGGGGCACCGACGGCAGTTGCCTTCGGTTAATTTGAGGCGCCTGTAAGTCCACCATTTGATAACCCAAATCAGATAAAAGGTTCTATAGTTTGAGCCTGAGGTGTCGTGCGTCCAGTGTTGTGGGACTCGGACTCGCGTCTTTTTTTCAAGGACTCTGACTCGAGTCCCAGTACTCAAGGACTCTGTCTCGGACCCCAAGGACTCGGCTTCAGGTCCTCATCGAGTCTGACAAAATTGGGGTTTTATGTGTTTTATTTTCATAAATTTATATCATATACCTTGATTTTGTTTTGCTGTGGGACTGAATTCCGCAGCCCGCCGCTAGCAAAAATAACTTGCATATTGATCAATGATTATTGGTTTATCCCAACCGAACCGAGCCAAATGCCCACCAAATAAATCGATTCATCAGTTATTTTGCCTGCCGAGGTGTGAGACTTTTTGTAATACAATTTTACCATGTGGTTGAGCAGGTTGACACAATGATATTAAGGAGCATTCTAATTCTAAGGCTCGAATTCACACCCATTTAGCGCACTCAGGTAGGTGCATTTACACGCCCAAAAGGCATCTATGCATAGCCAAGTATAATTGCATGTACATGAATTGATATTACATGCATAGTGCATACAGCCACTCAGCCAGAACCATCGCGGATCGCCCCTTTCCTATCACCTGACATTTGATAGTGACGTCATATTTTGACTGCCATATTGCATCGTTTGCCAACACAACAAGACTAATAAGTTAATAAATTACTTTGACTGACTGTGATTATACTTTAATTACAATTAAAGAGTATAGCAGGGGCACAGTTTGTACATTCCCGTACCACATAGCCGGGCACCGGTTTTTTGTCCCTGCATGGTCTCGTCATGTCCCAGTTCCCCGTGGGCCAGGCTTGCAATTGATATTTCAGTGAACCGATTGATTGGCCCATCAAAGCTCTTTGTTGGAAGTCACCAGTTTGATTTGCAATCACTCGGTTCATCATGTTCATTAACTTTGTTTAATGTCTGTTGTTCACAGAAAAGACAGCTCTACGTGTTGGCCTCCACATGAACGCCAAGGAAACAAAATACATGGTGTTTAACCAACAGGATCAAGTGAATTAGTCTATGACTTTACATATCTGGGATCCTGGACATTGAGAAGCTTGCAATATATCAAAGCAAGGAAGGCACTAGCATGGAAGGTGTGTAATAAGCTCAATAAGATATGTAGAGCTAACATACAAAAATTAAGCTATTCCAAGCTACAGTGGAAAGCATTCTTCTCTATGGTTCAGAAACATGGACAGTAACAACTAAAGTTTGCAAGCTATTGGATGGATGTTACACCAGGCTTCTTATATCAGCCCTTGATATAAGTTGGAGGTCACACATCACCAACAAAGAACTCTATGGTGATCTTCCTGAAAGTAAAGTAACGAATCAAGAAGAGGCGACTACAGTTTGCTGGACACTGTGTCAGACGTTCTGGGGATGTGGTATCAGATCTAGATTCTATGGAAACCAGTTCATGGCAAAAGAAATGCTGGACGACCGATGTTAAGCTATGGATATCCTAAGTCAAGACACTAGACAAACACCTGCTGAGATGAAGACCTGCATGGAAGGTAGGCGTGTCTGGAGAGCCATCGTTAATGTCTGACAGAAGTCGCCGTAGTGAGAGTGAGTGTTCACATTTGCTCTTTATATACAAAAAAAGGTATCGTTTGTGATTTGTGCCCACACTTATGCTCCTGGATCAGTATTTTTTGTAATTCACGCCAACGTTGGGTTCTAGGATCAGTATCATTAATTATGTCAAAATTATCACACAAGTTCATAAAACCATTTAGCTAAAGGATAATTGTCTTGATACTTGACTTGTGACTGCACTGGACAAAATGACTTGTGATTTTGACAGTGGTGGGTGGCAAGGCTAATCAGATGGGGTTGTGAGTATTCATAGTTTTGAAAATCCATTAGGCCCCCAAAAAAGGAATTGTTTGTTTGTCCATTGAGGGTCCTCAAAAGGTAGGGTCGGTAGGTTGGATTTGTAAAAAAACGGATATTGTATTTTGGGAATATAAATTCGGCATGCATACTGTGAATTAAAGTCCAAACACAAAACACATCACTTTGACAGTATAGAACTCTTTTTCATGAGTTTGAGACATTACATTGCTGCTTTACTCTCGGCTACCACACTTCTAATTTCGATGTTAAAAAGTGGGGTGACGGGGATGAGACGTAACCTGAAATCTAATATCTAGAATTCCTGGAATGATAATTAGTATAGTAGCTTTTATATCTTACTACGTGGTGATAAGAGGATGCATGGGATTACATGCTATCTTATGGAGGGGACTATTGGGGGTTATTTTATAGATATTATTGTGGGTTTTGAAATATAGGGAGTGCTCTTAATATAAATTATATATTATAAAAGAGCATGTATATTAGGGATAGGTGGGTTTATATTATTTTTACAAGTTAAAGAAACATTTTATTTTCAAAATGATTGGGAAACATATGGTAGGAGCATAAGGGAAGAGTGCTGTAGAGTATTTAAATATATGGGGAAGAAAATATAAAAAATTATATTTTTTGTTTTTGAAGTTTGGTGGCTCTGAAAAGAGCCTTCTTAGGAGTGTATAGAATTTTATTTATTTATAAGTAAATAATGGGAAGATGCATATTTGTTTAGAACATTTGTTCATTTAAACTCTTTTTGGAAGGTGGGGTGGCTCTGAAAAGAGCCGTTTGTGCTGCAATAGCGAAATATTAATGCCGTCTTGTTTCTTGTCTCCTCTGGTTTGTAGACTGGAGGGATGGGCCCGGGTAGGTACTCATAAGAGGCATCGGGCGTGTGTTTCTCGGTGTTTTCTTGGTACCGCCTGGTATGGTGCTTTACGTTTCCTTGAAGTTGCTCTGTCGTTATGAGCTCTCGCCCTTGATGCCGCTTTCCTGACGATCTCTCTTTCTAGGATCTCCTTCGCCAGCTCCAATTCTTGTGGTGGACATTCCATTTGAACTCTCCTTCTCGCCTTCTGTTCAGCTTGGTTGCATTCTGCTTTACAGGTGGGTATTACGTTGGTGGCAAGATCATTCAAAAGGATAGATAAGATCTTGTTGTTGTTGGCAGTATCTGCCTTTTGGACCTCTATCTGGGCTATGACCGAGAAAGAAAAGTCGCCTCCTAATGTAGGCAGGTGACGGTTGGTGTCTAGTGATTCAGAAATTTTGGAAGAACCGTCTATGACAGTTTGTAGTTGAGCTTGTCTAGATTCTAGACTTGCAAGGTGGGAGTAGTTTCGCTCTACCGTCTTAACAAGGTTGGCAACAAATTTAAAAGTAACAGAGGAAAGGCGTTTCTGAATAATAGACGGTATGGTGACATCGGCGCTCGTTTGTTTTGATGGGATAATTTGTGAGTCCTGAATTTGGTATTGATTGGATAAATTTGGGGGGAAGGACTGATCAATCAGACGCCCTTTGGGAGATGGAGAAGGTTTGAGAGGAGATGGAGGTGATTTGGTGAGGTCCAATTCTTCTGAGCTGGAGGCGGAGCTGGAGGCGGAGCTGGAATCTTCTGACTGCTTTCTGTTTGGTTTCTTCTGTTTGTTGCGGCGGCTGAGTTTGTTGTGGCGAGCTGGAGTTGACATCTTGTTGTTGGTTGAGAGAACACGGTGTTGACTGTAGAGTAGACACGGCGGGAATGAATTGGTAGTATGATTATGGGGGTTTCTTATGCAGTTATTGCGGACGTGCGAGAAATAGGTTATGTCTGTAACTTTCTCGGTGGTAGATTTTGGCGGGGATATTTTGGCGGGGATATTTTGGCGGGAATATTTTGGCGAGATTTGGCGAGATTCGCCGTTGGGAAAATTTTATCGTAGAGATGCACTCGGACGTCGGTGAAAATGAATATTATCGTCCATTTTGTATTTTTTATTGGTGGCGGATGTGGGATCGGGTTTTCTTTGGATATGGATAATGTGTTATATTTGGAG
The DNA here is from genome assembly GCA_035610835.1 of Ophiura sarsii. Taxonomy (NCBI): domain Eukaryota; kingdom Metazoa; phylum Echinodermata; class Ophiuroidea; order Amphilepidida; family Ophiuridae; genus Ophiura; species Ophiura sarsii. The sequence goes on from CM069444.1 coordinate 118,721, forward strand.
GGATTTGAGGGTGGAAATAGGTGTTATTATGTGGAGTATTTGTTTATTCCGTCGTATGTGAACGGGGGTATATACTTATATTTTAGAGATCTTCATGTCAAGTTCTCTGTTTAAAATAGATATGGGTTGAGGGATAGTTATATTTGATTGAATAGGGGTTTTAGGTACAGGGGATATGTATTATAAGGATGTTACTATGTGGAACTGAGTGGGGGTGATGCTATCTTTATTGGGAAACAAACCAATTAAAGTATTGTATAGAGGGGTGGGTAGGGTGGAATTATTATATTCCATAGGAGGGTAAGAACAGTCTATAAAGTATTAAGATTTAATATTTATAGGGGGAGATGTAAAATATATAAAATTTTACATGTGTGTCATAAATAAGGATAGATGAAGAAAATGAGGGTAAGTTGAGGGGTGTTAAAATATTAAATTATTAACGTATATGTAGGTTACTAGGTGTTAGAGCTGTGAGCTAGCGAGACTAGTTTCTGGGTCGCTCAAACCCGTCTTCAGTCGCCTTGTAGAAAATAAAATAAGTTAATTAAACTTATGAGTTGCTCTGGGTGGGTGGTACTTGGGAGTATATATATATTCATTCTATGCGTACACTTATTATTGTATGAAATAAGTTGTGTCGTTATGAATGAGATCGGTGAAGTTATGGGTCGTTCTTAAATAATGTTCAAGTGGAGTTATGGTGGCTCTGAAAAGAGCCTTTTGACATGTTGTCCATTTTTGGTAGGACTATTTATTATAGAATTGTTTTAGAAAAGAGATAAGGATTTATGGTGTGGCAGTATCAACTGTTTCACCATTGTCTATCTCGGGATCTTCTAGAATAATCATGTCTTGGGGGTGGTGTTGATTGAAATCTATAAACTGTTCGTAGGATCGGGTGTAAAAATCATTGAAACCTCTGCTCTCTACTTCTAGGTCTTGTAACATCTGAAGTGTTGGAGAGCCTGAGCGTGGGTTATTTGAAACCGTATCAATATTTTGGTAGTTCGATTTCGGGAGTTTAGCTTTGACTAAGCTATCATTTAGATTCTTAGCTCTGCTATATGCTATAATGGGGGTGTCGGGAAGATGTTATTAAGGATGGGATCTTTAGAGATAATATCCCAGTGTTTGATGAGGGCTTTTTTGATGTGTTTACTAGAAATATGGGGATAGTATTGTGATTTGAAGACCAGTGGTATAGTATTATCATGTGTCTTCTCTGCTATGTAGTGTGTTCTGTTGGTGAAATTCACGCCTTTTGAGGCTGATGTAATTTCTGATTGGGTATAACCTCTTTCTAAGAGTTTCTTGAAGAATACGCTCTTTTTGTCTTCATAGGATTTGGGATTGCTGGAATTTCTGACGTATCTTATCAGTTCTCCTTTGATAAATCCTCGGAAAACATTTGGGCTGTGGCATGAGGATCTCTCTAGATAACAATATGTTTCTGTGGGTTTTGTGAAACATTTGATGTCTAGGATATTAGATTTCATAAACCTTTCTCCTTTATATATGACTAGGTCTAGAAATTGGATTTCTGTGTTAGAGGCTTCATAGGTGAATTTGATGGAGTCATGTAACTCATTTATTTGTGCGGTGAATTGTTTCAATTCATCCATGGTGCCTTCCCATGCTATGAATGTATCATCCATGTACACGAAGAGGGATTTGATTATGGGTTCTGAATCGTATATTTTTTGTATAAGTTTGTTGACAACTAAGCAACTAATACTAGGGCTTGATCTTAAACCCATGGGGGTGCCTGAGGTTTGGAGAAAATATCTGCCGTTAAATTCAAATGCATTGCGGTAGAGTATTAATTTGAGCAATTGGCTCATGTGGTGTAGTCCGGGGATCGGTGGGTTAATAGAATTAGCTTCAAGATTTGCCAGGGTTTCCATGGCTACTTCATAAGCTTCTTCTTGGGGTACTGAGGTGAACATGCTTTTAACATCAATACTTCCTAGTATGATATTGTTTGCGAGTATAAGGGTTTCTATCTTTCTGATTGTGTCGGCCGTGTCTTTCAGATAGAAGGGAGATTTTTGGACGGTTGGGAGTAAATATTTGTCTACGAATTCTGAGATTCTGTTAAGGGGACTGCTTACTGAGGATACCACTGGTCGGCCTACAAATTTTGAGCCTTTCGGTGGTATTTTGTGTACCTTAGGAAGCATGAAAAATACTGGTGTATTCTTCTCGAGATTCTCATATGGGTCTAGGTATTTGGAAAGGGGTTTATCTATTTCTTTAGACAAAGACATTTCGTGTATCACCTCGTTTATCATTTTGGCAGTGTCGGGAGTCATATCATAGTCTAGTTCTATGTATGATTTGGGATCGCTTAGTTGTCTGTAGCCTTCTAAAATATAGTCTTTGGTAGACATAACACAGATACCTCTCCCTTTATCATACCTTTTAAGGATGATATTAGGGTTGGTTTTCAGGGAGTTGATTGCTTTTAATTCTGTCTTATTCATATTAGGTTGGACAGTTTTTATGGGGATGTTGGAGAATTCTATTTTGATGGTTTCGAGGTAGTCCTCTAGAGCGTGGTTATAAGTTGGGTTTGGGTTCCATGTCGTTGGGTTGCGGAATTTATGTTTAGATTTCCAGCCTTTGATATTGGCTATGTATCTAATTCTCATACTTCTAGTAAGGATTTGTAGTGATAACATAAGGGTTCTTTTAGTTGGTTTGTTGGGTGTCGGGATATAGTTAAAGCCTTTCCCTAGTGCTAGGATTTCATCGTCGGACAGTATATAGTCCGAGAGATTCATGATGAAATTACTCGCTTTGGAGATAAGGTTTTGACGTTTAGACTTTCTAGTAGCGGATCTTTTAGATCGGAAGGAATTCTTTTTCCATTTGTTTTTATGTTTATTCCTATTTTGGGATGGCTGTCTAAAACAGCGTGGCATGTTTTTAATAGTACCGTATTATACTTCGTATTATGCGGTCTATATATGCGTATAGGAGTGGGATTGATGATACCACAACAATTAGTTGTAGTGTGGAATTTAGTGAATAAAATAGGCATAAAAACTCTTTTGTGGTAGCTCTGAGAAGAGCTTTTGTATACTCTTTTGTGGTAGCTCTGAGAAGAGCTTTTTGTATGTACCTTTTTAATGTAAAAGGGCTGCTGTAGTACTAGAAGTCTGTAGTCTTTTCCTTTGTTGATTCGCTGGTTGAGTAGACGGAGCGGTGTTGCGTGTGTATACACGGAGCAGTAGAGTGATAAAATCTGTGTATACCAAAAGTGTATACCAAATTGTTGACAGACACAACAGACAGACACAGACTGACTGACTGACGAAGCATGCTGCCATAAGGTCTCTTCCTACGGACGACCTAATGACACCAAAGCTGTTATAATAATAGGCCATTCCAAAGTAAAATTATGATCACCGCTGAATTATTGAATTGGAGAAAAAGGCCTTCAAAGTCAGTAAAATTTATCTTCACTTGGCTCTCCAAAATATTCTGTCCAAACTAAAACAGGACCTCATTTCGATACATATAATATAAACAGTGGCGTGTGCAGGATATTGTGAGTGAGGGGGCCACTTGGCCATAAATGAAATTCCCCCCGACTCAGATTCTTCTCAATTCCCCCGATGTACCCAAAAAATAGTAAAAGGTAGCCCCAATATTTTTTTTCCAGTCATGTCGTGAATGTCACGTAAATGGGGGGGGGGGGGGTCAAAAAAATGTGTACGGTCAAAAAAAAATTGCAGTCACAAAATCGCACCGTCACAAAATCGCACAGTCAAAAAGACAGCACAGTAAACAACTAATGGGCAATTATGAGCGTTTTCATCATTTTTATCTATAACATTTGCTTTTTTTACCATCCTGGTGCATAAACTTGTCAACTACTAGTATACTACACATTTGCCCACTATTTGTCCATTTGGATTACACCCCCTCCCCACACAAACATTTTTTTTACCGGCGGCCCAGCCCCCGACTGGCAGTAGTTTCCCCCGACTGATCATCCCCCCCCCCACCGACTGATAGACCAAACTGGGGGGGGGGGGGGGGGCCTAGGCCCCCCCTCCTTTGCGCACGCCACTGATTATATATACATAAAATCATACATTATACAAATGTCACAGTGTTACATTAAATTATGATAATATTCAGTTATGAATGGAAATTTCAGATTTGAATTGACCAAGTGACATATTTTCAAAATCAGTAGGCCTACGGATAGATATAGATGGTGATAAACAGTTCCATAGACGGCCAGACCTGAATAGAAAAGTGCACATACCAGAGTTAGAGTTGATTAGAGGATTGATTGAGGTATTACTTGTATGATTTCTGGTAGTATGACTGTGATAGTTATGTACAAATTCAAAATTGGATGATAAATAGGTTGGACTAATATGTTTTAAATATTTGAATACAATAATAAGCGTTTGAATTGTTCACCTATCACTTAGTATGAACCAGTGTAAAGGAGCGTATGAATTCAGAAGAGTGTGGGCCAGCCAAATGCTTGCATGGCACGACATGTCTTATTGTGTAGCATTTGCATGAAGCTTGGATTACTTTAGCCTTTAAAGTGAAAAAATGAAGACAAAACCAGACTTTACCTTCTTGAGAATGAGTTGCATAAAACCTGTGTTTCACTTTCGCTTTTGACAAAATAAGTGTAATTTTAAGCTAACAAAAAGTTTATTTAACATAATTTGATTCCCCCCCCCTAATTTTAACATGTAATTCTTGTCGCTCTTATAGTGAAGTTTGACTTTTATATTAGGCAAGTCTTTCCTAAGTTACTCATAAATAAAATATTGACTGTATTTTCCGTTTAAACAGATATTTACTCAATCATACTGAATATCAGCTTCCAATTTAGGGCATTTTTAAATATTTTGTTACGATTCTCATCCTTAAGTACTCAGTAGGGGTGGGTAAGTCTTTCCTGCTCTCATAAATAATATATTGACTGTATTTTCCAATTAACCCTTTGAACACTGGCGCTGGCGGCCGGATTTCAGGCTTATACGAGTATAGCACTAGCGGCCAGATTTCCAGCCGCTAACATGAGCGCACTGTTTACAAGCTGGCCCTGGCCACTCCACTGTTTGAAGGAAAAGTTTGACAAATTTTGTTCAGAAAAGTTGATAAATATTGAATCAATTATCAGACGCCAACTCGTATCACAGATGCTTTCATTTCATAGCTCTCAGACAGAGACCTATGATTCAGAACTAGGGTAAAATAGGTTGTCCCACTTGACCTGGTGTAGCTTGCTACCCAGGGTCACACAACACCTTTTGGGCAATTCCACGTTACTCACGTTACGCTTTTTCACTACGTTACACGTTTGGAAGTGCCATATTTTTTAGAAGAACTAGCTTGACAGAATTATTTTTTCTGCAGTAGTTACACAAGACCCAACACTAACTTTATATGCAATTAGAATTGCAGGACAAGACATGACTTGCGAGTGAGAAGGAAAACACTTTTGTTACTCACGTTACGTTTGACTACCTAATACGACAAATTATGTACAATTAGGGTCCTGGGTATGCAGTTTTCATTACGTAAATACTAGACAGGGAATTAATGCGCTGGGCAAACGGAAGCACTGTATTTGATATGAACTCCCGGGGTGCTCAGTGGTCATTACAAGAGGGTATCATGCGCGTCCAAGAAATCACGTATTTAGGGTGGTTTTTGAAGCCAGGGCACGTTACGTATGTAACGTGTTTAGGGTATCAAAACAAGGAAAATCAGGAAAAGGGTATACTTTAATACAATGGTCTTACGTATTTAGGGTCCTTATTTTCTTTTATCTATGACATTTTTTAATAGCCGCGTTATATTCCTCAATCTGTTCCCGTCGCAATTCATCCTGGCATCGGCCCTGTTCTGGCGATTTTTCAATAGGCGCCTCTTCGTCCCATTCTTCGTGTTGTGTAAAAAATGACGGGAATTCGGAGAATCCACATAGACTTTAGCAAGTCTTGCCATTTATAGTATTCAACGGCAACAAAAGGGGTATAGTGGCGTATGTTTAAAGAATACGGATTTCTCCTGGGGCTTACTAAAGACTATTAAGCTTAGGATTCAAATATACAAATTACGTGCTTAGGGTATGTTAAGGTATCAAGGTATTTGGATTACTTGTTTAGGGTATGAAAATACTGAAATGACTTGCTTAGGGTATGCAAAAACTGTCCTTACTTGTTTAGGGGGTACTTTTTCACATTTATGCAATTACTTATTTAGGGTACTTTTTGAAAGTCCTTGGACGCGCATGATACCCCCTTGTAATGACCACTGAGCACCCCGGGTATGAACTCTCCGCACCGACCCTAGATTACATCCCCAAGTCTTCAATATTACCGTACGGCAGCTAAAGCCGTACAAAAATAGAGGGCGACTGAGAGTTACAGTCTATAATCAGGGAGGTGTCAAATAGACACCTCCCTGCTATAATCGACCACTATTTCTTTGGCTGATTCCCGGTACACAGGATCCCCTTTAAATTAGTTGTGTGGAGCCCATTGATGCAGGGAACAAGCATAAACGACGGCATTGCAGAAAGGTAATCATGGAAAAAATTATAGTCATTAAAAAACCTCTAAAATCTCCAGAATTTGTGAGCGTAGAATAACATCGATGGGTACCAAAATAATCCGTAAATAATCCGTAAGTATTTTTCTATGTAAGGATAACTTAAATTTAACTACCAGTAAATTTATTTTTTGTTTTAAAATAAATACGACGTAGGAAGTCAATGCTTGTTTTTGTAGCTATGCAAGGACACGCTCAACCTTTGTGATGATCTCAAGCCATCTGATCATTACGTTGTCGTTGTGATCGACAAATGCTTGTTTTGATTATAGAGTAAGACTAAGAGTTCTATGAACTCAGTCTAGAACTCTGTCATGTGAGTCCGAGTGCATGCCAAAATCCATGTTCTTCCAGATAAACCAGGGACTATTAATATCATGATAGGGCCTAGGGGACACTTTAAAAAGAAAATGGACCGACACTGCATAATTCTGCACTGATGTGATGATGCTATTGCCAATGCTTGAGCTATTAAAACTAGTAAAAAAGCTTAAGATTGCGGAATAACAAATACAATATTGTTCTTTCTTCAACTCGGTTATGAGCATAAACAACAACTTTGTTTTATCAAACACCATTCAAACTTATCGCTATATTTCGTTCTATCCTGCCCTGCAAATCATTCGTTCACATCCACTTTCGGTATGTTTCTGCAGCGGAATACACAAATACACAATACGTCGATTTATCGATCAGTGATATATCGATATTTTGACGAATCACAATATCAATGCGCAAGCTATTTCTATTTGCGTCGGATTGGTAAACACGGCCTAACACACGTACGTTTAATGTATCAAATAGGGAACTAATTAGCTGTACGATTGACCGACATATCCGACGGGGTGATATTACAAGATTAATCCCAAACAAATTGGAAATTATATCCATTGGAAATTGCGTGTCCAACAATCCGGGCCATCAACACTACGGGATAGCAATCTGCTTTCTATGATCTGTAAGCTTATAGGCTATAGCGCACGCACATACGGGTGCTTCCATCAGTCCGAAGTCCCATCAGTCCGAAGGCCCGCTAGTCCGAAAAATGAAAAAAAATAATTCGGACTAACGGGCCTTCGGACTGGCGGGGTGTTTTGATTTTATTTATTTTTTCGGACTAGCGGGCCTTCGGACTGACGGGGCGTTTTGGATAATTTACAATAAATAGTATTTAGTTGTGTTTTTTTGGCTATGACTCAGGGGGTGCCACTTCAAAATATTTGGGTATTTTCAAGTATAAATAACTCGAAAACCAAAATAGATATGACCACCGGGTGAGGTCATGTGAATGGGTAAATGGATGAATTAAAGTACTAAAATATTAAGTCGGGGGGTACTACTCCCTACGGGTACAAATATTAAAAGACTTGAATAAATAACCAATGCAAATGATTTAAAAAAAAGAAATGTTATGACTATTTGGTTACTAATTCAAATCATTTTATCGTTAACATATATTGGTCCCCGGGGGTGCACCTACCCATGAACATGTTAAGATTATAAGTTACTACTAACAATATATTGTTATGACTCAGCGGTTCTGAAACAGATGAAAGAGTTTTGAAAAAATAATATTGTCCCAGATATCCTGGGGGTTCTCCTCTCCATAATAATTGGACTGCTACCACTCTCGAATAGTAAAGCGTTTTCTTAACTGCTACTTGTTATTTTTTATTTATTGATTTGATCTTTGTGCGGCGCATCCGTTTGAGTTTCCTTGCGGTTTAAAATACGGCTTTAATGCCTATTTATATTTAATTGGGTAGCAACAATTTTCTCAAACTAAGGGACCATTCATTATTTATGCTGGAGGGGTGTTGGGTAAAATATAGGGGGGGGGGTGTCATGTAACTGTCATATGTTGAAATAGGGGGGGGGGGCTATGTAACTTTTTATTCTTAAACAGGGGGGGGGGTTGAGTAATTTTGTTAACTATCAAGATGGTGATTGGGGTGATTTTAGAGGCTATTTTGGAGTGTAAATGCCATTTTTTCGACGATCTGTTGAAAAGACGCCTATATAATCATCAACGGTTGAAACATGGGGTGTATAAAAACATATTAATTAGCCTAAAGGCCTATGTTCCGGGCCAAAATCCAACAATATATGATTAAAAACGGTATTTTCTTGCATGCTTTTTACCCTCTTCTCACTCTCACTTCTGCACCTAAGCTCACAATAGTAGAATGTTGCATACGTTTTGTCAGGATGTTCTAACTTTTTTGGGGAAATATAAAGACTCACAAAATCACCCAAAATGTATAAATGTATGACAAATTTTCCGCATCGCTACGCTCGCAATGTAGGCCTACTTATACAGTATAATTTCACACAATCAAAAGATCAAGAAGGGGTATCATTAAATTATTGGCCGTTCAGAGCGGGGCACAAACAAAACTTACCAACGAATCCATGGACAGATGTGATAAGATGAGATGTGACAAGGTGTTTTTTTTTTGGGGTGGGGGTTGTGTAAAGAACTACTGGTTAGCAGGGGGGGGGGGGGGTCATGTAATTTTCAGTTTCAGCTGTAGGGGGGGTTAGGTAATTTTGACATACGAGTCTCGAATTTGTCCCAACCCGCCCTCCACCATAAATAATGAACGGTCCCTAAAAGAGACAAACCGTGGGTTGTAAAACGATACAGTTTATTCAAGCCCGTGAGGGGGGGGGGGGGGGGGGGGGGGGGTACTCGGGTTTGGTTTGGTCGGGGTGTGCCGCAACACCTATGATTTCCAAGGGTGATTTTGGAAAAAACGGTACCCAATTTCTAAGGATTTGCGGCCTCATCATCATGATCATTATAGACTCAATTTTCGCACAATTATCGAGAAAATATCTACAATTTTAGCAAATGTTCGCGACAAAGTAGCCAGAATTTTTGCGAAAATAATAACCATTTGTAAAAAGTGACCCCATTATTAGGGAATACACAGCATAATTCATACTCATGCTTAGATCTCCACATCGGTATACGGGGATGAGTAACCTCCCCCCCCCCCCCCCCCCCCCGCAGTTCCGGGATCGGCCCAGCCTTGATGGGACCGTAGGTTATTACCGGGAACACAGGGCTGATGCAAGGGGCACAAATGCCCGGTAATAAAGACCTTTTCCCATCCAAAGTGCGGGCCACAGTGTCCCTCACTCAGCGTAAAGGGGTATTAAGAGATCCTTCACGGTTTTTTCACATATTAGTAATGCTTTATTATACGTACCACCCAAAATTCATGGATTTTATAGCGTTTTGAGTTCGATTTGGGATCATTTAGAAACTACCCAAATACAAGGTCCCAGTATTTTTGGAAGAAATCTGCCATGAGGGTTTCTATGTATATCATGACTGACCTCCATGATACAATTGGTGATGGTGGTGACTTTTAACCAAACTACAAAAAAGTGATAAGCACTAATACACCATCAAACATGTCAAAAATGATGTGAAATGAAAATGTCTTTATTTTTTATTTTTAATGATTTTTTTGAAGAAATTTTTCATGAGAGGTTTTATATGTATATTATCTATCTTAACAAGGTAAAAATATTTAATTTACATTTCTGGGAAATCACTCTGTGCCTCTTAGCTTTAAGCCCAACTCATTTCACCAAACAATCGAAAATAAGTCAAAAATGTATAAACATAAAAGCCACAATGTTGACCCCACCAAAAAGAAGAAGTTTGGTGTCATCCAGTTTGTTATTCTTGTCCCCGCCCATTAAGGCCCCTCCCCCCCGCCCCAATGTTGATGCTGGCGAGGGGCCACAATAGCTCCACACTTCTTTGGGCCTATTCTGTTCTATCAAGAATTCCGAAGCCCCTATCATAAACCCTATAGCTGGTACATAAGTTGAGTGCCTCCCCCTCAACCAAACCCCGTCAAATTTTATTTTCAGAACTCCTCAAAAATCTCTTTCCAAAAATGTAGGGTCGTAAGAACTTAAGAGATATTTGATAAAAGGTCGGGACCCCTACATCTGTTTAGTATAAGGAACGCCAATTCGAATTTGGGCTCAAAATGGGAGGGGGTAAGGGAGGGGCGGAAGAGGGTGACAAAAGAAGGGGTCTGCAGGGCGGCACTTATCATGCTTTCCAATGTCAGTTACCGTCACCGGCCAGTGAGAAGCGGTCATGTTACTATATAAGGCCCACGGTGGTGTTACCATCGCCAGTGAAGAAATTATAGACGCGTACAGCGACCAAATACAGGGCTTAACGCTTAAATATTGCCCGAATTTGCGTATTTATGATTATTTACGATAGTGATGGAAAAGTATAATGAATGCGCCTCAACGCCGAAAGAACATACATTGCTGAATTGATAGATATGTCCCTCGCGCGCGTGTCCATCGTCGTCTGACGAAATCTTTAACAGACAGTGAGCCCTCTCTTGATTTAAGTTTGAAACCACACACGAAACCGAACTTACAGTGTGATTGCGCTCTCTCCATTAGAGATAAACAAAATCAAGGGGTGTAACCAGGGGGCATGAGGCGGGGTGCATCATTTTGGTTGTTCGGTTTTAGTGGGTGGAAGGGGGGGGGGGGGGGGGGGGGGGGGTACTGCGCCATTTGTCCCGAAGCAATGGTTATGACGTCATATTTTGTCGATTTAAGAACTCTTGTATTGGATTTACGTGCAAAACATATGCCCTTCATCATACTTTCACAGGTGTGCAGTTCATTTCAAATTTCAGATATTCTAAAATTGATGGTTTTCTAAACAATTCGAGAAAGAAAATCGAACTGCACACCTCAGAATTGAAAAAAAACCCCCATAAAACAAGTCAACTTTGTTGTGCCTTTGAACAGAGTGGCGGCCGGGAAGCGTGGGAATGAGAATTTTAACACAGTTTTTACACTTTGTGGATTAATTAATGTAACATCATTGTTATGTCATTTTTTATAAATTATAAGGCCGCCCATGCGTTTAGTTTTCTTTTGATTTATTCATCTATCATCAATTTATCTATTGATTTATTGAACTCTGTATCTAAATTAAAATGCGTAAACAAATTATATTATTGCTCGGTAAATACGTTATTTAAAGGCATATTATGTGATCTTTTCCCGAAAGCGCCCTCTATTCATTATTTTTTTTAGAAAGTAGATTTTATTGCAGATTTACATTTTTGACCATAAATCATACATCATACATAGGCCTACATTTCAAGTTACAGAGCGATACGATTCCTAATTACCTCAGAGTGAAGTTAGAGTGAAAATATAAACTGTCGGTGTTATCCGACAGTTTATTTTCACTCTAAAATCATGATTTGAAGTAATTAAGAACCATATCGCCCTGTAACTTGGAATGTATGAACGATTTATTATCAGAAATGTAAATCTGCAATAAAATCTTCTTTTCATTTTCTTTCGATGTTAAGGGCGTTCCGTGGAGAATATATCTTTAACTTGAGTTCAGCTTGATTATAATAATAGCAAACTTGTTGTAAAACTATTTTACCTGGCCAACAATTTCTCCTTTGCACACTTTATATACCTACATTCAGAGAGTCACTTTATTAGCCTGTTATAGCTAGGCTAATGATTATATAATATACAATTATAAGCAAGTTTGCGACCGGGTTTGCGACCTCTTTGATTTGGGCTGGTAACACAATCCCACAGTGCATTCCGTTAAAAAAAATGTAAATTATTTGTCACGATACGTATCACGTGATAACCACGATCGTTTTCGCAAAATATCGCAAAATGGCGCGGTAACCAGGCATCAAATTTCGTCATTTTAGGGGCACGGCCACTTTGGCCTTAAGAATATACCAAGGCCAAACCAAGGGCACACACGGCCTCTGTTAAAAATAGGGCACGGCCATTAGGCCTAAAAAAAAGAAGTTTGATTGGCGTAACATGACCAAAACAAATAGGGTAGGTCGGTCGGGATTTTTTTGTTTTAATTATTTTTTTATATTTTTCAAATCACCTACTTTTGAACACTTGAAAGACAGCAGTACACACAAATCATAGCTCTAGCGTATTTAATTGCCGGGCAAAAATGTATTGTTGTGTGGTCGGTCGGGTTACGCCAATCAAACCTTTTTTTTAGGCCTTATGACCGTGAATTTTTTACTGATCCGAGGGCATCGTAGTCTACTAAATATACCCTTTTCCCTTTTTTTGTTACTATATGAACATGTACCGATAGAGGGCTCACTCACCATGGACCGCTCCCCAGACGACGCTGGACACGGGCGTATTTACGAATATTCAGGCAAAAATATGCGAACGAGGTTACGTGATCAAGTGAATGGGACGAACGCTTAACACTAACAGCGGTTTAAATTCAAAAAATGATACTGACAATGCGGATGGTTAGCCATCCTCAGTGGTTTTTGGATGAAATAATTTAGTTCCAACGTGTGATGAATTTTATTGGGTCATATAATCAAAATTCACTGTTACATTGAAACCAACGGAAATTCAAAATTACGGCCGTTCGTATCCACCGTCGTCTGCCGCTCCCCATCCTCTGATCTCACCCCCGGGAAAAGGTTGCCGGTCGGTTCTCGGATTGGAAGTATCAGGGGGGGGGGGGGGTGTTGTTCGATTGTGTGACTGTGAAATTATACAAGGTATACTACAGCAACTGCAATTTTGTCATAGCTAACCAAAATATTTATCACACAGCTTATTAATTTATACTTAAAGGCCTAATAATTATTTTCTAAGTATCAAAGTATAATATCCTTCTTAAATACGTTCTCGATGCACCGCCAGCCACTTTCCTGTAAATCAAAAGAGAAAGAAGTCAATATCTAAATTAGTAGAGAATAATTTGACGTTTCAGCCCATCAGCTTGCTGATGTAGTCCTTGAACTTTGAATGTTCAGGGTTGATATGTAGGCCTACGTGACGTGTTCTACCGAAACCAGACGGAATTAGCAGAGCTCCAAACTGAGAAATAGCCCAAAACATAATTGGGGTGTTTTTGGGGGGATTTTGAGTTTCTTGTAAATAATTGAACTTCATAGTGGTTATTATAACATTAGTGTGACAGTTTAAAAAATCAATCTACACCCCCCAAAAAAAAACCGGCCGCGTGACAGGCGCCATATACTACCACTCAACCACGGAGG
>CM069444.1:132511-236533 GCA_035610835.1 Ophiura sarsii
AAAATTCTTTACAAATAATAACCACGCGATGTTTGTCAGAATTTAAAACCCGTCAAATATTCGCGCCAATTCTTTTGTGTCCATAAAAGCTTTTGTGTTCACGGATTAATGCCATATTGGAAGACAGCTGGTGGCTACGAGCTTAATGTTTTGAATAGGAGCGTTATACTATAGAATTGTTTACGATATCATGTGCAATAAAGTTGTACGTGGGTAAATCTTTATACTGTATGATGTAATATATTTTTGAAGCATATAATTGTTGCCAAATTGATCGATACGAATCTATTGTTGTGTTCATGCTCGTTAACTGTTATCTTTGTGTCGAAAAACGTAAATCTAGGCGAAAAATGCGGTAGTCGTTGGCACCTTCATAACCATGTAGACTTTCATGAGCATTATCTCCTGTGATTTATCCCAGCTTGTCTTGCTGTTTAAATGTAAATATAAATAATTAATTATATATAATTATGTCAATGATAATTTTCAATATTTTAAAAATAAATTTTAAAACTCATGTTCATTCAAATGTATGCAACGTTGACAGATTTGGATAGTTTTAGTGTGAAATGTTGTAAATAATTATGCCCATCTTTCGTACTCAAAACATTTGTGCATTTTGCCTCTTTTTGGTTTCAAAATTTAATTCATGGTTTTTATGCGCACGAATATTTTGCACTTAAAATAAATGACGTTTCATCAATTTGTATAGTGTGTTCAATTTAAAAGTTTTAGAAGGTTAGTGACATGACCTCTGCTTACACAACAGTTGTCTAATTGTAATTGGTCATTTTAATATGTACTTTTGGAGGTTGCAAACTGTGGCAATGTTAATAATGTCATTACAATTCTTGTTTTACAGACTTTGGAATTACCGTACTGGGACAAGTTTGTATTATATATATTTTATGTATACTCAATTGAAGGTATGTACAATTTATTATTCTTTGGTGCAATTATACATCTTCGGCAACGGAAGAAATAACAGTGTTGATTAAATATATGTTCATAAAACAAAATTATATTCCTGTTTTGGATGGTGTGAGAATCCTTGGAGAGGTGGCATCTATAGATCTCCTACATTTTTAGTTTAGGCGTTAGAGTTTATAAATTTCATGGGTTTCTATTACCAATATAGAATTCCTTATGTGTGATTAGCGGTGGCAGCGCATTATTATTATTTGTGGCATTTTAAAAAGGACGCCATTTTATATCTACGTTTTTACATGTCAGTCAAGGTCATATTTCTGGAAATATGTCGGGCCGAGGCGGTTAATGCTAGTAATGTCGGACTAGAAGGCCAGAGAATGAAATTTCTGATTATATCGTTGGTTTATATGTATTGTTGTAAATGCTAATATTTTCAATTTTGGAAATGCTGTTCTTGCCATGAAATTAATTCAAAATGTATGCCATTGAGACGTGTGAGACCTAAAATAAATCATCGTATACTCATTTTAACCAATATTTTGTGCAATAAATCATAAAAGTTGAATACATCGTATAATATATTATATTGCTATATACTCAATGCATGTTCATTTAATTCACAGTGCTATGACATGTTACGTGTATCTACCAGTATATACCATGTTAACCTCACTATCTACCAGTTATGCAGTATGCCATTTCAACTAACATCATCAATTAAGGTGGGCAATCTATTTTAATTATATACATTTCATGGAACTTCATCGTCATTTTTACTGCAAGTCAACGTGATACAAATTATTGGATGTGCAATATTAATTAAATAATAAAACATATTTTGGTCATCATTTT
Organism: Ophiura sarsii; assembly: GCA_035610835.1. NCBI lineage: Eukaryota > Metazoa > Echinodermata > Ophiuroidea > Amphilepidida > Ophiuridae > Ophiura > Ophiura sarsii. The sequence continues at coordinate 134,294 of CM069444.1, forward strand.
ATATTGTAACTATATGCGAAGATGTTATGCAATGATTAATGTTTTGTACATGGATTAGTTTGCAACGGTGAATAGATAGATACCTTTGGTTTAACTACGATTCATGAGACAAGTTGTAGGAAGTTTTATATACTTATTGCTTCGTTTTCGTTGGTTTATATACCCTCGATACTAGGCAGGAGTAGAGTGATAATTTATCTGTGGATATTTCGTTAGTTTATATACTCTCGATCAGAGCACAAGATAAAGAGATTTTGATTTATATGAGATTTGTGGATATTTTAACGAACTTTAGCGTGGTTACGCGTGAGAATTTTGCTATCGTAATATATAAGTTTTCAGAGTTAAGACTTATGATGATGGCAAACATTTTCATTGTTGGTGACATTTAAGCCAGGAGATTGATATTAATCATTGTGGAGGTGTATGTTATGATGATGGTGATATTATGTTAAATGATATACTTAATGATAATTAAAATGTTTATGTATTTGTTTACTGATGCTACGGAACCCTTGTTTGAGTTTATATTCCAGAGTTGGTGGGCCGGTGTTTGTGGTTTCTACATGTACGTGTTCTTCATGATTGGTACGTCGAGGGCTGGAGTGCAGAAGGGAATCTTTCGATCATGACGTAGGATTTCCACCTGAACTTTGGCTTGATAACTATCCCATGAGTGTATAGTCGTCGTTGTTGCGTCATTCAACTAGTCGTTGTCTACAAGTCGTCGTTCATCGTCATGTTACTGTTATCCGGATGTGGTTTTGTCGTTAAGGTATTTTATCATATGTCAGACAAGTTATAAAGGTCTGAATGAAATTATTATATTGATGTCGTGGACGACATAGATTCTTGGTTCAATATTGCAGCTGCTTCTGGAGAAACGTTGCCAAGATTTTATATCATTCATCTGCCGTTATGTTAGTGTCAACGTCAAAATTATACATGGTCAACGGGAACAAATACGTTCAATAATACTGGGGTATTTCTACGCTTCAATTATGTGATCAAATAAATAATACCTTTATAATACGACAAAATAATAACCACCCATTCATCTAGTTATTCTGCGTCGTCATAATACTATCGCCAGTGTCGGCATCGTCATTTCAGCGGCAGTATCGTCGGGTTCTTCAACGTCAACGTCGAGATCTTCAACAGCGCCAAGGGTTACAGTCAACGGTGGAGATTCTACTGGCCAGGGATTCAACATTAGAGACTGTCTATTTAAGGTGTAATTTAAGGCGTAGTTAAGGATTTGATAGTACCTTATTGATGATTAAGATTTCTTGTGTCTTATCCATAATATTAATACAAGAGATGTTTATCAAGGGCATACTGTGTGATGATTTATTATTATTAATTGGTTCAGGTATTAGGTCTTTAGCAAGTTCACATAAAATATGATTTTGGATTTGTCAATTCTGGTTCATGAGTTCGAATTAATTGTCAGGGGTCAATTCAAAAAGGTGGGGTGTATGTTATGACGCTGTTTGTTATAAATGTTTATTGATGTATATAATCTAGAATCACTGAAATAGTCGCAAGATTACTTAATCGATCTGTTTTCTCAATTCGTGGCCAGTCTATCGTTTCCACGGAGTAGAGCACATCTCTTGTTTATTCTTGCAACGCCTGTTATTTATCGTGTTATAGTCTATGTTAATGGCGTGTTGATTAATAAATAATGTTTGAATGTACGTAATTGAGTTATCATGTGTTCCATTTGTATGCCAAGCGAGTCAGCTATTACCTACACAATAATACATCAAAACAAAACAAATAGAGTAGACAATTTGCTAGCCATTTCAGCGCTATAATCCCCGTTTAACCATTCCGTATCCGATTCCAAAGTCACAATTCGAAAATTACATTCTTGACTTGGACCCAATAATTTCTTCTTGGACCCCATAATTTTGAGAATTGGTAGATTATGGGGTCCAGTGGACCCCATAATATTTTACCTAACGAGAAGCCTGACACCCCCCCCCCCCCCCCAGTACTTAACCAAACCAACTTTTTTGGATGCCTTTTAGGGTCCTTAAACACATTTTAGATGTTAACAGTGAAAAAACCCCGATGCTCTCAAGATATCCAAGATGGCGTCCAAAATGGCCGCCGAAACTGGTCAAATCTCATAAAATGACATATTATAGCAATCAAATTGTATTGTAAAAGTACAGTTTTAACAGTGGGATGTATGTATTAGACCACTTGACACTCATATCCAGAACTTTTGCTTTGTTAACATACCTAAATCCAAGATGGCCGCCAAAAATGGTAAAATTCCATATACTGGCATATATAAACCAACATGTATGATCAGAGTATAGTTTTAACAATGGGATGTATGTGTTAGACCACTAGGAACTCATATCTAGTATTTTTGCTTTTTTAACATACTGTAAAACCAAAATGGCCGCCAAATTGATTGCCAAAAAAGGTCAAAATGCCATAAAAATAGCATAATATCAACCGAAATGTATGATGAAAATATAATTCTAACGATGGGATGTATGTGTTAGACCACAAGTAACTCATATCCAGTATTTTTGCTATGGTAACATAGTTCAAAATCCAAAATGGCCCCAAAATGGTTCCCGAAGTGGCTGCAAAAATGGTCAAATTCCATAAAATGTGATAATATCATCCTAAATGTATGGTGAAAATATAGTTTTAATGATGAAATGTATGTATTAGACCACTAGTAACTCATATCTAGTATTTTTACTTCGTTAACATACTTACAAATTCAAAATGGCCCCCAAAATGGGTCCCAAAATGACTGAACAAATTGTTGGAATTCCATATAATGGGATAATATCAGCCAAAATATATGATGAAAGTATATGTTTAACATTGGTGTATATGTGTTAGACAACTAGTAACTCATATCCAGTATATCTGCATTGTAATAACATACTTTAAAACCAAGATGGCCACCGAAATGGCCGCTGTAAATGTAAAAATAGTCTACTTGAGTGTATGATAATCCAAAATAGAGATTGTAAGAGTGTATATTATATCAAATTCACCAAATAGTATGTTCTAAACTGCTAAGCTATTGCTTTTATAAATAAACCTCCTTGCCAATTTCGATTCAGCATCACTTTCCAAAATGGCTGTCAGAATGGATACGTTGATGTTAAATGACCTTAAACAATTGTTTTGCATTGTAAATGACCATACTATGCAATACCAATAGCCCAAATCTAATGGGACATCATTCACTATGTCTTTGATAAAGCCTAGGGGCTGTAGATCTAGTTTGAGTATTTTATAATATCCAAGATGGCTGCAAAAGGTTAGAATAACTGAAAAACAGTATTAGTTTATGGTTAGTGTTACATTCATCATCATCGGTCGTCCTTGGACGGAATATTGGAAGCAGCAGTTACAAATTTCCTCCAAGCAAGTTTATCCAACATAAGCTGTTGAACTTCATTGGGTTCAAGATCAAGGTCCTTTGAGATGCTGTCAGGATAGGTGGTGGATCTCTTGCCACGGGATGAATGGCCTTCACTTGGAGTCCAGAAAAGCACTCGGGAGACAGGTTGATCGGATGCTCGTAGGCAGTGTCCAGCAAACTGGAGCCGTCGCTTCCTTACTGAGTTAGCCAGCGGAGGAATTTCACCATACACCTCTTCATTAGTTTTGTGGTCTCTCCAACTGATGTTAAGGACTCTCCTCAGCAACTGTGTGTAGCATCCATTTATTCTGTCCTCAAAAGTCTTTGTAACTGTCCATGTCTCTGAACCATATAGTAGAATACTTTCCACGCAAGCTCGGAAAAACTTGATTTTAGTTGGCCTATCAAGTTTAGATTTCCATATCTTCTCCAGCTTGTTGCATGCAACCCAGGCTTGAGCTTTCCGGCACTTGAAGTCATGGAAAGAGTCTGGCATTGACGATCCTAGGTACTTAAACTCCTTGATGTTGTCAAGTTTGGCACCACTCAGAGTTGTGACATTTGTGGAGGATGGGATGCCGACTAGCAGAGTCTTGGTTTTTCCAACATTAAGGTGCAGGCCAACACAGTTTGAAGCTTCTTCGATATGCTGTAGCAGAATTTCAGCTGACTCAATGGATGAAGACAAGAGTGCTATGTCATCAGCGAAGTCCAAACCATGAAGGCGTAGCTCTGGATGACGTCTACTCTTCCTTCTCTCAAGAACGATCCCGGTGGATTGGTTGATGTCCTTCAAGGCATGCCGCATGATGTAATCTACTACCACTATGAAGAGGAATGGAGCAAGGGTGTCTCCTTGAAGAACTCCAGCCAGAATCTCGAAAGGTTCGGTATCACCGTCTGCAGATATCACTAAGGCAGATGAATCTGTGTAGATAGCCTTGATTGCATCAATGATGACTCCTGGAATACCATACGCATGTAGGATTTGGAACATCCGTTCACGATGGATCGAATCGAAAGCTTTTGAGTAATCTATGAATACTACTGCCAGAGGAAGATTCTTTGTCTTCATGCCTTCAATGATACGTCTCAGAGCCAGTATTTGAGAGACGGTTGATCTATGCTGTCTGAAGCCATTCTGGTTCCAACGCAGCAAGGGGTCAACAAATGGTCTTATCCTGTTTAATACCATCCTGTTGAAGAGCTTGGCTGCAATACTGGTAAGGGTGATGCCCCTGTAGTTGGTTGGTTTTGATAGGTCCCCTTTCTTTGGGATGGGAATGATTCCACCTGTTGACCATTGCTTAGGTTTCTCTTGGTGTAGCAGAAGATTGTTGCACAGATGAAGAAGGTGGGGTTTAAAGGTGTCCGACTTCCAGAGCTCAAGTGGAATGCTGTCCAGTCCTAAGGCACCTCCTGGTTTTGACTGTGAAAGCGCTTCTTCCAGATCAGCTAACGTAAACTCTGAGGTTGAGATTGGTAGTGTATCATCAACCACCTTGGAGATGGTGAAGTCTCTGTCTGGTACTGTTGGTGGTTTCCCAAGAAGAGTAGAGAAATGCTTCAACCATGAACCTTTCCTGTCATCTGGCGTTCCTGAGAGCATAGATCGCTTGCTATCCTTTCTTCCACTGATGTCGTCCACAATTTCCAAGCAGTGCTGTGTTTGCTGGAGAGAGAAGCTTGTTGTACCTGCTCGATGCTGGACTCCAGTAATGCTTTCTCCTCTGCTATGTACGCATCTGTCAACTTTTGTTTGGCCATGTTTTTATCCACCTTGGTTGACGAGATGTAGGCTTCTCTTGCCGCTTTTACTTTCTGGGTCTGTGATATGCTCTTGAAAGTATTCCTTGGTTTCTTGGGCAAGATTTCCTCTGCTGCCTTGATGCAGGAAGATTGGAGGAGGTCGTACTTCTCTTGGAATGGCATGGTGCTCTTCTCTTGGGCCAAAGGATCAAAGAAGTTGGATACTTTGATGGTATATTCATCCTGGAGGTCTCTGTTGAAACACAGTGCTTTGAAGTTCAAGGACCGTGCTGCATTAGGCGGCTTCTTCTTTGGAGCACGCAGACGTAGCTTTACCATCGCTGTGATGATTCTGTGGTCAGACCCCACTGTTACAAAGGTGTTGTATGCCTCTACATTTTGCACAGAGTTTACCCATTTCTTCCTCACCAGAATGAAGTCCAGTTGTGCCTTTGTGGTGTTTGGGTACTGGAATGTCCACAGCTTCCTGTTCGGCTTCCTGAACTTGGTATTTGTGACAACAAGGTCGAAGCTGTTGACAAAATCTAGAAGAAGGATGCCATTCCGATTGGTGGAATCATGGTAAGAGAATAGAACTTCGCCTGTACCAAGTTTTGCATTGAAGTCGCCACCAATCAAAACCATGTTGTGTGCGGGGATGTCTCTCATCGCATCTGAGAGGTTCTTGTAAAAGGCGATTACATCCTCTTCTTTGGAGCAGTTTGTAGGGCTGTAGCAGCACATGATGGTTGTGGCTGGATTCCCTGTGAAGGAGGCAGTAATGATCCTATCAGAGTGTTTCTTGACCTCAGTAAGACATTTCATGGTGTAGTGGCTCATCAGTAATCCTATCCCACCAGTAGCAGCTCCACTTTTATTCCTTGTTGCTGAGGATGTTACCAAGGTGTACTTTTCAGATACCTTTGTATAATCTATGTCAGCATCGTGTACCATTCGGTGTTCTTGCACGCAAATCACATCGATTTTGAATTTGCTGGCTGCTTCCGTCAATTCACCCATGTTGTGCGGTTGTCTCAGTGTCCTGGTGTTGAAAGACGCGAAACTAACTGACTTTTTGCATCTCATGAATTTCGAAATAGTTCTCCCTCGTCCATGTCTGTTCTCAGCTCCTGCCCTCCCTGAAGGGTTTAAGGCAGACGCGTCATATGTTCCGTCTTGCGGATCAGACCTGTCAGAGGAAGTTGTTGCAGGGGCTTTAACCCTGGTGCTATAATTTGCTTCCATTATTCTTTCTTGGCTGATTTACTCCATTGGTGCGCCACGCCTAGTGGAGTTTGTGCTGTGGAACAGCACAGGTTTTCTGGTGACCGTTAAGCTGATTCAACTAGTTCACAACTTCTCCGCCCTTAACTCTGGAGATCCAGACTCCAATCTTAAATTCCAGTTGTTCAGACAACCAGACTGCCTGTTGAGTCCATTGGCCGGTAACATTTATAATATTTATAATTGTTGCGCCCTTTTGCCGTTGGAGGTTGCTCCTCTCTTCCGCCCAAGGTAATGGACTACCTTTGTAATCATAGTGTTCTCCAGATATTGTTTGCTCCGCTCTGGACGCTGGGACGGGTGATCGGCCCTGAGCAGCTAAGCGGAGTTTGAACATGCCAGTCATTGATGGGGATTTGACCATGGTGGGATGTTCAGCACCACCCTACTGATGGTTCACAGATGTTGTTGTCGACCAATCTTGCCAGTGATGGAAATGATATGGCTATGAGGTAGGGACCCACAAAAATACCTACTCAATCTCTATGATAGGTTAGAAGGAATTTTTTTAAAGATAAGTAACAACACAGGTTGGCATCCACACAAGTGTAAGCCGACAAAAGAAGATGGAGGTCATTATCCGTTTGTGGACAACATCCCCCCATCTCCTGATGTCAGTGTGGCGATGCGCCGTCACCAGCACAAAGGGGATCTGTGTCCTGTACCCCAGTGTGCTATCACCTATTACCATGACCATTGCGGGGTTCAAGCGCCTCTACCCTACACATGGGATTAAAAGCCTCCTCCCAGACAAACCAGATTTCAACAAACTACCAAGCCAACTAACTTGGCTTACCTTTCCTAGCCAACTGTGTTGTGAAAATGAAATGAGGTAAAGAAGCTAGTAGAATAGATTGTAGAAAGGATGAGAATAAAGGATAGAGATGAGTAGGAAGGAGCACCCAAATGGAAAAAGAACCCATTTGGGAAAATCCAACACTGATGGAATGTGTTGGCAAAGGTAATTTTCAGCTCCTCGACACAGGGATAGTGCCTTCCTTTATAGTGTTACATTAGATATGACCAAATTGCTATATCTACAGTATTTAATCTATCCAGTAAACGTATTTGTATATATGTGACAAGGTATGATTCAAATGGTATAGACTCCATTATGACAATGTGATATTATTAAGATGGACATTTTAATGACCATTTCATTAAAATTACCCCCTAATGGTCAATAAAACTTCTTGAATATTTTAAAATACTCAAACTAGATTATACAGCCCCATGGCTTTATCATGGACATATATTGAATGCTATGTTATTAGATTTGGGGGTATTAGTATGGTCATTTACAATACAAAACAATTGTTTTAGGTCATTTAACATCAACTTAACCACTTTGGAAGCCATTTTAGAAAGTAATACAGATTCGATATTGTCCCAGAGGTGGGCCTTATATCTAAAAGCAATAGCTTAGCAGTTTAGAACATACTGTTAAGTAAACTTGATGTAATTATACACTCTTACAATATCTATTGTGGATTAGCATTCACCCATGTAGACTTGACTTGCTACTAAATGACACCTGTGATGACAATCCAACAGTGAAATATGAAAACTTTATCACAGCAAATCAAGAAACTGCCGAGAAACTACTACCAAAAATATGTAAGAAGAGGCAAAAGGCATTGTGTTATAGTAGAAAAGTAGAAACTGCCAGAAAGAAGCTAAGACAGACGTATGAAAAACATGTAACAGACGACAGTAAAGAGTCTGCACGCACAAGAGTTTGAAGCAGGTAAACGAGAACTCGACCAAGCCTATGAGGAGGTCAATTCTGAATACCTGGACAAGAAATTAAAAGAAGTGGAAAAGGCAACCCTAAACATGCAACACAGATTATCTTGGGAGCTCATTAACGAAGTAAGTGGAAGAAAAACCTCTAGGAATGGTATCCTCAAAGGAAAGACAAAGGAAGAACGTGTCAATAATTGGTACTGCCACTTCCAACAACTCCTAGGAAATCCACCGGTAGTGACTGATAAAGATGAAGACATCCCAAAGATTTTCGAAGAACTACCAATTAAGTGTACTGCCTTCAATAACACAGTACCAGAAAGCCAAGAAATCTATCAAGGAGGGGAAAATTTTGGAGAGAACAACATTCCACCTGAACTCCTGACAAGATGCAATCTTGATGATTTAATACTGGACATCTATAATAAGGCCCTCCTAGAAAAGCAAAAACCTGACCAGTGGGCAATATTGAACCTGATACCAGTCCCAAAATCTGGTGACCTAAGTCAAGCAGGAAACTACAGAGGCATATGTCTGAACTCTATTGTGGCCAAGACTTATAACAGAATGATTCTTAACAGAATAAGACCTCATCTAGATAACCTACTTCGAACTAACCAGAATGGCTTCCGCGAGGGAAGAGGCACTACCTCACACATTCTGGGGCTCAGGAGAATCATCGAAGGTATTCATTCCAATAATCTCTCTGCAGTCATAACATTCATTGACTTCAAAAAGGCATTCGACACATACATCGTGGGAAAATGATCAAGATACTCAAAGCATACGGTATCCCACAGGATGTAACAGATGCAATTGATGAAACTTACAGAAACACAAGAGCCAAAGTCATATCACCTGATGGCGACACGGAACTGTTCGACATCCTAGCAGGAGTACTCCAAGGAGATACCCTTGCCCCCTACCTATTCATAATCATCCTTGATTATTGCTTAAGAATAGCTATCAGTGGGAGAGAAGAGGAACTAGGATTCACCATCAAGCCTAGACAAAGTCGAAGAATAGGGCCAAAGAACGTCACGGATCTTGACTTTGCAGATGACATAGCGTTACTTTCTGACACTAAGGAGCAGGCACAGAAGTTGCTGAAATATGTTGAGGAAGCAGCACTGAAAACTGGGCTCCACATGAATGCCAAGAAAACCAAATGCATGGTATTTCACCAAGCACAAGCGGTGACAGCTAAAAACCTCTGATGGAAGTAACCTAGACAACGTAGAGGACTTCAAGTACCTGGGAGCTTGGGTAGGTAGTAGCCAGCATGACATAAAAGTACGTAAAGCACTTGCTTGGAAGGCCTGCAATGCTCGATCCCCTTACCAGAAACTCTAGGCATATTTAAGCAATATACATAGCAATATAATAAGGCATATATGCCTTTAAAAAAAATTGCTTATAAGCAATATCAATATGCCTTATAAGCAATATGTTAGCAATATTTAAGCAATATATTGCTTAAATAGGCAATATATTACTTGTGAAAATAAGCAATATATTGCGTATTGAAAATAAGCAATATATTGCGTATTGAAAATAAGCAATATATTGCTTAAATAGGCAATATAAATAAGCAATATATTGCTCGTGAAATAAGCAATATCTTGTTTGCTTAGCAATATATTGCTTATAAGCAATATCTAAGCAATATTTAAGCAATATATTTAAGCAATGTTTTAGCTCCGGAGATGGTTTTAAGCAATATATTGCTTATTTCTATAGGCAATATATTGCTTATTCTATAACAATAAATATATTGCTTATACAAAAAGGTAATTCTATTAGTATATCCCTGTTTGATAACGCAATACGGGAAGAAACCTATGCCTCTGGCCTCATGTGATATGGCACCCAACCATAGGTAGACCTAACGCAATATATTTGGTATTACGTAGTAGCTTCTGATTGGATTAATTAAGTTTTGGATTGATCCATTATTATTTGATTGGTTAAAACCATTAGATTAGTTAGGGGTTGGCATTGCTGGGTGCATGGGGTTTGTATTAGTCGTTGGTGTTGGGTTATGGAAGGGAGGTTGGGTTTGGAGTGGTTTAAGTGGTTAATAAATATATAGTTGGGATATTGGTTAGGAATGTATTCAATGAGTGCAAGGGTGGGTTGACAAAACTGTGTTTTAACCTCAAACACTGGGAACCATCAAGATGTCACTGGGAACCATAAAAAAGCTAATTTGTCATCCAACCCCTTTTTATTCACCATAAAGGAAGGCACTATCCCTGTGTCGAGGAGCTGAAAATTACCTTTGCCAACACATTCCATCAGTGTTAGTTTTTCCCAAATGGGTTCTTTTTCCATTTGGGTGCTCCTTCCTACTCATCTCTATCCTTTATTCTCATCCTTTCTACTATCTATTATACTAGCTTCTTTACCTCATTTCATTCTCACAACACAGTTGGCTAGGAAAGGTAAGCCAAGTTAGTTGGCTTGGTAGTTTGTTGAAATCTGGTTTGTCTGGGAGGAGGCTTTTAATCCCATGTGTAGGGTAGAGGCGCTTGAACCCCGCAATGGTCATGGTAATAGGTGATAGCACACTGGGGTACAGGACACAGATCCCCTTTGTGCTGGTGACGGCGCACCGCCACACTGACATCAGGAGATGGGGGGATGTTGTCCACAAACGGATAATGACCTCCATCTTCTTTTGTCGGCTTACACTTGTGTGGATGCCAACCTGTGTTGTTACTTATCTTTAAAAATTTTCCTTCTAACCTATCATAGAGATTGAGTAGGTATTTTTGTGGGTCCCTACCTCATAGCCATATCATTTCCATCACTGGCAAGATTGGTCGACAACAACATCTGTGAACCATCAGTAGGGTGGTGCTGAACATCCCACCATGGTCAAATCTCCATCAATGACTGGCATGTTCAAACTCCGCTTAGCTGCTCAGGGCCGATCACCCGTCCCAGCGTCCAGAGCGGAGCAAACAATATCTGGAGAACACTATGATTACAAAGGTAGTCCATTACCTTGGGCGGAAGAGAGGAGCAACCTCCAACGGCAAAAGGGCGCAACAATTATAAATATTATAAATGTTACCGGCCAATGGACTCAACAGGCAGTCTGGTTGTCTGAACAACTGGAATTTAAGATTGGAGTCTGGATCTCCAGAGTTAAGGGCGGAGAAGTTGTGAACTAGTTGAATCAGCTTAACGGTCACCAGAAAACCTGTGCTGTTCCACAGCACAAACTCCACTAGGCGTGGCGCACCAATGGAGTAAATCAGCCAAGAAAGAATAATGGAAGCAAATTATAGCACCAGGGTTAAAGCCCCTGCAACAACTTCCTCTGACAGGTCTGATCCGCAAGACGGAACATATGACGCGTCTGCCTTAAACCCTTCAGGGAGGGCAGGAGCTGAGAACAGACATGGACGAGGGAGAACTATTTCGAAATTCATGAGATGCAAAAAGTCAGTTAGTTTCGCGTCTTTCAACACCAGGACACTGAGACAACCGCACAACATGGGTGAATTGACGGAAGCAGCCAGCAAATTCAAAATCGATGTGATTTGCGTGCAAGAACACCGAATGGTACACGATGCTGACATAGATTATACAAAGGTATCTGAAAAGTACACCTTGGTAACATCCTCAGCAACAAGGAATAAAAGTGGAGCTGCTACTGGTGGGATAGGATTACTGATGAGCCACTACACCATGAAATGTCTTACTGAGGTCAAGAAACACTCTGATAGGATCATTACTGCCTCCTTCACAGGGAATCCAGCCACAACCATCATGTGCTGCTACAGCCCTACAAACTGCTCCAAAGAAGAGGATGTAATCTCCTTTTACAAGAACCTCTCAGATGCGATGAGAGACATCCCCGCACACAACATGGTTTTGATTGGTGGCGACTTCAATGCAAAACTTGGTACAGGCGAAGTTCTATTCTCTTACCATGATTCCACCAATCGGAATGGCATCCTTCTTCTAGATTTTGTCAACAGCTTCGATCTTGTTGTCACAAATACCAAGTTCAGGAAGCCGAACAGGAAGCTGTGGACATTCCAGTACCCAAACACCACAAAGGCACAACTGGACTTCATTCTGGTGAGGAAGAAATGGGTAAACTCTGTGCAAAATGTAGAGGCATACAACACCTTTGTAACAGTGGGGTCTGACCACAGAATCATCACAGCGATGGTAAAGCTACGTCTGCGTGCTCCAAAGAAGAAGCCGCCTAATGCAGCACGGTCCTTGAACTTCAAAGCACTGTGTTTCAACAGAGACCTCCAGGATGAATATACCATCAAAGTATCCAACTTCTTTGATCCTTTGGCCCAAGAGAAGAGCACCATGCCATTCCAAGAGAAGTACGACCTCCTCCAATCTTCCTGCATCAAGGCAGCAGAGGAAATCTTGCCCAAGAAACCAAGGAATACTTTCAAGAGCATATCACAGACCCAGAAAGTAAAAGCGGCAAGAGAAGCCTACATCTCGTCAACCAAGGTGGATAAAAACATGGCCAAACAAAAGTTGACAGATGCGTACATAGCAGAGGAGAAAGCATTACTGGAGTCCAGCATCGAGCAGGTACAACAAGCTTCTCTCTCCAGCAAACACAGCACTGCCTGGAAAATTGTGGACGACATCAGTGGAAGAAAGGATAGCAAGCGATCTATGCTCTCAGGAACGCCAGATGACAGGAAAGGTTCATGGTTGAAGCATTTCTCTACTCTTCTTGGGAAACCACCAACAGTACCAGACAGAGACTTCACCATCTCCAAGGTGGTTGATGATACACTACCAATCTCAACCTCAGAGTTTACGTTAGCTGATCTGGAAGAAGCGCTTTCACAGTCAAAACCAGGAGGTGCCTTAGGACTGGACAGCATCCCACTTGAGCTCTGGAAGTCGGACACCTTTAAACCCCACCTTCTTCATCTGTGCAACAATCTTCTGCTACACCAAGAGAAACCTAAGCAATGGTCAACAGGTGGAATCATTCCCATCCCAAAGAAAGGGGACCTATCAAAACCAACCAACTACAGGGGCATCACCCTTACCAGTATTGCAGCCAAGCTCTTCAACAGGATGGTATTAAACAGGATAAGACCATTTGTTGACCCCTTGCTGCGTTGAAACCAGAATGGCTTCAGACAGCATAGATCAACCGTCTCTCAAATACTGGCTCTGAGACGTATCATTGAAGGCATGAAGACAAAGAATCTTCCTCTGGCAGTAGTATTCATAGATTACTCAAAAGCTTTCGATTCGATCCATCGTGAACGGATGTTCCAAATCCTACATGCGTATGGTATTCCAGGAGTCATCATTGATGCAATCAAGGCTATCTACACAGATTCATCTGCCTTAGTGATATCTGCAGACGGTGATACCGAACCTTTCGAGATTCTGGCTGGAGTTCTACAAGGAGACACCCTTGCTCCATTCCTCTCCATAGTGGTAGTAGATTACATCATGCGGCATGCCTTGAAGGACATCAACCAATCCACCGGGATCGTTCTTGAGAGAAGGAAGAGTAGACGTCATCCAGAGCTACGCCTTCATGATTTGGACTTCGCTGATGACATAGCACTCTTGTCTTCATCCATTGAGTCAGCTGAAATTCTGCTACAGCATATCGAAGAAGCTTCAAACTGTGTTGGCCTGCACCTTAATGTTGGAAAAACCAAGACTCTGCTAGTCGGCATCCCATCCTCCACAAATGTCACATCTCTGAGTGGTGCCAAACTTGACAACATCAAGGAGTTTAAGTACCTAGGATCGTCAATGCCAGACTCTTTCCATGACTTCAAGTGCCGGAAAGCTCAAGCCTGGGTTGCATGCAACAAGTTGGAGAAGATATGGAAATCTAAACTTGATAGGCCAACTAAAATCAAGTTTTTCCGAGCTTGCGTGGAAAGTATTCTACTATATGGTTCAGAGACATGGACAGTTACAAAGACTTTTGAGGACAGAATAAATGGATGCTACACACAGTTGCTGAGGAGAGTCCTTAACATCAGTTGGAGAGACCACAAAACTAATGAAGAGGTGTATGGTGAAATTCCTCCGCTGGCTAACTCAGTAAGGAAGCGACGGCTCCAGTTTGCTGGACACTGCCTACGAGCATCCGATCAACCTGTCTCCCGAGTGCTTTTCTGGACTCCAAGTGAAGGCCATTCATCCCGTGGCAGGAGATCCACCACCTATCCTGACAGCATCTCAAAGGACCTTGATCTTGAACCCAATGAAGTTCAACAGCTTATGTTGGATAAACTTGCTTGGAGGAAATTTGTAACTGCTGCTTCCAATATTCCGTCCAAGGACGACCGATGATGATGATTCACCATAACCCCCCAATATATATTTATCAAGCACTTAAAACAACTCGAAACACAAAACACTGGGAACCACCAAAATGGGACATTTCGACAATCCATCCCCATCCTTATTCACCACATCCCAGCTCAATCCAACAAATATATGTATTGACGCAACTTGGAACCCAAAACACTGGGAACCACCAAAATAACACTGGGAACCACCGAAAAATACATTTTATCAACCCACCTCTTTCTTATTCACTACACCCCAGCACAATTTCCTAAATATATTTATTGAGCACTTAAACTATTCAGAACCCAAAACACTTGGAACCTCCAAAATGACATTGGGAACCACCAAAAAAGGCCATTTTGTCAACTCGATCACCACTTCCTTATTCACCACACCTCAGCCCAACCTCCTAAATATATTTATATAGCATTTAATCATATCGGAACCCAAAACACTGGGAACCACCAAAATGACATTGGGAACCACCAATAAAAGGTAATTTTGTCAATTCACTCTTCCTTATTCACCACACCCCAGCCCAACCCCTAAATATATTTATTAAGCACTTAAACATATCGGAACCCAAAACACTGGGAACCACCAAAATGACAACTGGAACCACCAAAAAGATAAGTTAACCCCAACATCCCCTACCCCCCCCCCCCCCCTTTCCCCACGCACCCAACATCTACGGTCAACCTATCCATCGAACACCACACCCACCAACCCCTAAAAATGATAATGGATCAACCCAACTATCTATTTAACCAATCAGAGCTGTTATTCAACCAACAACGCAGAACAGCTGATTACAACGCAATACCACTTTATATATTGCGCTATAAAATGGCTCATTACCAATCAGATTACAGCATTTGTATCGATTTATAGCTACTAAGTGATAAAGCAGTTGATCGGTTCCCAATCAAGCATTATACGTATGGTGATGTTGTATGCAATTCATATTCACTCAAGTCAAGTTTCATTGCTTAATAATACATTATATAAACTATGTACACATTTCACATCATGTTTCACTCACACAAAACCTCTGATTGCAATACAAATTATAACCAATACCAAATGTATTGTATGTATTGTATTGAGTAAAGTATTGCACACGAATGCAAGCAGCTCTGCCGAATGCTGCTCCCTATAGAACTTCTTAACATCTTTTGCTTTAAAATTCAAATAATATGCATCCAATTGTACTGTGTAAAGTCAAAAGATAGGCTAGAGATCAACAGAATCATGTTACATGTACAAAGAATTATTTGTGCAATCTGTTTTAGGCCAAAATCATAATATTTTAACCATCAACTCAGGCACATGTACTAACCTTTATTTTCCCTCCATGGCAGTTATAACCTTTAACCCCATCCCATAATGCTTTACTATAAGCAATAATATATTGCTTATGCTATATATGCTCATAAAATTGATTGTGTCGATATATTGCTAAAAGGATATGCCTATAATTTTGATATTGCTTATTAGGTATACTGCTCGAAATATGCCTAATTTGGATATGCTTAATGGTTTAGATACAAATAAGCAATATATTGCTTGTAATATTTCTTAATTTTGATATGCTTAAGGGTTTGGATACAAATAAGCAATATATTGCTTGCGTGGTCACTTAATACTGCTTAATTAGCAATATTTTCTGATGTTACTTGCACTATTGCTTAAATATTGCTTAATAAGGCATATACATTGGTAAGGGGTACAAAGTGTGGAAATCCAGCCTCTGTCGAAAAATTAAAATCAGACTTTTCCAAGCTACTGTTCAAAGTGTTCTACTGTATGGAGCTGAGACATGGACCATCACCAACAGACTGAAGAAATCTCTAGATGGATGCTACACTAGAATGCTGAGAACTGCACTCAACATTAGTTGGAAAGATAAGGTACTGAACAAAGACCTGTATGGAAAATTACAGAAGGTATCGGACAACATCACAGATCGAAGGATGAGATTTGCCGGGCATTGCATGAGAAGAGAAAATGAGATTGTATCTGACCTGCTGCTATGGAGACCCAAACACGGACACACATCTGTCGGCCACCCAGCCTTAAAATACTTGGAACACAGGACTGAAGAATGATGAGGAGATGAAAGCATGCATGAGGGACAGAGTAGTGTGGCGAGCCATCACGAAGACCGATCGAGATCGACATAAGTTAGTAAGTAGTAAGGCGATAGTGGTAGAGATCGCATATTTTTGGCGGCGAACCATCTAGCTTGCTGAAAAAAACTATAAATTGGATATCCTACAATCTTAAACTAGTAGTTATTGCGATTTATTCCATTGAGGGCGCTCAAGCTAAAACTATAAATTGCCCTCAACGGAATAAATCGCAATAACTACTAGTTTAAGATTGTAGGATATCCAATTTATAGTTTTAGCTTGAAGGATATCCAATTTATAGTTTTAGCTTGTGCCATCCTTGTTTTTACCTCCCCGACCACCAACCCCCTGAGTGTTTTGGCATACCATCATGTATCAATATGATTTCCAAGGTGTCATATCTATTTTTATTTTTGAGGTATCGACCGTGCTGTATTGTGGGAGTTACTAATTTTCAGCAGCCAGGTACCCTTTTTCAGATCGCTCGCGATCTATACCCTTTTGGCGTTAGTAAGTATGTAGACTTTTTTCACATTTACAGCGGCCATTTTGGTGGCCATCCTGGATTTAAAGTATGTTATTACAATGTAAATATACTGGATATAAGTTGCTAGTGGTCTAATACATACATATTAAAACTATACTTTCATCATACATTTTGGTTGATATTATACCATTTTATGGAATTTCGATAATTTGTTCAGTCATTTTGGATTTTGAACTATGTTAACATAGCAAAATACTGGATATGAGGTACTTGTGGTTTAACACATACATCCCATCGTTAAAATTATATTTTCATCATACAGTTCGGTTGATATTATGCTATTTTATGGAATTTTGAACACTTTTGACCTTTTTTGGCTATCAATTTGGCGGCCATTTTGGTTTTACAGTATGTTAACAAAGCAAAAATACTAGATATGAGTTCCTAGTGGTCTAACACATACATCCCATTGTTAAAACTATACTCTGATCATACATGTTGGTTTATATATGCCAGTATATGGAATTTTACCATTTTTGGCGGCCATTTTGGCGGCCATCTTGGATTTAGGTATGTTAACAAAGCAAAAGTTCTGGATATGAGTGTCAAGTGGTCTAATACATACATCCCACTGTTAAAACTGTACTTTTACAATACAATTTGATTGCTATATGTCATTTTATGAGATTTGACCAGTTTCGGCGGCCATTTTGGACGCCATCTTGGATATCTGGAGAGCATCGGGTTTTTTTACTGTTAACATCTAAAATGTGTTTAAGGACCCTAAAAGGCATCCAAAAAAGTTGGTTTGGTTAAGTACTGGGGGGGGGGGGGTGCACGGGAACCCCCCTGTACATACCCAACTAATATAAGAATTCTTGCTTCCACTCAATATCAGGGTGATATGACAAGGTCCCAACATTTGTCTTAGATGACAACATGGGCAGCTAGGCCATTCATTGATGCAGCAGTCTGGACATTTGACTTTGGTCACTAAGATATATATGCAAGACGTACACAGGGAATATGATGCTTTGATTATTTGAACGCATACTGACATCATCACCTTCACACTACAATGGAAATAATCTAACGAGACAAGTGGACAAGGACAGACATTGATGCAAAATGTGAGAACCGGTGGAATAAACAGCCATTGCATTGCAGCTGATTAAGGATATAATTATAAGTAAGTTAAAGACAGGTGTCTGAGCAGACGATTTTGAGCAAGAGATATATCGTTGCTGTTCTGTCAAAACACTGTAGTATATTTTCCGGGCCCTTCAGCACGTATAGAGTAAAACGGTATATAGATGTGTTTTTGACCCATGAACATGTTTAGAGCAAACTGCCTAAAGGTTATACATAAGCAGTATTTACATGCTGAAAGGCTGGATGGAGATATGAGGATTTGACAGAAACCCTACGATATACGCTGTGTCACCTCAGGCTGGAGTGTGACGTCAGCTTGACATTTGGAAAAATTTGTCATCACATTTGAGTTAATGCATACAGGTGATTTTTGTGTGTATGTTAAATGCATATCATCAGCCTGCTTCGATAATTGCCTAACTCATTTTTCTAGTTTTTAATAAACAACAAAATAGGAAAAGTGAGTTAGGCAATTATCGAAGCAGGCAGACTATATGTTGAATAGCACCATGAATAGTTGCAGGGGAATTCCAACAGGAGCATTAACTTTTGGATAGAATTAGGTTGGAGATACCTTTAAGTGAAATGTGGCTTGTTATAGGCTGAATACGAGTTAATATAATCAATTTTAAACATTTTAAATCATTATTACAATATGCCTAACTCACAAGGCTGATTGACTTAGGCAGAATTGAAATTGTGCATTTATCAACACTTTTACATTACAGCATGTGCATAATGTAATGAAATCATAATGTAATGAAACCATTTTTATACTGCCTTTTGTGTGCTAAATTGCTCTTTTTATTATGTTTTGTGCAATAGTAATGCTGCTATAATATGGAAGGTTCATTTTACTGATCCAGTGTACACGTGAGTACTTACACTGGATCAGTATAATGAACCTTCCATATTATATTACAATCAACGATCCTTATGAACCTTTTTGGTAGTAATGCTGCTATTTTGGTACTTTTAACTTTGTAAAGCGCCCTGAGACCTTGGTTACGGGCGCTTAATAAGAAATGTTTATTATTATTATTATTATTATTATTATTATTATTTATGCTTAAAGCTCAATTTCGCTGAAAAGTGAGTTGGGCAATTATCGAAGCAGGCTGACGATATGCCGCCCAGTGCTCCATGTTGTCTCATTGTACGCCCACACTCTTCTGTATTAATTTTATCCTGCAAGATGGCTTGTCATTTTGGAACTGACTGAACTATCTAAAAACCAAGTGAGTCAAGTTGATGGCTAAACAGTAGTTTTCAGCCAATGTGGAATTATTAAGAAAGTAATTGGAAATTATGTTACTCGACATCACATCTCATTAGTACAGACGTTGAGAAAATAAAGAAACATTTAGGGCTCAATGCTTCTCTGATGAAAAGTTGCTAACCTTGGATAAATGACACATATTAATAAATCATTAACACAACAGAGGACTTGTCCATCATATCAAATTTATTTTACAAAATGTATCCATCAAATAGGAATTGATAAATCACAAAATATACATTTTCAAAATGTTGATAAAATACAGTTATCACACTATAGGCCTATATTATACTTAAAAGTGATGGAAATACCCACATGACTTTCCATCCGGGGTCGACCAACCCTGGGTGGATAGGGTTAGAGTTAGGGCACGGCACGGCACAGCACAGCACGAACCTCCATGGACAAGCAGTTGCTTCTTTTGGAGAAACAGACTCAAGACTCAGGACTCAAGGGTTAGGGCTAGAAACAATCCCTGGGCGGACAGTCCCGGGATTGTTTTAGAATGATCCATCCTTGTTTTTACCTCCCCGACCACAAACCAGGCCTATGACTCTCATATCTGCTCATAGTTGAGATTTGGTTCAGTATAGCGCACTCTATCAGTCCTTCACCCGGAAGTTACAGCGTAAACTGTCAATCATTCGTTGTGAATGAATATTCAGTCATGACTATTCATGACCTCACACCATGTGATCATCGCGATCCGGCGTCCTTCCTAAACTGATCTGATTACAATATTCATAAAATGCAAATAACACCACGCCCCTCCTCTGTCACTGCCAGACGAAGCCATCCACAATTTAAAATTCGTATTTTTTTACGTAAATTAATTTCAAATAACCAATTCTGAATGTTTCGTGTCATATAAGAACTAAATTCTGCCATCATCAAAGCAAATCAGTTCTACTCTAAATCACAACCCTTTTTTTTACCATTGATGTACTATTTTTGTGCCACAAATCATGTTTTGAGCCGATAAAATCAACCATGTCTTAGGTCGTCTGATTTACTACGACCATGATAGTGCGCCCCCTACAAAACCTTTACCAGTGATTTTGGTTTTAGTAAGCGAAATTTTGTGTGAGGAGTGACCTCTCTCATAATTATAGACTCCCTGCACCAACCCCCTGAGCCCGACCACCAACCCAATGAGTGTTTTAACATATAATTTAGAATGAATATAATTTCCAAGGTGTTTTTTTAAACAGTATTATGCGGTTTATTCCGTGAGGGCGCTCTATTGTAGTCCACTCAGGGTTGGTCCACCCAGGGTTGATCAACCACGGGACTGTCTACCCCGGGTGGAAAGTCATGTGGGTATTTCCATAGCTGCATATATATATATATTATACATAAGGTGACGAAAATACACACTTCTCTATTATCCCTATTAGAATAATGAAAATCTGTAACAAGTTTGCTTTTTTGAAATGTCAAACATTCTTTAGGTCGGGAATTCAGTTGCCTGTGAACATTTACCGAATTCTTCGATAATCGGAACATATTTTTTGGGGCTATGGTTTTTTTTTCACATCAAGATATTTTGATATCAAAAGAATCCCCATATTTTTCTCATTATGTCTGTCAAATCTTAGGGGCCAGAAATGTTCCATTTAGAAATTATAGGCGAAATTGTGGTGAATTACTGCAAAAGATGGTTAACCACCAACCAATTTGTGTAGGACTCAATGGGCAAATGTTTTGTGACCTTGTGCTTATAAAAATAGAGCCATTGGAGTTATGCAACTCTAACTTTGGAATGTGCCAATTTTAAGGATGACCTTTCATGTAAAATAGAAAACATCAAGTTGAAAATTATAGGCCAGTAATCGGAACATCTACCTTTAAGGGATTCTAACTATGTCATATACAGGACCCCTCAAACCCGTACGGGTCTGTAATATTGTAGTAGAATTTAATAAACATCCCAATCCATACACAACTCAAGTCAATCTTTCTTTTTCTTTCTTTCTCTATTTCTCTCTTTCTCTCATGAGGCTGACATTAATATTAGTGATGTTATGAGTGAGGAGCTAGTATAACTTATTGAATGACCCTCCTATATCATATACATGATCCCTAATAAGTCTCAAACCCGTACGGGTCTGTAATATCGTAGTAGAATTTAATAAACATCCCAATCCATTACACACATATTCACTCCACTCAAGTCAATCTTTCTTTTTCTCTTCTCTCAGGCTGTTTTCAAGCAATGTGGGATGTATCATTTCAACTGGCAATAACCCACAGTAGCAATGGGGTTGTCAACTTACACAAAGGCTTTACAAGATATGACAGATGCCAGTACCAAAGTATCATTTTGTAGGGGCCGGTGTGATTTTCTTCAAAATGTTCACTTTGTTTTGTTTATATTCAGAACAATGTAGGGTTTACTAAGTGACTACTAAGTGGTTTCATGAGACCCATTGATTTTCAATGTTGGTGTGCGTTTTAGATGATCACAATAAACCTCTTCTTTCAAATAATCCCAAAGAAAGGATTCAGATGGATTGACATAAAGGGTTTAAAAAAAGTAAGCACCCCCCCCCCCCCCCCCCCCCCCCAACAATGGTAGGCACGTCTACTTTAAAACCCAATTTTGTAGGGGCCGGTGGGATTTTCTTCAAAATGTTCACTTTATGTTTTGTTTATATATATTATAGCTTTAAGAACAATGTAGGGTTTACTAAGTGACTACTAAGTGGTTTCGTGAGGCCCATTGATTTTCAATGTTGGTGTGCGTTTAAGATGATCACCCTAAACCTCTTCTTTCAAATAATCCCAAAGAAAGGATTCAAGTGGATTGACATAAAGGGTTTAAAAAAAGTACCCCCCCCCCCCAACCCCCTAACATTTGATCACATTTGTTGACATAGCTCTACACATAATTAGACGTTTTGACGGATTGAAACTCTTATGAAAAGCAAAAACACTTGGCTAACCATAACAAGTTTCTCCATTTCAATATCATTATTTCTTTTCCCAAAATAGTTACATTTCACAAAATTATGTTTTTTTACAAAAAAGTGGCACTTTTCAAGATTCTATACGAGTTTGTTTACATAAATCCACACGCAATTATAGTTTTGCATCAGTACAATTACTGATTGTTAGACACTAAAATGCAAGAAATGTCAACGACTTGGCATCAATTGCTGACTGAAATTATATACATATACATAAGATAGAAATTGTCCAATGAAAAAAGCCAATAGTTTTGTTATGTTGGGTATTCAATATTTAGTCCTTCTTATAGCTATAATGCGCTGAAAGACACATTTAGCATTTGAGCATAAGGAATTTCAATATCAGATTCATGATGGGATGGGATATATGCTTTAGAAGGACGTTATTTCTACTTTTAGTGGTAACATCTATTACTGATGTAGACATTGCAAGCAACCCATCTATTGAGACAATGGACATACTCCTACCCACCCCAATGACACCCCAGTGTTGACATACCGTGATGGGTCATATCAATCCTGTGTGGATTTGTACACAAGCCTTCTTACTCTAGGCTGAATACTTGAGTTTGTCCATGCCTTGTAGACACTGCAAGCAACCCATCTGTTGAGATACACAACCAACTGTTCCACCACCAATCATCTAAGTTATCAATGACACACCCAATGTTGACATACTGTGGTGTGCCATTACCATCCCATGTGTATTTGTACACAGCAGATTTGATATCCTTCTCATGATGACAAGCAACATATAATTGCCTTGCATCATTCCTATAGGATACACCAATAAATCGGCAACCATCAGGTGGCTGTATCTGGCACACATCCAGATCTATGCTACCTAATGATTTGATAACTATCCCCCTCCATTCCATTACCGCAAAGTAATTTGTAGTGATACAGATATCCCTAGGGTTAAATCTGAGTTTCACCACCCTCTGATTAGTGAACCCTGGCAGACTACAAACTACACCATTTTCACCCACAAACCCTATCACAGCTGTATAGGCATTGGCTGCAATACTCCTTAACATCATCTTCCCATCATGAATCTGATATTTCTTAACATACTCTACTGACTCCTGACATGGGAACTGATATACATAACTACTATTCCCGCATATCACCAGTATGCTATTAGGCATGGACTCACTGACTGCCACTCTGTATGGATACACATTAACACCTCTCCACTCATCACACCTCAGTTTATAGAGTAGTTGTGTTGACTCCCTCGTCACCTGGTGTACCTCCACACTCTTGTTGTTGCTACAGATAGCTAGACGGTCATTAGACACAAACTGTAATCCCAGACATTGGTTTATCTTTTGTTTCAGTTTCCATTCTAAACCTGTAAATGAAAGAAGAAAAAAATGTATTGCTTATTTTATTTATTCATTTTTGTTTTTACATTTTTTTTAAAAAAAATAAATTTTAAATGTATTCATTATTATTATTATTATTTTCTTTTAAAATTATTATTATTTATTTATTTATTTAATTATTTGTTTATTTGTTTATTTGTTCAATTTTTATTTTATTTTTTTTAATCATGATTTTTTTAAATATTTATTATAGTCCCAGGCATCTACTAAATGAAATTCAAAGTGAGTGTGAATCTTACTAGATGGTATTTACAAAATACAGAATCTATGGGGTTAAATTAATAAAAAGGGGCATCATTCAAATTACATTTTTACGTTTCTTTTCGTTTATCTTTGTTATATCAACTGATTAACGAACAATATTTGAAAATACATTTAACCATAATTCGAAAAAGAATCGGAGTCTACTGAACATGGATATCAAGAGTAAAAGGCATTTAAAACATTTGGTATTGCATCGCCCTCTATTGCTCACATTTGGCAGATTGGCAGATGGGCTGGTTTAAGCCACTGGTGGAATGAGTAGATGCCTGGGGCTTTAAGTTTATTTAGTTATTTAGTTATTCAGTTATGTAGTTATTCAGTTATTCAGTTGTTAGTTGTTTGTTGTTAGATGTTAGTAGTTAGTAGTTAGTTAGTTAGTTAGTTAGTTAGTTAGTTAGTTAGTTAGTTAGTTAGTTTATTTACCCACCCTTTGTTTGGTTTTATCTCAAAATCGATATTTGCTTGATCATAACACAGTTGGTCTTCTATTTTATTGTAATTTAATCTGAGATACAATTGTCATTGAGTCATTAAATCAATTTTGGATCAACTCCGAAGAGTCTTTAGATTATAATCTTTTTAAAACATATTACACAGTAATAATACAAACATCTATTTATGATACACCCAGCTATTGGATTTTACTCACAAAATACATGGGAATTCAGTGCATTTGTCGAAAAGGTATAAAATAATAACTGAAAAACTTTGCCTCAGAAGAGACCTGAAATTCCAAAAAAGAAATGCGGTATTGTTTAAAAAAAATGAGACGGGCTCTGTGAAGCAAGGAAATAAACTTGATAATATGGTACTTCACAATGTACAATTTTAAGTTGAAGAAATATAGTCCAATAATAAATCACTGGAGTCAGTTGTTTTTCTTGAGTTTTAAATTAATTACTGTTTTAATATTGGAAAAAAGATACATTCACAACTTATTGGCCATCACACCATAATGTTCAAATGTCCAAGCACTCCCTCCCCCTTGGTCCTGTTACTACTTTCATTCATGGGCTATAATAACATTGCTTATTACTACTTCAGGATGTTCATACTAAAAGGAATCCCTCAAATTATTATTTATTTAAACATTTCATCATCAAATAAACAACAATAATCCATTTATTTATTTTACTACCCGCATTTACTTAATGTGTTGTTTCATTTTTCTTTGCGCTTGCAGAACAAATGATTCATTTGATTAGATTAATAGCAGGTGAAATAATAAGAGTCAAATAAAATGCCGTTTGTATTGTAATTACCCCGTAATTTAAGGTTTAATGTTGAAACAGTATGTTGGCCTTTTCCTTATGATATCAGTTATATGCTTCATTTGATTTAATCGATACTAGGTGAAATATTAATTAAAGGTTTAATTTTAAAACAGTGTTTGGCCCTATTCTTATCGATTCATTACCGTAGGTTTCGTCGGCTTGATATTCACGATGTACCATCTGTACAATATCCTTACTAGTAGGTCTCATATCTCTATCACCATGCCAGCATTTCTCCATTAGCTCTTTGAGAAAGGGTGGACAGTCATATGGGATTAGAGGGCGTAAACCAGCATTACAAACCTGATACTTTACAGTTTCTATCATTTGTCCTTTATATGGCTCCTCGCACTTCACCATTTCCCAAACCATGATGGCAAATCCAAATATGTCAGATTTGGGGGAAAGTAGTTCCTCTTTAATGACTTCTGGAGCAAGCCATCTGGCAGTCCCCCTCATATGTGTCTTGGTCGTGCTTGTTAGATCTCTAGCAATACCAAAATCACATATTTTAAGCACATCATCAGCTGTAATCACACAGTTAGGGGATTTCAAATCGCGATGAGCAATTTTATTTTGTGCCAGGAAGTCGATTCCACTTATCAAGTGGAAGATCCATACATGGAGTAACTTCTCTGGAAGTTTTGTTTTATCTTGAAGGTAGTGATACAGTGATCCTTTTGCTGCATATTCAGTTACAATCACCACATGCTGCGCCTCAATAAATGTGTCGTAGTACTTGATGATATTTTTATGATCAAGTTTTTTCAGGTATTCAATCTCACGTTTTATTTGTTCTGGAATCTCTCCCTGAAATCTGATCTTCTTTGCAGCAGCCTCAACCTTGCCATGAGCTTTAGTTTCCCACGTTGCTTTGAAGACTTCACCCGAGGCGCCACCTCCAATAAACTCATGATAAATTACTTTAGACTCTTTTGCACCCATTTCTCTGGAATATTGTTGCACATCTGAAATAAGAGAAATATAACAATAATAATGTATTATTTAGTCTGCCAGGTAACTTCACAGAGGACTTCACAACCTCCAATAAAATAATGATGAATCACCTGTAACCCTATACTTCACCCATTTGTTTCCAATCGCAGATCTGTATTAGTCCTGAAATAAAACAATCAGGTGTTAAATATGTGAGTGTGTAATGATGATCAGCCAGTAAATCAGCCATAATTCTAACCTAAAGAGAAGCTATTTGACAGTCATACAAAGAACCGCATTATAGGTCCATTTCAAATATAATGACATCGTTAAACGTTAAACCTACACTGAACCCAATAAGTATTTGACCAGAGGCTATTAAGAGACATCTTTTTCATATTCCCTTAACCCTAACCTTTCTCAATACTGCAACTCACTACGCTGCTAGCTATAACTGGTAGCACAGCCTTTCCTGGTTTATCTAGCCCGTATCTTAGATCTTTTTCAAATATATTGACATTTTTAAATGATAAACCTACACCGAACCCATTAAGTATCTAATCAGGGGCTATTAAGAGACATCTTTTTCATATTCCCTTAACCCTAACCTTCCTCAATACGTATAGGTCAATAAATGCGTACATGTTGTTTCGAGAGAAATTATTCAAATCAATGCACGCGTGCTGATGTTGATGTATGATTAATGGCACAACCCCGTAAACAAACATATGAATATATATTGACCAAATTCATATACGACACGACACTATACAAATCAAAATTCATAATTTAATCATAATTTGTATCTATGTAATAACGAATAAAACATATGTATAATAAGCAGTTTACCAACCCACAGTGTTTACAATTAAACAATAACAACAAAATGTTAAGAAACCCCAGTGAATGTCCCAACGAAAAATAAGCAAGGACATACACTGGCGAGGACTTGAACCCTGGTTCAAGTTTGCTAATACCCGCAGTGAAAATCATCAGTTAATTGTCTGAGCAACTAATCAAAACAAAGCGCGTGGTCCGCGCATCGAATGGCGCACACATGAAGTGCATTTGCTGAAAACATAACGGTCGCTTTGCGATTCAGATCGCTCCTATGACGAGTTTTTTTACTGGAAACGACAGTTGACTTCATTTCAACTCGAACGATCGGTCGCTCATGATATAATGAACACCGTACTTTTTCAATAAGTGGGGGAAGGTTATTTGGCCTCAAATTAGAATTACTCATCAGCAGCCGGTCATTATCCAGGTAGTCGTCTGCGCGGCCAAAAAAGACTTAAAAAATACGTGCGACTACCGGTTAGGTCAAGATATTTCGTACGGTAAAACATTTTCGCACGGTCACCAAAAAATCGAACAGTCCAAAAACTAGCACCGTCAGCAACTAATAGTGACCATTTCCCCGGGTTTTCGCACGGGTGAAACGCATGGGTAGTTTATTACTAAAATCGTTAAAAACGGTTTCTGACCATTCTATATTCAAAAGTTTGTATTTCAAAAGACTGACATCAGATTAGTCCCACAATTTCACCAATTAAAGCTATTATATATTTACTTTGATATTCCTAAATATGAAGCACCTGTGTCCAGGCTCTTCTCTAAGTTATAAGCTCTCCAATGTTTAGGACACCATGTATGATACCCATGTTAAACTCAGGCAAAAAGTACACACACGAATTCCCTCAATTCTTTGGACAGGATATAAGCTTTGTTGCCTGAATCTGAAGTTCTGAACACATGGACTGATGTAATACAAGTTAATGGTATTTTAATGGTATTTTAAACCAAGGTATTCTTTAAGCCTAGTACTTGTACTGACCATTACCTGAATTTTCTATCCAACAACCTGTTCCTGCAAAAACTCGGTGTGATTCAGGCTCTTCTTCCCTGTGTTGATACGGTTATGAACCATCCGGACGTACAAGGACAAGAAACAACCTGTTCCAGCACATACTCGGTGTGATTCAGGCTCTTTTTCACAGAGTTGATACGGCTATGAACCATCCTGACGTACAAGGACAAGAAACAACCTGTTCCAGCACATACTCGGTGTGATGCAGGCTCTTTTTCACAGAGTTGATACGGCTATGAACCATCCGGACGTACAAGGACAAGAAACAACCTGTTCCAGCACAAACTCGGTGTGATTCAGGCTCTTTTTCACAGAGTTGATACAGCTATGAACCATCCTGACGTACAAGGACAAGAAACAACCTGTTCCAGCACATACTCGGTGTGATTCAGGCTCTTTTTCACAGAGTTGATACGGCTATGAAACATCCGGACGTACAAGGACAAGAAACAACCTGTTCCAGCACAAACTCGGTGTGATTCAGGCTCTTTTTCACAGAGTTGATACAGCTATGAACCATCCTGACGTACAAGGACAAGAAACAACCTGTTCCAGCACATACTCGGTGTGATTCAGGATCTTTTTCACAGAGTTGATACAGCTATGAACCATCCGGACGTACAAGGACAAGAAACAACCTGTTCCAGTACAAACTCGGTGTGATTCAGGCTCTTTTTCACAGAGTTGATACGGCTATGAATCATCCGGACGTACAAGGACAAGAAACAACCTGTTCCAGCACAAACTCGGTGTGATTCAGGCTCTTCTTCACAGAGTTGATACGGCTATGAACCATCCGGACGTACCAGGACAAGAAACAACCTGTTCCAGCACATACTCGGTGTGATTCAGGCTCTTTTTCACAGAGTTGATACGGCTATGAACCATCCTGACGTACAAGGACAAGAAACAACCTGTTCCAGCACATACTCGGTGTGATTCAGGCTCTTTTCACAGAGTTGATACGGCTATGAACCATCCTGACGTACAAGGACAAGAAACAACCTGTTCCAGCACATACTCGGTGTGATTCAGGCTCTTTTTCACAGAGTTGATACGGCTATGAACCATCCTGACGTACAAGGACAAGAAACAACCTGTTCCAGCACATACTCGGTGTGATTCAGGCTCTTTTTCACAGAGTTGATACGGCTATGAACCATCCTGACGTACAAGGACAAGAAACAACCTGTTCCAGCACATACTCGGTGTGATTAAGGCTCTTTTTCACAGAGTTGATACGGCTATGAACCATCCTGACGTACAAGGACAAGAAACAACCTGTTCCAGCACATACTCGGTGTGATTCAGGCTCTTTTTCACAGAGTTGATACGGCTATGAACCATCCGGACGTACAAGGACAAGAAACAACCTGTTCCAGCACATACTCGGTGTGATTCAGGCTCTTTTTCACAGAGTTGATACGGCTATGAACCATCCGGACGTACAAGGACAAGAAACAACCTGTTCCAGCACAAACTCGGTGTGATTCATGCTCTTTTTCACAGAGTTGATACGACTATGAACCATCCGGATGTACAAGGACAAGAAACAACCTGTTCCAGCACATACTCGGTGTGATTCAGGCTCTTCTTCACAGAGTTGATACGGTTATGAACCATCCGGACGTACAAGGACAAGAAACAACCTGTTCCAGCACATACTCGGTGTGATTCAGGCTCTTTTTCACAGAGTTGATACGGCTATGAACCATCCTGACGTACATGGACAAGAAACAACCTGTTCCATTACAAACTCGGTGTGATTCAGGCTCTTCTTCACAGAGTTGATACGGCTATGAACCATCCTGACGTACAAGGACAAGAAACAACCTGTTCCAGCACAAACTCGGTGTGATTCAGGCTCTTCTTCACAGAGTTGATACGGCCATGAACCATCCGGACGTACAAGGACAAGAAACAACCTGTTCCAGCACATACTCGGTGTGATTCAGGCTCTTTTCACAGAGTTGATATGGCTATGAACCATCCGGATGTACAAGGACAAGAAACAACCTGTTCCAGTACAAACTCGGTGTGATTCAGGCTCTTTTTCACAGAGTTGATACGGCTATGAACCATCCTGACGTACAAGGACAAGAAACAACCTGTTCCAGCACAAACTCGGTGTGATTCAGGCTCTTTTTCACAGAGTTGATACGGTTATGAACCATCCGGACGTACAAGGACAAGAAACAACCTGTTTCAGCACATACTCGGTGTGATTCAGGCTCTTCTTCACAGAGTTGATACGGCAATGAACCATCCTGACGTACAAGGACAAGAAACAACCTGTTCCAGCACAAACTCGGTGTGATTCAGGCTCTTTTTCACAGAGTTGATACGGTTATGAACCATCCGGACGTACAAGGACAAGAAACAACCTGTTTCAGCACATACTCGGTGTGATTCAGGCTCTTTTCACAGAGTTGATATGGCTATGAACCATCCGGATGTACAAGGACAAGAAACAACCTGTTCCAGTACAAACTCGGTGTGATTCAGGCTCTTCTTCACAGAGTTGATACGGCTATGAACCATCCGGACGTACAAGGACAAGAAACAACCTGTTCCAGCACATACTCGGTGTGATTCAGGCTCTTTTTCACAGAGTTGATACGGCTATGAACCATCCGGATGTACAAGGACAAGAAACAACCTGTTCCAGCACATACTCGGTGTGATTCAGGCTCTTCTTCACAGAGTTGATACGGCTATGAACCATCCGGACGTACAAGGACAAGAAACAACCTGTTCCAGTACAAACTCGGTGTGATTCAGGCTCTTCTTCACAGAGTTGATACGGCTATGAACCATCCGGACGTACAAGGACAAGAAACAACCTGTTCCAGCACATACTCGGTGTGATTCAGGCTCTTCTTCACAGAGTTGATACGGCAATGAACCATCCGGACGTACAAGGACAAGAAACAACCTGTTTCAGCACATACTCGGTGTGATTCAGGCTCTTTTCACAGAGTTGATATGGCTATGAACCATCCGGATGTACAAGGACAAGAAACAACCTGTTCCAGTACAAACTCGGTGTGATTCAGGCTCTTTTTCACAGAGTTGATACGGCTATGAATCATCCGGACGTACAAGGACAAGAAACAACCTGTTCCAGCACAAACTCGGTGTGATTCAGGCTCTTTTTCACAGAGTTGATACAGCTATGAACCATCCTGACGTACAAGGACAAGAAACAACCTGTTCCAGCACATACTCGGTGTGATTCAGGCTCTTTTTCACAGAGTTGATACGGCTATGAACCATCCGGACGTACAAGGACAAGAAACAACCTGTTCCAGCACAAACTCGGTGTGATTCAGGCTCTTTTTCACAGAGTTGATACAGCTATGAACCATCCTGACGTACAAGGACAAGAAACAACCTGTTCCAGCACATACTCGGTGTGATTCAGGATCTTTTTCACAGAGTTGATACGGCAATGAACCATCCTGACGTACAAGGACAAGAAACAACCTGTTCCAGCACATACTCGGTGTGATTCAGGCTCTTTTCACAGAGTTGATATGGCTATGAACCATCCGGATGTACAAGGACAAGAAACAACCTGTTCCAGTACAAACTCGGTGTGATTCAGGCTCTTTTTCACAGAGTTGATACGGCTATGAATCATCCGGACGTACAAGGACAAGAAACAACCTGTTCCAGCACAAACTCGGTGTGATTCAGGCTCTTTTTCACAGAGTTGATACAGCTATGAACCATCCTGACGTACAAGGACAAGAAACAACCTGTTTCAGCACATACTCGGTGTGATTCAGGCTCTTTTCACAGAGTTGATATGGCTATGAACCATCCTGACGTACAAGGACAAGAAACAACCTGTTCCAGCACATACTCGGTGTGATTCAGGCTCTTTTTCACAGAGTTGATACGGCTATGAACCATCCTGACGTACAAGGACAAGAAACAACCTGTTCCAGCACATACTCGGTGTGATTCAGGCTCTTTTTCACAGAGTTGATACGGCTATGAACCATCCGGACGTACAAGGACAAGAAACAACCTGTTCCAGCACATACTCGGTGTGATTCAGGCTCTTTTTCACAGAGTTGATACGGCTATGAACCATCCGGACGTACAAGGACAAGAAACAACCTGTTCCAGCACAAACTCGGTGTGATTCAGGCTCTTTTTCACAGAGTTGATACGGCTATGAACCATCCGGACGTACAAGGAC
Organism: Ophiura sarsii; assembly: GCA_035610835.1. Lineage (NCBI taxonomy): Eukaryota > Metazoa > Echinodermata > Ophiuroidea > Amphilepidida > Ophiuridae > Ophiura > Ophiura sarsii. Next base: position 166,770 of record CM069444.1, read on the forward strand.
AAGAAACAACCTGTTCCAGCACATACTCGGTGTGATTCAGGCTCTTTTTCACAGAGTTGATACGGCTATGAACCATCCGGACGTACAAGGACAAGAAACAACCTGTTCCAGCACATACTCGGTGTGATTCAGGCTCTTTTTCACAGAGTTGATACGGCTATGAACCATCCGGACGTACAAGGACAAGAAACAACCTGTTCCAGCACAAACTCGGTGTGATTCATGCTCTTTTTCACAGAGTTGATACGGCTATGAACCGTCCTGACGTACATGGACAAGAAACAACCTGTTCCATTACAAACTCGGTGTGATTCAGGCTCTTCTTCACAGAGTTGATACGGCTATGAACCATCCGGACGTACAAGGACAAGAAACAACCTGTTCCAGCACATACTCGGTGTGATTCAGGCTCTTTTTCACAGAGTTGATACGGCTATGAACCATCCGGACGTACAAGGACAAGAAACAACCTGTTCCAGCACATACTCGGTGTGATTCAGGCTCTTATTCACAGAGTTGATACGGCTATGAACCATCCTGACGTACAAGAACAAGAAACAACCTGTTCCAGCACAAACTCGGTGTGATTCAGGCTCTTATTCACAGAGTCGATACGGCTATGAATCATCCTGACGTACAAGGACAAGAAACAACCTGTTCCAGCACATACTCGGTGTGATTCAGGCTCTTTTCACAGGGTTGATACGGCTATGAACCATCCGGACGTACAGAAAGGGGAGGAGAGAATAAACTTTGTTTTCTGAACACATGGACTGATGTAAAATAATTGAATTGTATTTTATACCAAGGTATTCTTTAAGTTTACTTGTAGTACTTATTATGATAATTACCTGAATTTTCTATCCAACAACCTGTTCCAGCACAAACTCGGTGTGATTCAGGCTCTTTTTCACAGAGTTGATACGGTTATGAACCATCCTGACGTACAAGGACAAGAAACAACCTGTTCCAGCACATACTCGGTGTGATTCAGGCTCTTCTTCACAGAGTTGATACGGCTATGAACCATCCTGACGTACCAGGAAGAGAAGGTGCACAACATCAGAGTGATCAGACACAAGAAAATGTGGCTAACCAAAGCGGGTGTTGACTGTTAAACTCAGTCAGCATCAAACCTAAATATATAAAGGTGACAAATATACCAAAGAAGAAAATGAGTGGAGGAACGATTGTTTATACCCAGTAAACACAAAACGTTTTCAAAACGTTTGTTTGGTTTTTATTTGGTTGCGTTTTTAGGAAACGTTTTTAAAACGTTTTTAAAACGTCACAGTTCAAAAGCATGGTTTTTGATCAGTAATTGTTGATATCAAAACGGTTTAATAACGTAAAAATAACGTTGTTAAAATACTCATAACAAGCACACAATTGAAACGTAATCATAACGTTTATAGAACGTTATATCACAACCTATTTTAAACCAAGTAATCTGGACAATATTTTAGTTTTAGGAAACGTTTTAAAAACGATTTTAAAACGACTCCGTGTAAAAGTGCTGTGTTACCCATAATGTTATAAAATCGTTATGGTAGCGTACGCAAAATATCACAAACAGCACATATTGGAACAAAATCATAAGGCCTAAAATCATTATATCACAACTAAATGTAAACCAATTATTCTGGACCATATTTTTGTTTATGGCTCGTTTTAAAACGTCACTAAATGTATATAGTGCCGAATTTTACCCCAAACATTATAAACACGTAACATACACAAAATAGGCACAAACCAGCACTGATCATTTGCAAAACATTAACCAAATGTCCTCAAAAACATATTTTAAATGTTGCATTTTTGAAATCGCCCGTGTCCGGAAAAAATAATCGCGTCCGGCTTCGTCTGCAAATAGTAAAAAAAGTGACCCGGATGTTTGAAGCGGTTAGGTCATCTATCAGGATTTTGATATGAGAAAACGTGAAAATCGTCGGAGTAAAAGGAGAGCAGCTGTAAATCATGGATTTGGGCGGATCAAGAGTAAAGAGCGGGATTAATCAACCAATTGAAGATAAGTTAACCTAATTAATATTAAAACAATTATTGTAAATTTTGTCACACGCGATGGCCGGGTTACAAACAGCAAGGTTCGTATAGGTTGGGGCGGACTACGTCACGCCGGTGAAAACAATCAGACGCCGGTGAAAACAAAAACAAAAACAACTTGCGCAGATCAATCAATTAAGGCAACCGCACATTGCGCCCACTGCGTATCAAGTGCGTAACGCTCAGCGTTGAGTGCGTGCATGGAATGTTTTGTTTCTGAAACACTTGTTGCCAAGCAATTTGCTAAAAATAACTCAAAGTGCCCGTATGTCCGCGCCCTCGTATACACTAACACGTGTGCATATAAAATAAGCATGGATGTCAATGATAAGCTTAATTAACATGAATCATGATGATGATCAACTCATGCTCTCGATCGCATTTTTCACCATTCCGTGGGATCACAACATGATGAAAAGAAACGTGTGGCATGGCATCAGGCCCCTTGCAATTAAATGTGAGTTTACTGTTGCCCGCGCGCGTCCAAAAGTCACCCGCGTAATATATGTAATATTTTAAAAATATTTAATTATTTCATTGTTTACAGCTTTTTCATAAGCTTTTCTGACGATAAATTAGCCGATGAGACGCAATTGCAATACTTCCGGGTTGGGAAAACATTTCTGGGAAGTAAAAAACTCTGCACGAAACTTGCAATTGTCGCTTTGTATTGAAATGTGTGCATTTGAAGCATATTCGTAGGCACGGCAATTGATTACTGCGCAATCGCTTCAGCGCATGACGTCACATCAAAACCGCCGAACTTTTTTTGAGTTTTCTAGTGCATTCTGGGTAATATTTCAGGTTTGTTTACGATCGCAATCTTTAAAATTCTCCGAGCTAGCGTAACGATTTCTTTTTACAAACATCGATCGAGTATCTCATTAATATTCAAAATAGGGATGCAAATATGAGTAGACTCCTTTATAAAAGAAACAAAATACAAAGACAAGGCAGTAGGTGGTGGTAGGACATAATTAACAGCATTTGAATTGTATTCGTACCTTGGATAACAGTTAACAATGCCGACAATATTAAATCAGGTGACTTTACCCCAAAATATTACAATATTAATATTAGATAGTCACCTCGTCCTGCTTTTCAAAAACGCAACAGTAAACTCACATTTAATTGCAAGGGGCCTCATGGTCATCACAATTTCATACGATATCAGTTCTAGCAGGTGGCCAAATTGTCCAGCCCTGGCAAGCCAGTGGCAGTGCACTGGCAAATATGCCCGCTTAAAAATATACCCGCTTAAACTTAAAGTGGGCATATTATTATTTGCCAGTATTTACAGTTAATCCAAAAGTAGCGCTTCCACACACAAAATGGCATATTCTACCCTCATATCAATTCAATTGTTTAAACTCAACCAATACCTACATGTAAATATAGGGTGTGCAGTAATTGATGTCCCACCCCGCCTGAGGTAATATTGGTCATTACTGGAGTAGAGAAGGGAATGTGTAAACAAACCATGTTTAATAGGCTGCCTGAATGCTTAATCTTGCTAGTGGCGTTTAAAGCATCAAAATCGACATAGTTTTCGTGTTTTTATGCGTATTTTTGTAAATCAGCAGAAATTAATTATACCTGTACTTCCGGAAGTTGACACATTTTGACCCCTAGTGACCCTTTCTTGACCTTTGACCTAGTTATAATAATTGACTTTTTTGTTTAGCTTATCAATGCGCACAAAATGAAACAAGTCCGGTCAAAATCGGAGCATGTCTTCAATTTTACCCCTGCAAAGGTCAATGACCCCTAGTGACCCCTTCTTGCCCTTTGACCTGGTTATGTTGTTTTTTTAAATTCTTTTTATCAAACCTAACAATTTGAAACAAATCCGATCCAATTTGAAGCATGTCTTGAAATTATGTGTAAGGATTTCAATGGGTGGGACATTAATTACTGCACACCCTATATTTTGTGTCACTTCAAAAAAATGCTTGGTTGCGTTTTGCCAGAAAAATGATGAAATTTCAGTCATTTTGTGGCAAATGTACATTTTGCCGGTATCCAAAATTAGCGCTTCCACGGCCCACGGGGCTTCCACACACAAAAAGGGCATCTTCTAGTTCTATCCTTCATATCGATAGCTGAACTTGATACCAAAATATTTTGCGTCGCGTCAAAACAATTCATGGTTACGTTTTACTAGAAAAAAGATGCAATTTCAGTCATTTTTGGCAAAAACTATTTTTTAAATTTCATTTTCAAGCTTTCATTGTAGTGAACTATTAGTACATTAAACAAACAGAGAATCCTCTACGCTTATAAGTACATCGCCGACCCTGAATATTTTTTTATTATTTTGAGGGAGGAAAACAAATAAAATAAAATTATTTTTTTAATTTTTTTTAATTTTAATTTAATTTTTTTTAAATATAAATAAGGCTAATGAAAGTTGATTCCATGTCCCGTAACATTTGGTTCAAACCATAATGAGGCAGTGGCGTACCGACCGGGGGGTAGGGGGGGGGGGCAAGTTGGCCCCCCCCCCCGGCTCCAAATACCGGGACGCTAAATTCGCAATACCGGGACGCTAAATTCGCATAAGAAGAAAAAAATAGGGCCTAGGCCGAAAACACTGAGGATTGGGCATTATTTGTTGACTGTTGTGCTTTTTTGGACTGCGTAATTTTTTGACCGTGCGAAATTTTTTGACAGGTGATCATCGAAGTAGATTTCTATTTTTAGGTTCCAATTGATTCAGAATGTAAACAAAATGCGATGTTCGATGAAGGAAATAAAGGAAAATACCGAAAAACTTCAACAATATCTCAAAAACAGCGGAAAAAAATGGAAAATATCAAATAATGAATGATTTCGCTATTTTGGCATTCATAACGCGGTCGAAAAAACCAAACGCGGCGGGTTACGGGAAACATGGAATCAACTTTCATCAGCCTAAAAATTGAACAAAGTATTAAAGTTTCTGACTGTTTGCTTTCATTCTCGTCTATTAAGTCCCCAAAGCTGGTGATTTTTTAATTTTTTTTTAATCCCGACCGACCTACCCTATTTGTTTTTGTCATGTTAGGCCAATCAAACAATTTTCAGGCCTTATTACACACACCCTCCCCCATCACAAACCCCTCCCACATGCACAAACCCACCCCACCCCAACCACAAACCTACTCCACCTTCCTTCCCACAATGCCCCTCCACATCTAAACCACCCCTTCAACCTCCCCACCCCAAATCCCCACCACACCCACCCCCATGCCACATTGCCACCACAACCCCTTTGCCGTCACAATCCCCACCGCAAACTCCCTGCCCTTCCTATCCCCACCACAAACCCCTCCCCTTCCCACCATAAACCCCCCTTCCCATCTCGACCACAAGTCCACAAACCCCCATCCCCTCCCATCCCCACCACAAAACCCCTCCCTTTCCCATCCCCACCACAAACCCCTTCCCTCTCATTCACAACCCCCCCCACCACAAAACCCCTCGCCCACCACAAACACCCTCGCCCACAACAAACACACTACCCACCCCACAGCCTATCCTCCCCCACCCATCATGCATCCACGCCACCACAACCACCTCCCTATCACAATCCCCCACCCTAAACCCCCTCCCCTTCCCAACCGCACCAAAAACACACCCCACCACAAAACACCCCCACCACAAACACCCTACCCACCCCACCCCACCCACCAAGCTTTTTGCTAGAATTGTTTCAATATTCATAAGGCAGCCCCTACTATTTGTTATTTTTCAGAAGCCAAATTACAAGCTTTTTGTAAGAATTGTTTCAATATTCGTATCACTATCTATGCCAACGAGTGTTTCTCGCGTCTTTTTCATTGAAATACACTAGCAACCAAAAGTATTAGGACAGTTGATTATGGTGTCAAAATCCTCCCATATTCAATTTGGAGTGTAATATTTTACTACGAGTTGAACAAATGTGTTGATGAATCTCTTCTCATTAATAAATTCATGTTTCCTATAGCATCTGCTAATTCAATTCCATGGAATTAAAGAAAACATGTGCCCTCTTGAAATCCCCATACAAATGTCCCATTGGAAATAGCTCATGAATAATTCATCAACCTCATTATAGCCAATGTAATCCCTATGGTGGGTAGTTTGACAATTTTGACTTCCTTTCAAAAACACCCTTCTCAATTGTTTGTCAATGGATTAACTGAAGTAAGACTAATCCCAATATTGTCACTAGTCTTTAATCTCTCACACATATTGACACCTGATCTCTTCATTCATCTTCAAAATAAGATATTTGGGAGGGAAACTTAGTTTCATTTTGGCACCTTTACTTTCATATTCTAAATGGAAACCAACCAGATTCTCTGTACTTTCTCATAGCACCCACATGACCTGGGCACACTACACAGGGCTATCATTTCATCATGACTTAAGAATTGTTGTCAAGCTATTTGACTCAAATTAACTAAATATACATGTATCGATGCAAAAAACCTTAATCACTGAAATATTGTTACAAATGTTTTCCTTTTAAATAATAATGTTTTAAGTAGGAATATCATCCCAAATCTATTATAACAACATTTTATTAGAACTTTCCATTCATTTTATAACCCTAGAATACCAAAAACCTAACACAGTAGTTCAATAGATTCCAAGTGTTTTCTCTCAATTTGCAGCTTGCAAAGTGTCCTAATACTTTTGGTTGCTAGTGTATATATAGTTGAAAATGATGGACATGTACTCACACACAACAAAGACAAAGTATGTGGAGGAATTTTTGAAAATAACAAATAACAACAAATTGGAGCGGCGTCATTTTAAACGATTTTGATTTGTTTTAAATTTTTTGTTGCAATTTTGAGCTTTCTTAAATAGTCCTATATGTACATGTACAATATTTGTTTGTGGTATTATAGCACAGAATTAAGGTGTGAAAATAGTAAGAACAATATCAGAGTAGGCTCCAGGAATAATGTTGGTAATAACATTGTGTTGTTGTGTTCTTTTTTCAGTGATTAATCCGTCCATCCATCTAGACCACCTAATTGTCAACTCAACATATCTTTAACAGCAAACAAGGTTAGTGGGTCAAAATGCAAATATTTGTTCTTGAAAACATTGGCACTAGAATTACATGTATGTCTTCGTTTTATTATGCACAGTTAAAACCAGTTAAAAATCGAATGCTACACATCAAATTCACATTTGTTTAGGTAGTGGCCCGTGGCCGTGTACATATACTACTGAAAATAGGTATTACTTTATGATATTTTCTTTTTCTTTTTTTATTCAGAAGTCACCTTGAAAAATCATGGCAATGCGACAGAGAAAGATGTGGAGCTGTTAGTTGGCGATTTCCTGAAAGCCGCCCCCTATAAAAAGGGAGGAAAGGTAATAAACGTAATAAATCCTTAACTATGACTGTTATAAAAGGACATTACAGTACAGCTTGAACTAAGTGTGCAACCAACTAACAATGACAGCACGATGAAGAGTAAAATGACTGCGAGGGCAGCGTGTTGATAGTCGGCATTTGCAACACAATGCTGAACATGCAGTCCCGTTGACTTTGTGCTGGCATCTTAGTGTAGTCCCGCTAAGGCCAAACAAAAAAAAGTTGACTTGCCCTTTCAGGGCCAGAGTCTGGGTCGGATGGTCAGATTTTTTTTTTTTTGATTTTTAAAAAAAAAGAAATTACAGGGAGATACTACACAAAAACACGTTTTAAAGAAGAAATTTTTTTTTATTTGTTTAAATCTTTTTATGATTTTTAAACAAGAAGATACTACTCAAAAACACGTTTTCATCTTTCTTTATTGTTGTGTGCTTCTTTTAATTTTTGTAATTTTTTTTTAAAACTTGTTTGTTTTGTTTTTTTGGAAGAAAAAAAAATAGCGACCCTAGATTTCCGAAAAATCGGGTCGGTCGGAAAGGGCAAGTCAACTTTTTTGTTGTTGTTGGCCTATGTAGAGATCAGAGCGTTGAGGTTCGTTGATATCAGTCATTCTAATTGAAGCTGTTCTGTACCTGAACAAACCTGGCACACCCAAAGTAGATTAAATACTTAAGTTTCCGTTATAGGAAACCTTTTCGAACACCCGTTTCAGAATAAAAATAATGTTTAACAATATGGTCAAATTCTGAATATTGATACTTATTCGCTTTAGTGAGCTGCTTTGCCCAAGAAGACTGAAATGGGTAATACAGGTTGTTGCAAAAAAAATTGGTGGATGTAGAATTAAATTTAAAATATATTATACTGTTTGCCCCCCTCTTACCTATGTTAATTTAATGATTTATTTTACAGAAAGTTGATGCACCACGTGTTGACGAAGAGGAACATGACAGAGGTGATGTCAGTGCAGATGATGTAGGGGCTGAACACATCAGTGGAGAAGAGGATTAAGAGACATCAGAGAGATAATTAGGGATTAAATCATGTTTCAGTGAATGTGTATCACCAATCTGTCACAGGGTTTGTGTTGTCTGCACAGTTTAAAGGAGGTGTCCAGCAACCACATCATAGTGCATTTTATGTTAGAAAAATAATTATTAAGCACAACTCATGAACAAACCATCATACTTATCATTAAAACGAATAAAAACTGCCTGGTGCCATCGCTCAACATACAATTTTTAAACATTTGTGGTGAATTAAAGTCTGGTTATAAGTATGGTGTTTTGTTCTGTATGTCTGCGCAATTTGGGTTCAATAATCATTTGTTTAACATGAAATGCACATTGTTGTGCTTCCTGGGCACCTCCTTTAAATAAAACGCATGGAAGGTAAGATGTGGATTGGTGATGCACATTTAAGGTAAAACATGATTTTAGATCTTTTTTAACTACTACAAAGGATTTGAACACCATTTCATAAATAGACATGCATAATAAGAAGATAATTCATGTATATCATTTTCAATGATGTCATTTAAAACTAGTTTCAAAAACCGTAACACTAGATGACCAAATTAAACATTTAAAATAACAATCAAGTTCTTTTTAGTTTCAAATGTCGATGCAAATAGCGATCATTCCAAAACAACACACACTTCAACTAAGTTCTAATAGCGTGTAAACACTTGTGTATTGCGGTTTGATCAGCGTACTGGTTTTCATAGCAGTGTCGTTTATCTCAAATAACAACGCTATGCTACAGTACTTAAGGGGGATGTGCACCTTCGCATAGCCTCCGTAAAACTGCCGTAACTTCTTCATTATTCATTTAATCTTAATAAAAGTATACATTTTTTTGCAGTAAAGGGTTGAATGAATCCAACTATGATCATGAAATTGACCATTATAAAATTATAAAAAACATGTTTTTTGACCCATTTTAGGTTTGGAAAAGATAACTCAAAATATATTTTGTTAAATTTTGTCATACTAGTTTTATTATATTCCTCATGCAATTCCCTAGGAATCGTTTTTTTTTTTTAATTTTTACTTTATTATTTTTTGAATTACAGACCAAAAAGTGCCAAAAAACCTGTTTTTTAACCTCCAAAATCGTGAAAATCACGTTTTTTGGTAAAAAATCATATTTGTTGGCACTTTTTGTTTGATAATTCAAAAAATAATAAAGTAAAAATTAAAAAAAAAAAACTATTCCTAGGGAATGCATGAGGAATATAATTAAACTAGTATGATAAAATTGAACAAAATATATTTTGAGTTATCTTTTCCAAACCTAAAATGGGTCAAAAAACGTGTTTTTTATAATTTTCTCCCAAAATGGTCAATTTCATGATCATGGTTGGATTCATTGAACCCTTTTCTGCAAGAAAATGTATACTTTTATATAGATTTAATGAATAATAAAGAAGTTACGGCAGTTTTACGGAGGCTGTACCTGAAGGTGCACAGCCCCCTTAAGGCATGGGAGGTGACATCAACAACTCCACCAGACCTTAAGTACAGTAGCAAAGCACTTTGTTAATTTGAAATAAACCACGCTGTTATGGAAACCAGCACGCCAATTAAACTGCAGCATGGGGATGTGTTTACAGTATCGCAGTCTGCATCATTTTGAAATGCTTGCTGTTTGCATCGACTTTTGAATCTAAAAAGGAACTTGATTGTTATTTGAATTTTAGAATTGGTTTTTAAAAATAAAAATGACTAACAATGTTCTCATTTCCATTGTCTATTCTTTGAAGTGGCTTTCAAATGCTTGTTCGTTGTTGAAAGGGATTAAATCTCGTGTTCTGCCCGCCTATGTTTATTTCACTCGGGCATTACAGTAGCAAAGCGTTGTTAATTTGATATAAACCACACTGCTATGGAAACCAGCACCTTGAATCCTTGATTGAACTGCAGCACGTGAATGTGTTTACACGATCGCAGTCCGCATTGTTTGAAATGCTTGCTGTTTACATCGACTTTTGAACCTAAAATGAACTTGATCGTTATTTGAATTTCATCATTTTAGTGTTGGTCTTAAAAAAAATTAAAAAATGACTTGCAATGTTCTCAATTTTATTTTGTGAAGTGCCGTTCAAATGCTTGTTTGTTAAAATTGTTATTGAACGGGATGAAATCAAGTTTCAGTGTTGAACATCACCAATTTACAAATTGCGTGCTGCCCGTCTTCATGTATATTTCACTCGGGCATTGCCCTCATGAAACACAGCACGCAGACTATGTCAACGCCATTGTAGATGGGTGATACATATACGCTGAAACATAACATCGCTATTCTTTCAAACCTTGTATCTCCATCCAGCCCTTCAGCATGTATAAAGTAATACTCTCTATGTATGACCTTTAGGCGGTCTGCTCTTAACATTTTTTAAGTGACCCGGAACATGTATAAAGCAACTCTTCCTATGCATAACTGTTGGCAGTTTTACTTTATACATGATGAAGGGCCGGAAAAACAAGGTTTTGAAAGAATAGCGACGATAATTGAATCCCTTATTTATAGCTCAAGGCATCTATCTACAAATGGTGGACAAACTGACTGAATCTTACTACATGTAGATATTATTTACAACATGCATAATCTATGGTATTAAATTAATAAAAGAGCATCGTCAAAATTACAATTTTACGTTTCATATCGTTTTTCTTTGTTATATCAACTGATTTATACCAACAATATTTGAAAATACATTTAACCATATTTTTGAAAAGGAATCGGAGTCTTCTGAACAAGGATATCAAGTGTAAAAGGCATTTATAACATTTGGTATTGCAGCGCCCTCTATTGCTCAAACGTGGAACGTATGTGGAACATCTTTTACAAGGCTAAATCAGTTACCATAGTTATGTTCACATTATATTCACGTTTTTAAAACGTTGAATGTAAACGTTTTTCAACGTTTTTAGAACGTATTAAAAAACCCTTTTAAACGTTTTTAAAATGTTTTAAACACGTATTTGAAACCTCTCAAGACTGAATCAATAGTTATTTTCACGTTTTTAAAACGTTCAATAAAAACGTTAGTAGAGCGTATAAAAAACCTCTTATAAACGTTTTTAAAATGTTTTTAAAACGTATCTGAAACATCTTGCAAGACTACATAAATGAAACATGGTTATTTTCACGTTATAATAACGTTTTCAAAACGTTACATGGAAACGTTATTAAAACCCATAAAAAAACTCCACACATATACGTTTTTAATACGTAATATCAAAACGTTTTTTACACCAACTTGAAAAGTATTTTTAACGTTTAAAAACCGTAAAATGGCCAGCTGGGTATATGCCTTTATTTGATGGGTGTTTTTGATGCAAACATTAGGTGACTACTATTATGGAATTGAGGTGTGATTAATGAACTTTGGGCATAGAACGGTACTAACCTTTTAGGGGATAGCCTTTATATGGCATAGACTAGTGTGTTACAAGCCTTCACAGATAGTGAGATAATTATGTAACTGTTGCACCCAAAGGTAAAACAGAGAAAAACACTCGTCTTGTTTATTATATTCCATGACAAGAAAAGAGTATTGAAAGCAAATGGAACACTCCCTTAAACGTGAACTACATTATAATTCAGTATGTTCTTAATTGGCGAAACTTGTTTAGCGAATGAATTCAGAAGGGAGTCGCGCGCAAAACACTCGCAATATGACGTGCAATGATGCAGTGACATTGTATGCGTGATGTTTGCGTATTCAAAAATCGCGCTTATACGTTTGGATTACTTTTGCGCGCGTATAGATAAAAACCAAATATTTCTAGCCAATTTGGAACTGATTGAACAATAAACGATAGACATCACGGCTTAAGGGGTGTGCACCCCCACTCCCCCTTTCACAAAAAAGAGGGAGGGAGGGAGAGGGCAGGAAGGGATACTAGAGGCATCATAATACCATAGTCGGGGAGGGATAACACACCTTGCTTAATTCCCCAGTCAGACCATGAAGCTATAATGGTCAGATCAAGCCCTGCCCCATTTCCCCAAATGCAATAGAAAATGATGACTTTTCACTTGAATTTCTATGCCACCTGACGCTCAGAAAGGATAACACTGACTGGACCAACATTTTGCGGAAGCCACCGTGATGAGGAGAGGCAAGTCTGCCAATTTATTTTCCACTGACTACATACGCCAAAACAATTCAAACAATAATATATAATTTTGCAATAATTAAAACGAATTTCTGACCAACGACGCGGAAGGAAAGAACGGTTTGCCCATCCTACCTTCATACGAGCACGACCTGCACTAGGGCTGAAGTCAGAAAAAATACTTCAGAATTCAAGATGAACATTAAAAATTGCCATTATTGTTGTTTCTGCTAGCAAAAACACAGCAAAACTTGATTAAAACAATACCATCGCTATTTATTGAAAAAACGCCCTCTATGCAAATATGGTCCGCGTTATTTATCACGCGTACTGCAGGGGGATACTGTCTGATGTAAAATGCTGGTCGGGCCCGATCAGCATTTTTTAAATAGACGTTTTGTTTTGTTTTGGCTGATTTTTCTTAATCCTTAAAGGTGTAAGTTCATACATGTAATACAATTGTATAAACATACTAATCCCAGTTTGTTATCATAATTGAGGGCGCAGCCTCCAACACATCTCTGCCCCTTTAATACAGTAATTACCATATGAAACCACACCCAATGCATTAGAAAGTTGCTTCATGTACACAATATGAAATCCTAGTGCTTTCTACGATCTTGACGTCAGGCAAACAAATTGGTATATTGCTCAAAATTCACTTTCACTGTTTATATAATATGCAGTAATGGAAATACCCAAATATGACGATCATGTGTGTCGCAGCTTTATTATTGTGTTTACTGATCATAATAGTAGTATTGCTTTATTCCGTAATTACAATCATGTCTTAGCCAGTTCACCCCTCGCTAGTCTAGTGGTTAAGATACATTCCTTACAATGCAGAGGTCCATAGTTCGATAGTTAGGACCACTTTTTCATCTAATTATTTTCTTTTGGTTACAAATATTTTAGGTCCACAAAGTGTGAAGTTCCTACCTAATCCACCCCGGGTCAGTGTACGCCGGGTGTAAACTAGTAGTGGGTATTTCCATCGCTGCAATATTTATTATCTTTCTTCTTCTGTCATAGAACCTATGGCTCTGTAAACATTGGGCTGATTTTGACCATACTTGGTCATGAGTATACCCTTAGGTCAACTACTCAGGTTATTAAGCATAAGGGGTCAAAGGTGACATAAGAGTCATTATCGGTCAAGACGCCCGTGCTCCTTAGCAAAATGACCCAGGACCATCAGCATTACAGCATAGGTCAACATGCAGTGTGGTTCAATAAAACGTTGACAGTTTTTTGAAATCATGCTGAAAATATCGTTACAAATAACCTTACGGTTGCAAAATAATAGCTATTTGAGCAAAGTCAGTCCCATTTCACTCTGTCCATGGGTACTGATTTCGCGACGTTACATTGAATACTGAATGATGAATTGCATGCAAGTAATCTAAGATTTGAAGATCCCGCCAGGTGAAACCAGTGCAATTGCTAACATCTTAACTATCTATTTAGGGTGTGAAATCAATACGTAATAATAATATCACGAGTGACCCTAATTAGAATTATTGATTTTCATAGATTGGAAGTGTAATTGTCTATACTCTATGCCTTAAAAGTGACGATGGCATTTAATGTTATCCCGTAGACTTACCCGTGGACAAAGAGATTTTGGAGAGATTCTCTTCAAATAGCTATCATTTTGCCGCCATAGCATTAATAACATTTACATTCTCAGCATAGATGGCCAAGAGGATGTTTTTGAGGAATATGTAAAAAAATAAATTAAACCAAATCCCACAATTTTGAAAAATATGGCTTTCCACACTGTATATAAAAATGCTGCAAAAGTAGTGTTTGGGCTAAAATTGATTGGATTATTTTTAAATGAAGATTATCAAACAATATCAGTGCAAATGTTCTTCTTTTGAACAATGTTGTATGATTTTATAGTCATTGTAGAGACTTCAATAATTAATTAGAGTCACTTAGACCCAGGCTAGGCCAGGGCGTTCTAAAATCATTCGTATCTTCGACGGCGCATATCTCGTCTTGGCCTTATAATTGTTGTTGTTAAAAGGAGAGCCAATACCATGATCTTCATCAAAAATGTCAAGTTAATTGCTTTTGCTGCATAAGTGAGAAAATGTCTTTAAACAGTAGGCATAGGGGATTTATTTAGTGGTTTGTATCCCACAAGGAAGAATAACCCTTGTGATATGCAGTCACACACAGTACACTTCCAGTAAAAAAGTTGAACCATAACATTTATTTGGCACTGAATTTATTGAAATTGGTAGCATCGATAGTTCAATTTTTCACAAAATATTTAAAATAATTAAACCAACTTATAACATATATAATATTTAATTAACATTCTTTAAAATTGTTACAGAAATTAATGTTTATACAATTCTGTACGAGACACATGAGATATGTTTAAATAATTTGCACAGCACATTAATTTCTTAAAACGTTTTGTTTTGCCCCAGTACGTCACTATGTATTTCAGACACGTTTAGGTTATCTTGGCAATTTATTTAAGCAAACCCTTCACTTCACCCCCTTCCTTGTACGTAGAATATGTTCAATAAAACGATCAGAATCGGAAGAATAGTGAGCTGTTGTGTGCCCTGACCCATCCATATGCAGACATGTACAAATTTGCCACAAGAAGGAAGTAGGCAACATATTTTGGTCGCCATTCATGAATCATGATATCCCTATTAAATGCATCAACATGTCCTTACCTGTAGTTCTGATGCAAGATTGGTTATCCACCCACTTGGAGGGTGCTTTGTCAAATTGACACATTTGTCATGCGATTTATTGATCATATCAAACTGGAATTGGTTCAAGTAAAACTTGCGCTTGATCTCATTCCGCAATTACACTGATGTTTACCATAAAGACCTGTCCCGTATATTCCTATTTTTAGGTTTGTAAATTCCCTTTTCCACGGATGGATACATATTCACAATATACAGCCAAATCCTAGAGAATCGGTGAACCAGATGAACTTGTAAAATTATTCTGGTCCTGTTTTTACCAATATTTATAAACCAGTTTACAAAAATGAATACATTTAATGACATTCACAGCAATAACCTTAATTTTATTTTAATTTTTATTCCAAATGGGAGACATGGGCTTTTCCCCATATTCTATAGGCCTATACCATAAAGACCTGTCTTGTATATAGGGCAAAGGTGGTGTTTTATTTTTGGTTTGCAAATTTCTATTACCACGGATGGCTACACATGCATAACACAACCAAATCCTAGAGAATCATTGAACCAGTTGAGCTTGCTGTAATTGAGGGTGAGTAAAAATATTCACGTCCCGTTTTTACCGATTTTTTAAACCATACGAAAATGAATACATTTAATACATTAAATGCACATCAATAACTGTTTCTATTCCAAGGGACTGCAGTGAAAGTAACATTGTTTGCTGAATGGGGGTGAAGGAAGAAATGGACATATTGAATCCAGTTCCGGACCAGCAGACACATGACACCGTTGTTTAGAGTAAATGACAATCCTCATTTTGGTAACGAGTGCCTGTAAATACACGAAACTCATCACATTGCTATGAATTGATTTGACTAAAATATTAGAAAATTATTGATTTTAGAGAAGAATATATCTCATCTCTTTTGAACAGTTTTTGCGTTAACATAAAACTTAGCAAGTGTGTACTTAATTCTTTGAATAAGTTCATCAGGATTGTAGATTGAAATGATAAAAATGTTTTGTTTACAAATCCAAAAATATCTACTCACGACTAGACAGTTTCGTCTTCCCGTTCGGAAGACTTCCTCGGTAGTGACTTGATCCACTTGTTTTCCCGCGAGTATTTCTTACACTCTCGTTCCCAGGAATCTCAGGTGTTGTTAACAGTGGATCGTATACTTGATTTAGAGAATAAATACCCTCGTCGCGGTTGATGAGTAATGGCATGGTGGTTATCCCCTACATCCAAGGTGTGTCTGAAAGGCTACAAAGGTCCTTTAAGAAGTATGACATCCAGACTGCAATGAAACCCTATAACACACTTAAGCGACTGTTAGTGCATCCCAAGGATAAACGAGACAAGTTACAGACCAGCGACTATGTTTACAAAATCCCTTGTCACTCTTGTGACAAAGCCTATGTTGGTGAGACAGGCCGCCTGTTTGGAACAAGGTTGAATGAACATAAGAAAGACGCCAAGAAAGTTAGCGACAAAACGTTCACGAGAGCCAACAGAAAAGATTCCACGACGGAGCAACATAAATCAGCGGTCATCGATCATATAGCACAAGAGAATCACACCATCGACTGGGAAGGGGCATCAATCCTCGACAAAGACTACGACAAACATAATCGATGGATAAGAGAATCCATTTGGATACGAAGGCAGGGGGCCAAAATCAAAAACAAAACATTTTTATCATGTGTACTTAATTAATTGTTATGCATATGTTTATGCAATACTTTATATCGTAACATCTCAATACGTTGCATGCAAAATCGTTTTAATTATCAGAGTTTCAAGAAAAATATGTAAATTAGGTAATATTTATAAAGTTTTGAGTTATTCATAAATGTCATCTGGCAAAACCTTTGTTGTGTGATTAACTATAATACTGCATGAGTATTAATATTCACCAACTTGGCTGCATTCATTCTTGGATTTCACGTGTTTTTTTTAAATATGTTGTAAGTATGCATGCAATTGGGTATTGTCTCACACTTCACTAAGTATGAAAACATGTTTCTACTTGTATAATCAATGAAGAAATTAACACATTTTAGACAAGAAATATTTGTCCTGATTTTTTCTCTAAAACAAGGGCTTGAATTTTTTGACTCACCCTGTATGCATGATAATTATGCAAAGTTGGTGCAGAGGTAACACTACTTTTAGCAATGTTTTGATTGGCATGAACCAGGTAGCAAGGAATAATTGAAATTGTGATGCAGTCACAATGGTACACATACATTGCAGTAAAATGGTTGAACCATACAATGTAGCCCAGCCCGATGAGTGATTTTAGATTTTTAGTGTGTGTTCTATGCAAGCGCATTTCTTCAAATTGGTACCATAGATATTCTTCAATTTGTTCACAAAATATTTCAAATATACCAACTTATATCATATATATATATATATTGCTATATTATATATATTGCTATATGTAACCTAAGGTTAGGTAAACTAAGGTCGAAAGGTGTATGAGCATTTCCATCTCTGCATATTATATATATGCAGCGATGGAAATACCCACATGACTTTCCAACGGGGGTTGACTAGGTAGGAACTACACATTTTGTGGAATTCAAACTATTTGTAACCCTAACTTTTAAGAAATGAAATAATTGAAAAGGTGGTCCAAGTTGGAATCTAACCATGGGCCTCTGCATTGCAAGGCATTTATCTCAACCACTAGACTTATAGCGAGGGGTGAACTGGACAGGACATGACATGTTTTGAATCCCTATTATCATTGAATAAAGCAATACTACTGTTATGATCGGTACACATGATGTTAATATACTGCTCACAAAAAGTATCGAAACATTAGAAATGATCCAATATATAACGGCTCGAAAAGGTATGCATTAATCGAAGCAAATAACCAAGTGCATAATTTTGTTCTGCGTATTTTGACACCTCGATCGTTGAGATACGATGTTGCGGAGCGGAGTTATTGTCATTTCAATGATCGTGGGTCCAGTTTCAAAAGTGACACTCATCCTTATTGAAAAGCACGAATCTGATCATTCTAAACAGTAATGCAAACCTCTTTCTATATATAGGATGATTGTCACTTTTGAAACTGGACCCACGACCATTGAAATGACAATAACTCCGCTCCGCAACATCGTATCTCATCGATCGAGGTGTCAAAATACGCAGAACAAAATTATGCACTTGGTTATTTGCTTCGAGCCGTTATATATTGGATCATTTCTAAATGTTTCGATACTTTTTGCCGTTATATATTGGATCATTTCTAAGTGTTTCGATACTTTTTGTGAGCAGTTATTATAGATCTACGACTGTTTGACCCCGGGTTGACAGTCATGTGGGTATTTCCATTACTGCATATAGCAATATTTATATTTAATACACACATTTCTTGAAAATTGCTAAAAAAATAATGTTTATAAAACTCACCTTGTAAGTATATTATTTTCTTTACACCAACTTACGAGACACATGAGCACATGTAAAAATAAGTAACGCAACAATTTCAGGCTCTTAAATCTTTTTGTTTTGCCCCAGCATACCTTGTTTGCTCAGACACTTTTCGGTTATTTATCTGGGACAACCTACCCTGTATTTAACACTACTTATAACAATTTGGCAATTTATTTAAGCAATCCCTTCAAAATCCCACCTTCAAGGAAAGTAGACAAATAATGTTTAATACAACGTTCTGTGCCCTGCCCCAACCATTTTAGACATGCACATAATTATTTGCCAGAAGAAGGAAGTTGGCAATATATCTTTGGTCGCCATTCGTAAATCACGATTTCCCTATTTTATATGAATTGCCACATTCACTTACCTGCAATTGTAAATTCTAATAAAAAAATGGTTAATCCATGACAGGTGGTTGTACCCGCTTTGGAGAATGTTCGTCAAAATCACCGATTCATCATAAGATTTGTTGATCACATCAAAATATAAATTGGTTAACATGGAACCTGCGTCCACAGTTTTACTGAGATAGGGCTGTGCCACAAATACCTGTCTTTAATATTATATATGTACATGTACACTATTCTTTTATGTAAGGGCAGAGGGGTGTTTTATTTTTGGGTTTGCAAATTTACAATACTATGGATGGATACATATACACAATACACCCAAATCCTAAAGTATTGTTGAACCAGACACTGAACTTGCTTGATGTATGGTGATATACACAGTTAGTGCAACGGGAATAAACACATACTGTAAAACAGTTGAATTTCACGGCAACTTAATTTAGCGTATTAGCATTTAGTCGACTTTTTGCGACAATTCAATTTTACTAATTTAAGTTGTATCATCTTCCTATATATAATATAATTGGAGACAATTTAATTTGGCGAATTGGATCTTAGCGAAATTAAATTGCTAGTGAAATAAAGCTCTTTAAATTTGATTGACAGCAAAATGTCAATTGGTTATGGCACAGAAGCGGACGTCCCTTCTTTGTTGGGCCATTACAGGGTGAGTCAAAATAACTGCAATAGTGGAAATAATCCATCTTGTTTTCAAAACCGATTTGAAGTTTGCCGTATTTGTCCGAGGCGAACCCGTTAAACTCTTAACTTATATTATGAATAACCGTCGTAAAAGCCTATCTCACAATTAAATATATTATTCTTATATCATTTAAATTCAAACATCAACTTGGTTTTGAAAACGAGATGGCTTCTCTCAACTATTGCAGGTTTTGTTTACTCACCCTGTATCATGTAAGAGCCTCCTATGACGTAAAGTTAGTCCAGCACTTTGGCATTTGGGATTTGCAACTTCTCAATACCAGTGATGGATGCATATACAGGGTGAGTCAAAATAGTCAGGTCCCGTTTTCAAAAAATCAAGACAAATATTTCTTGTACAAAATTGGTAATTTGTTTTATTGTTTATGAGAGTAGACATACTTATTTATACCTGGTGATGTTTTCACGACAATATCATATTCCACGCCAGATTT
Organism: Ophiura sarsii; assembly: GCA_035610835.1. NCBI lineage: Eukaryota > Metazoa > Echinodermata > Ophiuroidea > Amphilepidida > Ophiuridae > Ophiura > Ophiura sarsii. The sequence goes on from CM069444.1 coordinate 186,973, forward strand.
ACAACATATTTACGAAAAGACGCGTAATCCAAAGCGTTCCAAGTTGGTAATATTATATATTCATACAACACAACACACTGTATATCTGTTGCCATTAATACCAAAATAACATGTGTTTTTGTTGAATCTCTGATAAATTAAACGATATTGCATGCAAAGTATTTAAATATATTATAATATAACTCAGTATTGCACAAATATATTCATAAAAATGGACTATGCACATTGCCTGGTAAGTTGCCAAAGCACAAACTGTTTAAAGATATAAGATCTGTTTTCACTCACTAGACCTCTCTCACATCTGTTCGATTCAAATAACAAGTTTCAAAATACTTTGGTCAACATTTTGTTACAACTCAATAATATTTGTTTAAGGCTATCTCTGATTTCACGAAAACTATTAAAAACAATACTGCAGAGACAATAGAATCTCTTTGTAATTGCTCTGATTACCAACACGCCTTTGATTGACTTATTCAAAATGCGCGTGTTGAACGTTAACATCCATAGGGATCCCTAAGATAAGTTGGAACATATTTTATTTCACAGAATTTAGAAAAATGCTCATATATCCCGTTTCGAATAACCAATTTGAATGAAATAAAAATTAGGTTATAGCTAGTAATGCCACGTCATTATAATATTAATTTTTGCATTTTTAGAGGTTTAAAAAATCGGTGAAATCGAGACCTGACTATTTTGACTCACCCTGTACAATACAATTCTCAAGGATCTATGATCAGCCTAGCCTTAATAAAGATTGTTGAACCAGACACTAAACTTGCTTATAATTCAAGTTGTAATTATCAGGGTGCACGTGAGTTAGATTTGGGTGTTTTTGTAACACAACAACATAACAAACAGTTTGTTGTTTAAATTTGTACGCATCCTTTATGCTCGATACTCAAACATTAAATATTAATGTGTTTTTTTCTCAAAAACAATAGTTAATGCGGGAAACAATTCACCCAAAATCAAAATAGGTTTTATTAAATTACACCTCAATTTTGATGCGAAATGGTAGAAATGGGATAATCATAGGAAATAATATATAATACTTGACGATATTCCGGTCTATTTTTTAATTCTTAGCCACGGAAATCGATAACTTCCTCTGTGGCCGAGTGGTCTAAGGCGCATATATCTGATCCCGTCCGCAACTTGTATCCCAGGACCACAACTTATATCAGACGACGCTGGACACGGGCGTATTCACGAATATTCAGGTAAAAATATGCGAACGAGGTTACGTGATCAAGTGAATGGGACGAACGCTTAACAACGGTTTAAATTCAAAAAATGATACTGACACTGCGGGTGGTTTGCCACCCACAGTGGTTTTAGGATGAAATAATTTAGTTCCAACGTGTGATGAATTTTATGGGGTCATATAATCAAAATCCATTGCTACATTAAAACCAACAGAAATTCAAAATTAACGGCCGTTCGTGTCCACCGTCGTCTGACTTGTATTTATTCTGTCTTGACGCCCTCAACGGAATAAAGCGCAACTTGTGTCCCAGGAACACAAGCTCATATTTTGACACCGCTAAAATGATATTCATGAACAAATGTATGTCAAAACACTCAGAGGGTTGGTGATCGTTGAGGTAAAAACAAGGATGGCCACTAGCCTAAACCCTAAACCTTACCCTAATCCTAACCCTAACCCATTCTTAACCCTATTTTCAGCTTGTGGTTCTGGGACACAAGTCGAATAAATCTAATCATGATGAGCTTGTGGTTCTGGGACACAAGTTGCGAACGGGATCAGATATATGCGGTCTAAGGCGTTGGTCTTCATTAGCAAAGATTATTTTATCGCGTGAGTTCAAATCACTTTAACTTTTGTCTTTATTTTTTGTAACAAATGACGTTGATTCATTAGTTAAACATTGGACATTTAAGTTATACTATACAAATGCCTTAGTTTCCCCTCTGAAATATGACATTTGAATTAATTAGAATATAATATAACACTATTAGATAAATGTATGGCTCTTCAAGAAGCACGGCGACGGCGGATCACGACGTGTGGATCTCAACGGTTTATTTTGTTCTCGTGTTGTCGTTGCCGATGTGTTCTTACGATACCAGAGATCTTGCCACAATGAGTTTTATCGTGACCGCCATCGTCTGGGAAGAACCCAATCCAGTGCTAGGGTATGTTAACGTTGGGCAGCACTGTTTTGTCTCAACTACTCTATTGGTTGGTTCGGTTCTGTCATGACTGACAGCTCGTGACCTTACAGATACTACGCCACAAATAACGATTTTCAGCAAAGGAGTAACAATCACGGAGAGGGTGTCCAGTAATCAATTTTATTTTGTCAATCCACCGGGAACGAGGTCTGCCTCTCTTGCGCTTCCCTTCAATCATGCCTTGCATGATCATCTTCTCTAGGTTGTTACCCTTGCGACGTGAGATATGGCCGAAGTAGCTCAGCATTTGGGTGTTGATAGCATGAAGTCGTTTAGACACCCCTATTTCTTCAATAATACTGGCATTGGTCCTTCTCATTGTCCATACGATACGAAGCATACGCCTCCAACGCAAATCTCGAAAGCAGCTATTCTGTTTTTGTCAGCTTTGGTTAGGGTCCACGTCTCACATGCATACATGACAATTGGAAATACAAGGGCTTGGACCAGCCCGGTTTTTGTTGCTCTGGTTATTCCTCTGTCAGCCCAGATCTTGCTTAGGTTGATCATTGCTGATCTAGCCATTACTAAACGGTGTCTAATCTCTTGGCTGCAACCACCCTCTTTGGTGATCAGGGATCCAAGGAAGTTGAATTTCGAGACCGATTCCACCTCATTACCATCAATTATGAGTGGCTCTCCAACACCATCTGTGCCTATGGATATGATCTTGGTCTTGCTGACATTTAGACGTAGGCCAAGCTGCTCACTCTCCACCTTGACTTTCTTCAGGAGTTCCGCCATCTCTTCCATATTTGTTGCAAACAGGGTGGTGTCATCGGCATAACGTAGATTGTGTATTTGGTATCCACCTACTGACAGTCCCCCTGGCCAATCATCCAATGCACGTCTCATTATAGATTCCGCATAAATGTTGAAGGCATAAAGAGTGCTTGTGAAAGTATGCACCCTTTACGGACTCCCTGACCTAGAGCAAACCAGTCACTGTTTCCTTTCCCAGTGCGCACACAGGCAGATTGACCATCATACAGATTGCGAATTAGGTGGACGAGGTGGTAAGGGATTCCCATTTCTTGCAGTGCTGTCCACAATGCGGAATATCTCACACAATCGAAGGCCTAAGCGAAGTCTATGAAGCATATGAAGAGCTCCCTCTGGAATTCAAAACATTTTTCCATTATGTGACGTACATTCGCTATCTGATCTCTTGTGCCGCGGCCTTTCCGGAAATCGGCTTGCTCAGCAGGAAGTTCACGTTCAAGATGAGGTCTGAGACGTTCGTTGATGATGTGCAGCAGGATTTTGCTGGCATGTGGTATCAGAGCGATAGTACGATGGTTTTTACATTCACTAGCATCCCCTTTCTTTGGAAGTGTTATAAGAGAGCTACTTCACCCATATACTTGTTTCTCTCAATTAAAATACCTTGGAGTAGGGAGATATAAATAACATATACAAAAGCTTCGCCCTTGTGTGTACGTGTAATATATATTTATACATCCCACCTCAAGTTGTATATGGTATTTATATCTATATATGAACAAAGACGGGGACTTACAAGTCAAAATATACGACCAACTGATTGAAACAACAGGACCAGTCAGAAGGTTGCCAGTCTGATGAAGACTACAGCTCAGTAACGAGTCGAAACACAAGTTCGTCAAAAGAACAATTTGTTTCATGTTTATGAACTATCCTGATGAATCTATATCAAGTTAGTTAATATCGTCTATCTCCCAAAGTGCTTTTCCATATATCGTTTGATAAATAAGTCATAAACCTTATTAGCTTCAAGTTGGGGCCTCAACATTTTGGCCTGGCTCACAAAAAGATAAGCCCGGCCTTGGTGGTGTGTGTGATTACATTGACAACCCCACCCCAGGGGTATCTCCCAGTCCCATGATGCGTGATATAAATCATAAAACATTTCGTATTTGGATTTGATATTTGTGACAGCGTCAAGATAACTAAATAACCTTTCATATACCGTTTATATTGTCGAATTTGCTTGAGTCTATCCGAAGATGTGCTTGTTTGAACATGAGAAAACAAAATCAAATTTGTACCATAACTTTGGCACAACTTTGACTTTTAGTGATAAACTTTAAGCAATCATATTTTATGATTCATGGATAGAGCAAATGAGACAAATAAAACGGCATTGAAAAGGTAATTTAGTCAACTTGAAACTCGCATGATCATCAATTAGTAAATACTTATTAATAAATGAGCAAATAACTCTTCCAACAGTTATATAGGGACACCCTGTACTATACAGATCTTGACATTATTACAGAGAGAATAATCTCAAAAGGTTTCTCTCAGGTAAATTGATTTGCGTTTACAAAATTGGTTGTGAATTGTGAATATGCACGAAACAGTGAACTAGATATCTTAACAAACTGTCAATTGTGGCGTGTTCTATATACTCAAACCGTCTAGAGTTGTCGACAAGGCCATAATTTATCTTAAATTGCAATGTTTAACTTATCGACGGCTTGCTATAGTGACAGACTATCGGCCGATTGCACCAATGGCGATTAGCTGAAGAATACCGCTACCTCGCTAGTAACTAGCTGAGGCGTGACCAACACATTTGAGAGCACCAACCCGGGGTAAGCTACTAGGCTAGTAACTTGCGAGTAATTTACGCTCAATCGTATGTCTGACCGGACCTAAGAGTAAGTTGGGGCATAACGTTTTATGCCACAAGTCAATCGATTCTAGCAGTGGCGTAAATTTGTTGTTGACTTTGGAGAGGATGATTATTGCTGATGGTCCTGTTGATGCAGCAGGACCAATTGCACTTGCATGCACAGGGGGTGTCTATCTAAGGTGGGATGTGATCCCTTCATAAGCTGAAAGATTTTTTTTGTTGAAACAATTTGGTGATAAATTTAAGTCAAATTTTTTAGATCAACTCCTTTTGCCTAGTCAAACACTAAATAAATAAATGACTAAAAAAATATATGATTAAATAAATAAATAACTAAATAAATAGATGACTGAATAAATAAATAAATAAAACTTATTATTGTTTTTATTTATAAAAACTGATAAAGCAACAGTTTTAACATTAATGTGAGTGGAAGGGTAGAAGAACAAAAACATGAAAGCATATCGTGCCGAACGTTGGGGATCGAACCGGGGTTCTGTGATTTACAATTCAAAGGACAAGGTATCCAATGTGTATGTGCCCCTCGCCCAAAATATGTTTGTAATGTTATGATAGTCCTTATTTTTGAAAAAGAGGTAAACAACTTTGAAATTTGTGGCCATAAAATGGCGTCATTTTGTCCGGACCACAGGCCGACTCAACTTGATTCTTTATATACACTCACCTATGACCTATTTTATTTTAACAAGTGAAGACACATTTTTAACATTACGGAGGACCATTCAAGTCAGAAATTTACAGCAAAGTATAGGTTAACACTTGGCATATGCGACAATTAATTTTGTAAGGAGACGATGCTGATTAATGTAGATATTTACCTCGCTAGTTACTATTCTGGTGTTACTCTCCAGTTTTGTTCTCAGAATTACATCGTTGTACGATACGCTACAGTTAGGGCATAACTACTAGGAAGGTAGCTTACTTCCCTATTAAGCCAGTTTGGTGCACTCGGCCGTATATCAAGTTATCTAGAGCTCCGATTGCCCGTTATCTATTGTGTTCACGTTTATTATAGGCCTAATGCGAATGCTCAAAATCTGAATCGTGCAAGGTCAACATATTCGGTGCATTCTTAGAATGCTTTGTTTAATAACGCACATTGCTACTGGTAACCGATTAATATGTAGAACTTTCAGACTTCCGCATACATTCGAAGGAGCGTTATGGGTCACCTGTTGATGGTCTAGAAACACACGTTTATTGATTAATTGTTTAATACACTTATGATAATGAGCTGGTCTAAAATATATCTACACACTGATATGTATACAATCTATGGTGTTTTCCTGTAGCTTTGAATCAATTTAGGCCTATAATAAATACATCATCAACTGATATCAATAGCGCTATCTTTTTCAATACCCCCAATTATAAGCACTTGTCATGGTCGTTAGCATGTTTTGCTAATCATTATAGATATTTAACCAACATTTTTTAAATTTTCATTAGATGATCGTACTATGAGTACAGGAGACCAACATATCGCTGTCACGGTACCTGTAAATAATAATATGAAATTATGAATGTGCTACTCTCAAATAGAACATTTGTCAATGACCACTTTCTTTCAGGTAAGACAAGTCTTAAACAATTTGTAAAGTTCAGTTATCATTTTACAACTCTAAGTATTTATAAAAATGACATTTTCAACACTGGTTCTTAACACTTTCCACGCGGCTATTATTCTTGCCATACACAAAACAGATTTTTTATAAACATTTCATAATTTTCAAAGACTATCTCAAGGATTACTGACTCAATACTAGGCATGTTTGTACTTATGTCAATGCATTTCTCTTGGGGATTCTAAATATGGTAATGAAATTCAATAATGTTGACATTTCTAAAACATTTTGTGACATTTTGGAATGTCGTCTGCAGCCGCCTGCCGCGTGGAAAGTACTAACAATTCATCTATTTGACGACCAACCCAGCAATCATGCTGATGTTATTACGTTGACAACCCCCACCCCCATGTCAACAAGTAGGGGGTATCTCCCCAGTAAACACAAAACGTTTTCAAAACGTTTTGAATTGGGTTTAATTAGGTTTTGTTTTTGTGAAACGTTTTTAAAACGTCTTAAAAACGTTAGGCCTACATGGGTTTTTTTTATTGCAAATCGTTTTGTCAAAACGTTATAAAAACGTTAAATTAAAGTTTTCACACTACTTATAAACGAACATATGGTTGAAACGAAATCAAAACGTTTACAGAACGTTATATTATAACCTAAATTAAACCAAATATTATGGTCCTGGACCATAAGTTTCGTTTTTTTACGAAACGTTTTAAAAACGTTTTTTAAAAACGTGGGCAATTCCACGCATGCGCATTTACCTGGGTTATATTGGTTTGGTAACACTATGGATTGTATATTTATTTATTTTCATATAGTTATTCGATCTGCAACATGCATCATTTCATAGTTAAATGGCAAATAAGAACATTACTTCACAAACACATGATCAATTTTGTTGGAGAATGTTAATAAAAAGCCAAATTAATGAATTGTTCTTTAAATTGCCAGTTAATTATCAATTAATTATCAATTATCTAATATTAGTTTTCAAAACGTTTTAAATTGGGTTTAATTAGGTTTCGTGTTTTTAAAACGTTTTTAAAACGTGTTAAACATGGTTATTTTCACGTTATATTAACGTTTTCAAAACGTTACATGGAAACGTTATTAAAACCCATAAAAAACTCCACACATATACGTTTTTAATACGTAATATTAAAACGTTTTTTTCACCAACTTGAAACGTATTTTTAACGTTTAAAAACCGTAAAATGGCCAGCTGGGGATCCCAATCCCTTGATGCCTTATATAAATTGGTAAGACCACTTTAGGAATTCGATTCAATTTGATTAGTTATATAAATAACTGTAATGCATAATGCAAACAAAATTGTTGTATTGGCGTAACATGCCATTGAAAATTAGGGTTGGGCGGCCGGGATTTAATGGTTTCTTTTGTATATGGTCATGTGTTAGAAGCTCGCCTCCTTCCGCGTTACTCACGCATTTTGGCTTTCGCGACATGATTTTAACTTTACACATTCATATTTGCTTGACAATAATGTATACCCCCTGAGGTAGTAAAAGTATACATTTTCTGAAGGGAAATTGCATGCGAAAATCAAATATGCCATTGAAATTATAGTACGACCATGGACTAACATGGTATGATTCACAATGTTCGGGAAAATATCAGAGTTTTTAATTTCTAATTTAAGATCCATATATTTTTTGTATACCTACCCCTTCCGGCACCACCCCTGGTCCCCAAACTTCAAACAGCTGTATCTCCCTTTCTGTATTAGCTATACCAATGTAATTTTGCAGGCAGATAGCTTGTCATCAGGGGTTTTACATGATACCCAATTAGTTGAGATAGCTTTTAAGGAATATGACAGCATGAAACTAAAAAGTGTAACAGCACCACCCTATTGGAGGGCGAGCTCATAACGCTTGACCATTATATACTATAAATTACGTAATTTGATCTCACAGAGTCAAATAAATCACAAAATATCATGAGGCGGTTTGCGACGACCAGATTTGCTGTGTAGCCTACTGTATTCCTTTTTGTGATGAGGAACACCAAAGATTTGTTTTTGTTTTTGTTTTTTTGTTGGGGTGGGTTTTTTTTTTAAATAAGTTTTCTTCTGCAAAAAAGAAAGAAAAAAAAGTCGGGGTTGGGAGTATAAAATTAGGGTCGGGCGGGTTACTCTAATACAACATTTTTTTTATTTGGCCTAACTATGGCACTAACACAAGCAAAATGCACGTAGTAATAATGATGATGATAATAATAATGATATAGTATAATACAATGTTAAACTAGAGCTACATTGTGATCATAGATCAAGGATATTAGTCGCGTTGACCTTTTTATCATTTGGCAGACGGATAATATGGCAAACAATTGTCAAGTCAGAGTATCACAATGTAGGTTTACCTAATCCGGCAGTACCAGCGAAGTCAGAGTATCACAATGTAGGTTTACCGAATCTGGCAATACCAACTTTTGCTGATAAAACAACTATTTTTATCAAATCGACTCTTTGGACTATGCTCTACTTCATATTAGATGAGTTTGCAAAAATGGCTGGTTTACACAATAATCAAAGGTAAAAGTGACGCCGAAGAAGAAACAGGACGAATACAGTATATTAGTCGCTTCACGACTAATATAAATATAGGATAAGGGTTCTTGATGAACTACAGCGCAATCGTGTTTGATGAACGCTTGAGTGCGAGATGGCAGTGCTCGAATGCAAGGACGATAGCGATTATCGAACATTCGAATGAACTAGTATTAATTAGCGAATGAATTATATTCAGTCAACAAAATAAGTAACTGACCCGGTAATAATTGGGCTGATAACTCTACATAAACATATTACATTATAAAATTGTTGAGAAATGTCTCCTCTTTAATTTGAGATATTGCACGCTAAGAATTGTTGATTGTTGAGTTACAATCCCAAATGTAAGGTCAAGTACGATTTTCAGTTTCACATTTTGCTTTTCTACACGCGGACTCAGACGGGAAAATCATTGATTACTGGTACATGTAGTGGTAGTGCTAATTCACCGGTAGATGCCCTGGTTAGTCAGGCGGTCGTGTTGTTGCTACTTTTGATCAACCTGTCATACACTCCCCGTTACATTTGGGATCATAACCTTCTCAATAAGCAACTATTCCTAGTGTGCAATATCTCAAACTAAAGGAGAAATTTCTAATTCAATATGTTTATTATTCAATATGTTTATTATGGAGGAGTTATACTTTTAGAGTTCATCAATAACCCTTATCTTATAATGTTGACTTAATGACTGTACACTTCTAAACATGATTTTCTAAATCATTAATCTGAAATGAAATTTTAATATCCATTACAATTGTGCTCAGAATTGATATTTTAAAAGCACTGCTAATATAGGTAATATTATGGGTGAGATACTATGTGTTTAATACGTGAGCAGGTTACTTAAGACGGAATATACAGAGCTTGGCATTTGCAAAGAGAATAATCTTTAATACAATAGGTTACTCTTAGGTAAATTGATAGGTGTTTACAAAATTGAATGCGAGTTGTGAATATGCACGAAACAGTGAACTGATTATCTTTACAAAACTGTGGCAATTGTGGTGTGTTCAAATTCATAGAGTTACGTTTACATGTAAAAGGGTTGTTACAAAAAGCCAATTTTCTCGCTTAAAAAGCGACTGGATTTTTCAATTTGACATTTTCCTTAAATTTTATGATATCTTTGATCATTTAATCAAAACAAATATATATGGTAACCCCGAAAGTTCTGAGAAATAAGACCCCAAAGTTGGACAATTGTTGTAGCGCCCTCATTTATCAGAAAAAGTTGAGAAATGTTGCCAGATCATTTACAATCAAAAAACATCCAAAAAACCTACAAAATGCATTGAAAATATTTCTTTTTCCACTGTGGTATTAGGTAATAGTCCTAAAATCAGGATTAAACTACAACTTTAATCATTTGGGAGCAATAAGTACCATTTCTGATTAATTCTATAATCAATGGGCCACAGGATGCCCAGCTGATAAAAAAACTTTTGATTGTCGTCCACAAGGACTGAAATTATTTACTGGCGTGGAATCTAAAGGGACAATTGTTTTAATTTTTATTGTTTTTACTTTCAATTTCAATCCTCACAATTATATAAAAACTATTCTTTTGCAAAAACAATGAGCTACACATGATTTTTTTACCATTTCAAATCAGAGCCAATCTTGGCCTACCCCTTAAACATGTACTATCTACTGAAGACAGCAAACTGCCAAAATATAACCTGGGCTTTTTGGGTCACACCAATTAATATTTAGGACTGAATGTGGAAAAAAGAAGTAGGGGTGTCCATTTTAGTCATTATAATGTGAATTTACATCTTTTCACTTGCTTTTGTAATTTTAACAACAAAGTGGAGCACTGTGTGTTAGTTTAGTGTGAAATACCATGGAATATGATTAGGTTGTATGTTTGGCCTGCCATACATGCAAATTATGCTGAATTACATAAAACCTGATCATGTGAATTGATCTAATCAATGTATTTTTAAACACTTTTTGAACATGGATTCTGAAACCCTCTAGACCCCTTAAATTAAAAAAAAAAGTTTTATTTAAAAAAAAAAAATATATACATGGGGCCCGGGCTGGGGGAGGTGTGATGATTTGATCGGGGGATAATTTATGACTGGCAAGTGAATCTATTAGATGTAGCAATTGAAAATCTGTCCCCAATAACCTTACTTGCACACAACACTAATTTAGGCTAGAATTCAAAGTAAGCTTCAAAATCCAATAGCTAGGCAATGTATCCTTCCAACACTGTTGAATTTTGAAGCTTTCTTTATCAATTCAACTAGCCGATATTGTGCGCCTTGATTCAGCACAAAACTAACCCGAGTCATTAAATAGCTGCTTCAAGGTAGACTTGATCTCGGGTCTCTGGCATAGGGATCTAGACTAATCTTTTTAAGACTGATTTCAACAACATTATAACATAGCTTAAAAAAGACACCCACCTTAATCTTAATTTCACTTTCCACCAACACTCAGATTGACCTTGTTTGCAAGGCAAGTATACTTCAAGGCAGCTATTTATTCTAATTTGAGCTTCAAATATGACCGAAGATTAGTAATGGCATGATGTAGTAAGCTTATAAATCAAATCATTTCACTTTGTTACGCTGTTGTTGATAATGACGACAAGACTGCCGAATTTGGTAGGCTACTTTCATCGTGTAATCTGCCTGTATCGTTTGCTTCTGAAATCATGGTGAAATCGAATATTTTGCCCTATCTTACCATAGATTTGTAGTGGAATTGTCAAATTGGACCTGATCTCAGTGAATTTCAAGCACTTTGGTAGCAGATTTATCAAAATATCATCAGAAAAATGAAGCGAACGATATCGAAGCACACCAGCACAGAGCAACATTCAGATTTCATACCACTAAATAGTTTCCCTATACGTTTACATGTAAAAGGGTTGTTACAAAAAGCCAATTTTCTCGCTTAAAAAGCGACTGGATTTTTCAATTTGACATTTTCCTTAAATTTTATGATATCTTTGATCATTTAATCAAAACAAATATATATGGTAACCCCGAAAGTTCTGAGAAATAAGACCCCAAAGTTGGACAATTGTTGTAGCGCCCTCATTTATCAGAAAAAAGTTGAGAAATGTTGCCAGATCATTTACAATCAAAAAACATCCAAAAAACCTACAAAATGCATTGAAAATATTTCTTTTTCCACTGTGGTATTAGGTAATAGTCCTAAAATCAGGATTAAACTACAACTTTAATCATTTGGGAGCAATAAGTACCATTTCTGATTAATTCTATAATCAATGGGCCACAGGATGCCCAGCTGATAAAAAAACTTTTGATTGTCGTCCACAAGGACTGAAATTATTTACTGGCGTGGAATCTAAATCAGATTTCACACCACTAAATAGTTTCCCTATACGTTTACATGTAAAAGGGTTGTTACAAAAAGCCAATTTTCTCGCTTAAAAAGCGACTGGATTTTTCAATTTGACATTTTCCTTAAATTTTATGATATCTTTGATCATTTAATCAAAACAAATATATATGGTAACCCCGAAAGTTCTGAGAAATAAGACCCCAAAGTTGGACAGTTGTTGTAGCGCCCTCATTTATCAGAAAAAGTTGAGAAATGTTGCCAGATCATTTACAATCAAAAAACATCCAAAAAACCTACAAAATGCATTGAAAATATTTCTTTTTCCACTGTGGTATTAGGTAATAGTCCTAAAATCAGGATTAAACTACAACTTTAATCATTTGGGAGCAATAAGTACCATTTCTGATTAATTCTATAATCAATGGGCCACAGGATGCCCAGCTGATAAAAAAACTTTTGATTGTCGTCCACAAGGACTGAAATTATTTACTGGCGTGGAATCTTATCGATGATATGTTGATATGTTCTTCTTTCCATCTGAATTTCTGTTAAGATTGTAGTCGGATGCCTTTGAGAAACTGAACATACAACCAATAGCACTGATGATTCAATGTGCTCTAGTTAAATATGAACATAGACTCGTATTTATAACGTTTACAGTACACAAGGTACCATTGTAACCAGTGGAACCACCGTAGTGTGTACCCTAAACATTCGATAACATTGACTGTTATGGTAATGACTGTAAATTAGCTTAACATCGGTGCCACTTTCCACGAGGCAGGCGTCTGCAGATGTCAATTTCAAAATTGAACAAAATATATAAAAAATGTCAACATTATTGAATTTCATCATCATATTTGGAATCACCGTGAGAAATGTATTAAAATAAGTACAAACATTCCTAGTTATTTCATTGCCATATTTGGAACCACTATGAGAAATGTGTTAAAATAAGTACAACCATACTTAGTAGTGCCTCAGTAATCCTTAAGATAGACCTTGAAAGTTGGGAAAGGTTTCTGAAAAATCTGTTTTGTATAATTATATGGTAAATGGAAAGTGTTGACTCAATTTTTGGTCATTTTGAAATATTGGTACTAACAAATATTGTCGTCTACAGATTCTAAGTACCAAAAAGACTTACCAAATACTCAGCCTCAAAACAAACAAAAAACTTAGCCCCATTTGACTTAAAAGCACAGTTTAATTTTACATACAAATCAGTGAAATACAATTATTAAGATTCATTTTTCTCAGATTGTCAACCCTAGAATTATTGGTACAGCAATAAGTTCAAATAATACAAACCAAATTCAAGAGTATAAAATAGACCATAACCTTAAACACCATCCCATTAACAAGAACTTACCCATTAATAACACCAGTAACACATTCTGAAGACTAGCTATCATCATGAAAATCGTTCCTTGAAACGTCCGAGGTTGCTCCAAAGCTGTTCGATCTTCTTTTTCCAAAAAGAGTGTTTTGTTATCAAATTGGTTCCATTTGATGAGCAACAGAGGAAAGCATGCTGAAGTAGCAAAATAGAACATACATACACCTTCAAATGGAGTGACATGACTGAAAAGTAATTTGTTGAGGTAAAAAATCACTCTTTGGCATTTTTGGTCAACATTTAAAAAAAACTTAACATTTTTATGTAAAAACTAAAAACATCCCTAAAGAAGTGTCTTTAAGTGGTTTTTTATGGTTAAAATTCAAAAAGTGTAATGAAATTTGATATCAAAAATGGATTCTCCTACTCATATTCTTTCAAAAAAGTATTCTTTTATACAGGGTGTCTCAAAAAAAATTACAACGCACCATTAGGCGATCATAACTTCCTAATTAAGTATCTGAATTTTACAACTCAAACGGTAAAATGAGGCCAAATTAGTTTTCTACAATTGGAAGAAAACAGCGTTTAATTTTGTTAAGTAATTATGGAGATATCTGTGATTGCGTAAGAGTAGTCACGGAACACTTCCATCCAAGTTTGCATATTTTGACTGATTTTCACTTGCGCGGCTGGTTACGTACTCATTAATGTTCCATTAGCCAGCACTGTTTAATACTATGACAACAAAGACCAATTTGTGATCTAAGAATACTGAATAATCGATCATAACACTCATAACACCCAGAAAAACCAAAAACAATACAACTCATTGTAAGGAGAGAGATACGACCATACCCTTTTAATGTAAACAAAATATTTATTTTGTTTTCAATTGCGATACTAATAATTTGACCAATGACCATCATGCGCAAAATTGGCGATTATTTTATAATATACATGATTTCAGCCTTCAAGTTGCAAATGTGAAGACTAGAAGCTTGATAAGTTGTATGCGTGATGTTATTAGATCTTGAACTTGGTTTAATAACGACAATGTTCATATTTACTAAAATTACTATAATTTTGTTTCCAATTGTGATAAAAAGATTGAACTTATCCTACAAATTTTAAATTTTACTGTTCTCTTAAGTATAAAATGTGATGAAAATAATCTAGACAACTTTTATTTTATATTTTGTGTTAAACTTTGGTCTCATCTGGCATATAATTTGGTGTAAAACATAATCTAGAACCATAAAAACACGTTAATCCATGTCATTTTGTAGAGAAGTATTGATTTCATGTATGTGCTGTCTGAATCACTCAATATGAGCAAACTTGGATGGGAGTGTTTCCAGACTAATGTTACGTAATTGCTCATTTCTCTGGAATTACTGAATCGAATCACATTCGGTTTTCTTTAAAGTATAGCAAACTATTTTGCCTTTATTTTGTTGTTTAATTTGTTCTATTCTGACACTTATTCAGAAAGCTTCAATCCTCTAAAGGTGCGTTGTAATTTTTTCTGAAACACCCTGTATGTATTAAATGAATAATGAAGAGGTTACGGCAGTTTTACGGAGGCTATTTCTGAGACTTAACAGCCCCCTTAAGAGGGATTCAAATCATGTCCTGATCAGTTTGGGGCTAAGGAATATTTGTTTCACATTCTTCTAAAAGCACCAAATTTAGTCCATATGTTGCTCATACCATACTCTTTTGATTTTTGATGGATGCCAAAATGTGAGCCTTTTGGGACTACCATAATGGCCAATTCTAATATGGCCGCCATACTGGGGGATCAAAAATTCAAATAGCTTTAATTAAGCTGGAAAGCATACCAAGGGTTCAAGAAATGGTAGTTTTTACCACCTGGAATCGTTTTTGTGCCTTATACAGGGTCCAAAAGGTCACAATCCCTATATACGCCTATACAATTTGACCTTTTGACCCCTGTACAAGGCACAATAACGGCTCCAGGTGGTAGAAACTACCAGTTTAATCTAACGAACAATTTGAGATATCGTTTGGCAAAATCGGAACATGTTCAAATGTTGACCCCAAAAGCAATTGACCTTTTCACGTTTTGCTCAATATCTCTGTAACCACACATCGGAAGTGGGGCAAACTATACATTTTTAGAATCCTTGTGCTCAGGCAAACAATTTGGTATGCTTTTCAGCTTAATTAAAGCAATTTAAATGGTTGATTCCCCAGTATGGCGGCCATATTGAAATTGGCCATTATGGTAGTCCCAAAAGGCTCAAATGTTGGCATCCATCAAAAATTAAAAGAGTATGGTATGGGCAACATATGGGCCAACTTTGGTGCTTTTAGAAGAAAATGAACCAAACCTCCCTTGTGATGCCCTAACAGCCCCAACTAAGTTCACCTCTCGATGGTCTAGTGGTTGAGACACACGCTTTAAAATCCAGTGTTCCATAATTCAATTCCCACTTAGGTCATTTTTTCACCTGATTTATTTTCTTTTGTAAACTTTAGGGTTATAAACAAATATTCTGTGTCAAAAAAGTGTGTCATTCCTATCCAGACAACCCAGGGTAAGGTTACCGTACGGTGGGTGATGTTCACAGGATATCTCCATCCATGAATATAAATACAATTAGTTTATACAATAGAATAAGCGAGTTGAAGCCATAGGTTGTTGTATAGGTTTTCCGGCCAATTTAACAGTTATATGAATCAAATTAGTCTTCCAGTATTCAAATTCGCTCAAATTTGAATGACTGTTTGAAAAGGACAATTTCCATTTCCATATATCAGCATTTAATTTCATTTCAGTGAAAACATTTAACATCGATTTTGAAAGTGTTTGATATGGGCTGTATTATGGTGTATAGCACTATTGGGTCCAACCATGGGGAAAATGGGAAAATGTATTGAAACATCACAAATATAAACAATGCATTCACATTCGCTTGTATACGCGCATAATGCATGATATTATAATGGTCATAATTAAATTTCCAATTTCATATACATATGCATTCAATGTAAAACTTTTAAGAGCAAGTAAGGGTTCGGGTAGCCTGCATTGTAAAAAGGGTACAATCGTTGGTGAGACTTATACATATTTAGTAAATTCAAAAGAGGGTCTATACACGTTTGAATTTCTGTTGGCAAAAACTGCTTATATCTTCAAAATTATCATCACAAAAGCATTACATATATTTATACTAACAAAAAAAATCCCACATATTCATGTTTTATAGTTACAACTAGATTACAGTGGTGAGAACCAACAAGATTTTCCCTACGAAAGAAATGCGCGCGTAGCGCGCGAAAATCATTCCGTTTGAGTACTTTTGACCATCATAATTCCATGATTTCTCTTGTCAAATAAACCGCCAGTGCCACTCTCAATCGACAGATAGTCAATATTGGTGGGGCGATCGCCCTCACCTTCTCCCCTCTGGTTACGGCACTACTATATTATAATATCAAAACTACACAAAATGCATTCGTGTGGACTTAAAAGCACATTCTCATAATTGACCTTTTTCAAATAACAATTTTTTGTTTGAAAAGTGCCTACGGGATTCATATCATCATGATCGTGTGTGCCCTGCTGGACGTTAGGTACTGTCGTTTTTCATTTTCTCTATATTTGGAAACGTTAATGACCCTACAAATAAAATAGCTATAAACAGTTACACAAAACAATAACTCATTAACAAATAAGTGAAAAAAACTTACGTATTCGATCCGATTTCGTCTGCTGAATTTATCTTAAGAAGACGATCAGGATGATCCCTGACAAGTAGTTGGTTTTAATATAACGTTGAGTATCATCCGCTTGGTAGGAGAGAGAGAAGCGGTCGCCGTAGCAACACGTGTAACAACAATATTTTGTTGATTTAACAACCATAGGTAAAATGTCTTACAACAATATACCGTTCAGTTGTGTCTTAACCCTTGTGCAAGGAACTATTTTTCTCGCGCAGTGAGAATGAAACCGAATTGATCTTAAACCCTTTTCACGTTCACTATGCACTATTCTTATATTATATAGTGGGTGTGGTTTGGGATGTCAGCAGGCAATAGATTGGTTGTTGGCTGATTTTCAGCCGATACGCCCATACATTATGAGACAATGGTGTAGAGTTTGGGGCGGGGCTTAATTCATTCGAATAATAATACCTTCAGTGCGTATGATCAATGCGTTAGCGTACCCTACACAAACTTGATGTGTACACCCCCCCCCCCCCCCCCCCCCCGATGCATAACCATCAAACAGAATAAGGGGTGTATCATGTTTAGTTCCAAATCAACCATTTTCAAGAAAAGAGTACCATTTTAAGTAGTATTTCCCAATTTTTGCATAACGTTTGAGATCAATGGGAGTTTGTTGCCCTCTGAATCGCCGTATACTTATCTCACAATGGAAAACATGGTGCGGCAAAAACAAAATTGTTGTATTGGCGTAACCTGCCCCGACCCTGATTTATTTTTTGCAGAAGAAAATTGGTGCTCCTCACAGCAAATTCGCAGATTTGACTCTGTGAGATCATATTTAGCAATAGTACGAGGGGGTATCAAAAAGTTCTTGACATCACCAAGAAGTGAAGGAGCCAGAAACCTTTTTTTGATGTGACCCTTCAGACATCTTTAAAAAGTCACTGTGCAAATTCATACATTTCTCCCACTTTTTATTACCTGTCCACAGAACGCCATTGTAGAGATCCTAAGATTGACCGCCATTGATTAATCCTCAGATTGCCTCAGATTGCGTTATTCCCAAAACAGCAATGGATGGTTTAAAGTGTTGACAGAAAGTGTAGAAAGATAATTTGTGTAGCAAAAAAACAAATCCCACCACACAAGAGCGTTTGTGTGGACTTTTATTTTAGAGGGTGAAGAGAACATTTTCATTTTGGGGTGTAAAATAAAACCTGGATCATGATAGGGTAGGCAACATCCGGGACCGACAAAATGAAACTTTCCACAGTTTCAACAAAGTACCCGTTGAAAAAGGTGGTAATTACCGAGATGAACACAATTGTTTGCGCGCTGCGCACGTTTTTGAAAGCATTTTGTACAGCAAATTTCTGCGCGTTACGCTCGAATCTTTGTGCAAATGAAACTATCCACAATTTCAACAAAGTAACGTTGAAAAAGGTGGTCATTAACAAGATAAACACACGTGTTTGCACGCTACGCACGAATCTTTGTGCAACATTGTCATTAACGAGAATAACACAATTTTTTTGAGCGCTACACGCGTTTTAGAATGCATTTTGTACAGCAAATTTCTGCGCGCTACGCGCGAATCTTCATTCATCATTTTTTTTTCAAGCAAAAAGAAGCATTCATGTTGAGTGAATCTCAAATGTTGTAAATTGTGTGATGGCCTGGACTTCTTAAGTGGGTCCAAAAAGGTTTTCAATTTGTATAGGGGGCGTCAAAAAGGTTCGACACCGACAAATTATAGTTGTCCCCCTCCCGCCAAAGTATTTCTGAACACCCCCTAAATGCTGTGTCTAAATGCTGCTCCTGGTTAAAATCACAGGGTTTCATTAACCCTAACATTCTTAAGCACTGCAAATCTAAAAGATCATACTTTCCCAATCAATCAATCAATCAATCAACCAATCAATCAATCATGAAGCAGGCTATTATACGATCGTAATACCACCATAACTTGTTTTGCGACACAAACTCTTTTGGTAAATTAGTCACTCCCATTTTGGGGACCAATGGGCTGGTGTCCACCACCCCCTCCCCTTCTCATTTTTAACCTGACACGATTTATTACCAAAACCACCTAATGGGCGTTCAAATTAATAGTTACCGCTTCACATAAATGTGATAAGGGGATTACAAATATATTTATATAAATATATTTAGAAATTCAATAGTGGCATAAACCAAGTTGTATTCCGATTTGGCGTAAAAACAGGAGAAAATCCAGTCACAAGGTCCAAAATTGTGTTCATTTTATTTATTAAATAGTCAGATAGCAAGGAAAATAGTACAATTTTATGGGAACTTCTTTCCCTGCTCGCGATTGTGGTTATTTATTTGATCTTTGAGAGGTTTGTGTCAATCGGTCAGATTTTGTGTTGTCTGCATTCGGTTTTTTTTTTAATTTCGCTGCCGTTCTGACTAATTTTTCTGGAGTTAATCACTAGAATGTGGAATTTGGAGTTCGGCTCATTCATTCATTGGTGAAGATGCATTGGGGGCTTGGAGCAATTACTCGATGATAGATAGTGCTGATACGAAAAAGCAACTTTAATATATGTCGACAGTCCCCTGTGGTCTAGTGGATAATCCTATCGCCGCGAATGCGAGAGGGACCAGGTTCGAGACAGGGTATACCACGCCAGTTTGGCTGAGTCTATAGACTATTTATTAAAATATTCTGTATGCAGGTATGGCCAAAAGTAAAAAGCATGGAACTTAATATAACGTGATGCATCACATAATATATACTATATTATAATAGGTTGATGTAAAAGCCTCACATAATGGGCTTAGTATTCCATTTTGCAACCTCTCCATGACATCACACAGCCATTTTCTCCCTCCCCCACCTTAGCCATCATGTCTCGTAGACCGCTGACGCATGGTTTGGGGTGATTTGCGCCTTAGGGCCTCCCATGTCCATGGTAACCCAACCAGGATCCATGGAGATGGCAAGGATGTTGTCTGACGCTAAATCTACGCTCATGGATTTGGTGATCATGTTCAGTGCAGCCTGTGGGCAATAAATAAGAAACCGTTAAATGCGTAATTGTCATGCGATATATTTTTCTTCTTTTTCAAACCATTTCACTTGTTTCGAATCACTGATTCGAAGGATTATTATTTATAACGTAAGGCGACGAAAAACCCTGTTACTTTTTTCCCCTTCAAAATGACCGTAACAAATGGAAAAATCTGTAAAAATGTTTTCGTAATTTGACATGCTGAACAGTCAGTATTCATTTGCACATAACCAATTTATCGCCAATATTAAAAAAATGGCCCCAGTTCAAATCCATGCAGTATAATGGGCTAATATGAAATTGTTTTTTCATGTGACAAATCCAAAAAGAGTTGAAGTATAATAATAAAACAAATCATTATACTCACTTGTGACAGTTTCATGCTACACTGAGCACTTCCTCAGACTATTTGGCGTCAGCTCTCATCACAGGCTTTTTATCCTGACGACCACCGGAAGTAGAGGGCGGTCTTGATGATATTAACTGATCGTAAATGTTGTTGAGTTGATAAGCCCCCTCATCCTTGTTGAGAGTGGACCTCCCCCTTCTCCGAATCCAGATGGACTCCTTTAACCATCTTGTGGTCTTATGTGCTTCCTTGTCGATGACCTTGGCCTTCTCCAAACCCGATGAAATGGTTCGTTCCTATATCGCGGATTTGTATTGTTCGTCGATGGAAACCGTTCTTTGTGCCCGCGTATAACTTTTCGCACTGATCTTGTCAACCTCCGCTTTGTGTTCCTGAAGGCGCTTGCCGAACAGTCGGCCACTTTCACCGATGTATGATATTGTGCATCCTTTACAAGGGATTTCATACATAATTTCTGCCGTGTCTGATGTGGATCTCTTTTGTCCTTGGGGTGGACCAGCATGTTGCGCAGCGTACAGTGCGGTTTCATTGCTGTGGCGAAGCCATGTTTCTTGAACACGCGAGAATGCCTTTTCCGATAACCCCTCTACATAGGGGACGACGACTAGACCTTTTGATTTGTTGTCCGGTGTTTTGTTGGTGGATGCTTTTTCTGTCCGTGTTTTTCGCGGTCCTTTTTGGCTTTGGTGATGGCCCAATCAGGATAACCACAATGCTTGAGGACGTGTCTTATGACTTTCTCCTCTGCCTTCCTGTCTTCCTCCTCAGTGACAATAGCTTCATTCCTGTCCAGTAACGACCGTATTACTCCCAACTTCTGGTGGAGAGGGTGGTGAGATTTGAACTGCAGATACTGGTTGGTGTGCGTCTTTTTTCCGGATAAAAAGCCTGTGATGAGAGCTGACGTCAAAATAGTCTGAGGAAGTGCTCAGTGTAGCATGAAACTGTCACAAGTGAGTATAATAATTTGTTTTATTATTATACTTCAACTCATTTTGGATCTGTCACATAAAAAAACAATGTCATATTATAATTACTGAACAATCCTGATGAACTTACACCAAGATAGTATAATGGGGCGTTTTTTTTTTTTTTTTGTGGGGTCGTGTGGGGTGGTTTTTTTTTTGGGGGGGAGCTTCCCCAATGATTATGTACACTGACCTTCTCATGGAAAAGTTAAATAATTCATTTATCCTAGCCTACCCAGAGAAAATCAATATGACCACGTATTTATATAATCTTTGTTATATCCTGATGATTTCCAAATTGAAGGACAAAAGTCCGTCCAGAAGACTCTCGCCAGTGACCCAGGAGGTGCAATATTTAAAAAAGTACAGCCAATAATACATTATGTGCTATACAAAACTACACGTCTATAAGTTTTAAAAAGTAACTATTTCTCAGATCTGACATAGTTATTTACAGATAGTCGTGTCGCAGGATTTTCCAGCGTTGATAGGCTTACACAAACAAACAGATCACTGACCCCCGGGGTTCAGTCGATATTGACTTGAGTACCCATGATCATTCCAAAAATTGCAGAAAAGGGGTAGTTTTCATATCATGTCCGCGGATGTCAACGATTTCCCCAAATTAGGGCTGTTATTTGAAGATGTCCGCCCCCCCCCCCCAAAAAAAACCCACAACAGTATGGGCGTATTATATTTGAAGACCCATGTCCGCTCACCCCTCAGGTAATCGCCGTCAAACGAGGACCTTGACTTGGTACTATCCAAACGAGGACACATCGAACTGGGTACACACCGGCAAATCGAGGACAAAATGGCGATGAAAAAAATTGTGTATCACACCGCCGATCAGACAGTGTACTATCCAACAGAGGTAATGTATGTTAGGGGGTATCACATGCGAGGACCTCATTTGGATAGCGTTTTTACACTGTTTGCATCATTTTGGACATATCTGGAAACCGAGGTCCGTCCTCGGTTGCAGGTATGTCCACGGTTGGATGGTGTGTATTCAAACTAAGGTCCGCGATTGACGGTGATCACTTACACCTCTGGGCATAAATTGTAAGGAGTATTTTGAACCAAACGTGTCCTTGTTTTTGCGTAAAAAAGAGGACTGTTTAGAATGTGTCCTTGATATGGTAAAATAAGGGGGTCGGGCAAAATGTCATAGTTTTTGCAAAAAGAAGGTGTGGGGGGGGGGGGTATTTCGATCTTCTGGAAAGATCATGTGTTACCCCTCCGAATACGAAGAAAAAACACCGGGCTCTCACCTTGGTTGCTCTGTATGAATAGAAACCGCCATTTTTGTTATCACTAATGCACCCTAACCCAGACGTCATATTGAGTATTGCGGCACGAGAACAACTGAGTCCTAGGTCTTGGTTAGCAGCTGATGCCATCTTTAGAAGAGGGTAAAAACTCTGAAAATATAACAAAATTGAACAGATTTATATAAGCACTTTAATTATAATAGGAGCTACAATCCTTGAAAAAAGTATTTGAACACTTGCGTGTGATTAACGGAAAAGTATCACCCCACAAAGTTAACTAAGGCCAGTGGCTCCTGCAGTGGCTCCTGCAGTGGCTCCTACAGTGGCTCCTGCAGCTTGCCAGAGTGTCCCATTATTGATCGATAGGGGAGGACAAATAGTCGACTATTGCGAGGTAAGGTACATAGTTGTAGTCGCAACTAGCGCCAATAGTCGTGACTATGACTGTCGTGGCTGGTTAATTACTATTTATGGGACTTTTGTGGCCTGAAACCACACTGGAAATGTGGTTGGTCAAAAATCGACCAACATTTTGACCAACCTTTAGTCTTATATGAACAATCTAATTTGTTGGTCAAACTTTTGACAAACTGTTTTTGGAACAAATTTTAACCAACGCTTGATTAATAATAAACCAACACTGTTTGGCAAAATGTTTCGCCAATTGTTGGGCAAATATAATTATTAAACAGTTGGGTAATAGGAAATATAATTTGACCAACTGTTGGGTTTTCTGTAAAACATTTGTAGGTCAATGTAATGAGAATATTTAACCATATAATATTGGGCACTCTTTTACTTTATGCCAACCATTGGTCAAAATATTGGGTCTGGTTAGGTTAGGGTTTCAAAGGTAAGTCACAATTGTGATCCTATATATGTATATACATGATATACAGAACGAGTGCAAGTATTGCGTGAATAATTTTCTAATTGCATGCCTACAAATTTAATGTACATTTTCTACGGTAATGACGGTAAGCTTACCAATAACATTGGTAAGCTTACCGTCATTACAAGAGCCGTTTTAGATGGATTTATCATTGTCCACTGATGGTGGCTTTGAAAAGAGCTCTGAACATAGGTTGCCACTGTCCTACTATAAAGTTTGGCTCTAGTAATAGAACCTATTCCAAAGGACTGCCCCTTGACCAATGGAAATAACGTAGACTGCTCCTTGTGTACAACAGACTACAACAAGTATTTTGCACAGTAGTGCAGTCACTGATTTGTAAGCATCGTTTGACGCTGTTATGAACTTAAACAGAGTAATATAATGGTTCATTGCGGACCTGTCTGAAAAAATTACAAGACTGTTATTAATTGCTGGGATTGATTGACAGGTAATATAGAGGAACAATAGCAGTAGAGCGCTCTTGTTAGACAACAATGGTTCGTTTCAAGTGGTTAAAAGTATCACAAAGAAGGTTAGGTCTTAACAAATATAATTTATTTATTTTATGAATGTATTTATTCAAATGAAATAAAACTATTTGAAAAAATAATTATATTGTTCCTTGCATGATACCCTAGCCATTTAATTTATACAAGCAAGATTGTATGATATTATTGTGAAAGTGGTCCAACCCGATTTCTAGACGACTTATAGTAGATTGGTCATAACTTTTAAACGCAAGTAGTTAAAAAGACCAAATAAAATGATTCTGGTAGCCAAAACGGAACTTAACACAGAGTGTAAGAGATTTTGACATTGCGTGATTTTAACATTGAATTTTAAAAAAAATTGCGAGTGTACAGGGTGTCCCTAAAAAAATTGTGCACATATTTGCACAACTTGTTGACCATAAAGTCCTAAAGTTTAGTGTAAAATGTTTAAACACACGGAAAGGAAAAACACTCAGCTTTTAGATACCGTTTATTTTATCTCATTTGAATTTGATAAATAGTAGGCCTATACATTATTCACAGATATGAATTGCACCAAAAAACACAAACAATAGATGTTTGCTTCGAAAAATGGCCTACAAATCTATTTCTATCACTCCCTTTCATTGGAAACCTTAATATCTAAGAACTTAATTTAGGCTAGATGTAGAGCTGTAACAATTTTAAAGCACATTTATTGCCTTTGGATGGTCTACTGTAGGTTACTTCATATACTTACGTTTGCCTTGTCTGGATTTCTGCAGGCAGCAAAGATAAACCGAGGTGGTGATGATGCTTCAGTTAATTGCTTCAAAAACTCAAGTCCAATGCCACGATTAGCCCCCGTAATTAAAATAGATTTAATGGTCATTCTCAGTTCTACTGCTCACAATCCTATATTATACTGCTCACGGGATCTTGATGGTTGACACACCGGTCACATGTGCTCAAACGGTTTCAAAATATTACAATTTTTACCGAATAATAAACATGCATCTTAGCTTTCACCATAGAAATTTATATTATGATGAAGTGCCAAAGCTTATCCAACAATTACTTCAAGAGGGGACGGATGCCCTCAAAAGGTTTCAAAATATTACAATTGTTACCGAATAATAAACATGCATCTTGGCTTTCACCATAGAAATATAATATACAGGGTGTGTTTTAAAAAACAAAACGTGCACGTGTTTACCCAACTTATTGACCATGAACTTCTAGAATTTGGTGTAACAATTGTAAATATATTCATAGACTAAACGCTTAGCTTTCATATGCCGTTTATTTCATCTGATTTGGTTTCGTCAAACTTGAGATATGACCAATTAACTAAAGCTACCTTAAAATCGACTTTGTGCCACTTTACAGATTGCGATGAATAGAAAGGGTTACTCCGAAGAGGAGGTGGTGTGGGGTGGGTTGCTACAACCCCCTTAAAAAATCCAATCCGAAATGCAGAGTATGCCTATTTGGGTACCATGGTATAGCTAGAGGTTTCCTCTATCCATACATACCAAAACAAGTACAAACATCCCACGCATGACGTCACAATGACCCCCGTCACCAAACATGGCCGACCTCAAAATCCCGCCGTATTCGCTGGACAGACAAATATAGGCCAAAATAGAAATCTTCGCTGAAAAAGTTCCAAATATCGGAATTCCAGCCGGTTTTTTGCTTATAAGTGAGGTAAATGGTGTTTCTAACATAGGCCTATGCTATAATATCCAGGACCATCAAATATGTTTTTCAAAATGGCGATTAAAAAAATTGTAAGGTGGCAACCCCCCCCCCCCCCCCCCTACTATCGGACTTTAACGGCTTACCCCCCCCCCCCCCCCCCGGGTAAGGTGGCACTCTCAATTTGTTTTCGTCAAAATGAGCGCAGGGGATGTAAAAGCGATCACCTGTACGCCCTAGGTCACTGTTCTTTGCGTTTTAGCGCAATCGGCGACCACCCTCCCTTAGGAGGACGAGGGTTTTAATGCTTATGTCTTAATTAAGCATTCTTCTGTAAAAGTGGCACAAAGTCGATTTTAGGTAGCTTTAGTTAATTGAACATATCTCAGGATTGACAAAACCAAATTAGATGAAATAAACGGCATATGAAAGCTAAGTGTGTACTCTATCAAAATGTATACAATTGTTACACCAAATTCAAGAAGTTCATGGTCAATAAGTTGGGTAAACACGTGCACGGTTTTTTTTGAGACACCCTGTAATGAAGTGCCAGCTCATCACTACTGTCGTCTATGCTCTATCCTCTGGGCAGTGACGCATATTTACAGACGCAATATTTACGCACCCGTGTGCATCTTCCGTCTTTCTATGTGTGTGTGTGGGGGGGGGGGGGGGGGGGGGGTAAACGCCACCACCTCGAGTA
This sequence comes from Ophiura sarsii, assembly GCA_035610835.1. Taxonomy (NCBI): domain Eukaryota; kingdom Metazoa; phylum Echinodermata; class Ophiuroidea; order Amphilepidida; family Ophiuridae; genus Ophiura; species Ophiura sarsii. Next base: position 213,743 of record CM069444.1, read on the forward strand.
AGGAACCAACATTTGTTGCTGAAAACAAAAAGCTTATTCTTATTTAAGCACAAATAATACCTTTCCTCCTTCATAACACTCCACCCCTAAAAAAACCCAAAAATACCCAGACAAAACAATACCCACAACACATTATCCCCTAACCTTCTCCCTTTATGTAGGTGAACATTATATAAGGAAAAGTCCAAAGTATAATTCCCTCTCATCAGTCAAACACAAATTGCTATGTTAATGGAACTAAACATTTACAAACTATGCCACAAGACAAATCTTGGATGAAAAACACCAGATTTGTGCTATCATCATTTTCTAAATTAGTCGATAAGTTCACTAGTGTGATAATTTAATATTATAATTTGAACATTTTACACATATTATGCTAATCCGATCAGTTAAAGATTTTAGGTTTAAAAATGGTTTAGTTCTCCAAATAAGGTTTTGGAGCTAAGATCTCGCTATTTTTTATTTTAATTTGTTAATAGTTTACCTTCTCCATATCATTCTTTATGTGTCTACAAGGAAAGGCTATTTAGCAACATTTGGTGTGGTTAAAGATAAAATGCACTATTTTTGACAGAATTTGACAGGATTTTTCATCCTTTTTTTATATGCAGTTGTTTCATAATAAGTGCAATATTATTTTGTGTACAAATATATATACATGTATGATGTTTTTATAATGTGCTGTTTTAATAAGGACCCTAATGGAAATAAGCCCTTTTTAGAGCTTTCTTGGGATATCCTTGGCATTATATGTTTTCTTGTATTAATATGTTGTGTTAATTGTTGTTTTTAAGATTTGTATATTTGATCTGATGTATTTGTATCTTTGTGTCTTGATATGCCAAATAAAACTAAACTAAACTAATACCCTCGATATGTACAATTTTGTTGGCACTAATACTATTATGGACCTGATGTCAGCGATGTTGCAAGTGAACCCAAATGCTGCCCTCTCTAATGCGCACACACTCATAGTCCATCACACTGTAAAATATATCTGCTGCCCTCTATATCCACATTAGTTCAGGTTTCCTCTGTCAGCCTGGTCCGATTCAATTGCTTCGAATAATGACTTGACGTTGCCGGCTCCAAAACCCTGCAAGATATTAGAAAACAATGTTATAACATATATAATCATATATAACAGTTATGCACGGGGGGGGGGGGGGGGGGGGGGGGGGTCTAAACTTTGGCATTGCCCCCTGTTTGAGGCTCTAGGGTATATATCTTATAAAACTAATACAACAATCACATCAGTAAGAACAATCCAAGTTATTCCCTGTTAAGAGAGAGAATGTGTTTGCAACAGGAAACCAAAGCTCATGTTGATATGACCATGCTTTTCAAACATGGATGACAGGTTCCAATGGGAGAGAACCATATAGACTTGCAGAGCGTTTTTTAGTTAATAATTCTGTAAATCCACAATTATTCCCCAACCCTTTCGAGCTCTGACCATATCCTTTCTCAGCCAGATTCTTCGCCAACCTAAATCCCAATCAGTTGTCCTATTTGACCAGAAAATGGATATAACAATGTCAAAAGTTGGAATTAAACAAATAAAATTGACAGTAGGTACTATACATGGTTTGGTATCAAACACCCTTTCTTCAAATTCTGCCCTAGGCCAAATAAAGAAGAAGGTCTGTCTCAAAAACATTGTGCAAAAAAGCTAAGTGGTGTGCGATTTTTATTTTATTTTTAGAAAATAGGCTATGAGGTATGCGGGTTTTTTTTGTTGGTTTTTTTTGGTTTTTTTTGCCTATCCAAGCTTACTGAGAACTTTTTAAACCTTTTTTTTTTTAAATAAAATATTTTTAAAAAATCAAAAAAATTTAACAACAAAAAAATTCAAAAAATGGAAGAAAAACAATGTTTTTTAGCCCCCAGCGCACCCCAGCGCATAGACCTACGCGCCGTAGCTCATTTCACATACCAATGTGGGCGCATAGACCTACGCGCCGTAGCTCATTTCACATACCAATGTGGGCGCATAGACCCTTGCGCCGTAGCTCATTTCACATACCAATGTGGGCGTGTGATGGTATTATGGTGCCATAATCCCACAATGTGTGAATATCTCTGGAAATATCATAGAACACACCGTCTGGCGGTATATTTGTGGTAAGCGCCCTCTCTTGATAAGACAGCAGCTCTAAGTCTGCGCATGTCAAGCGCAGGCAGGTTATTTGAAAAACTCAGATTCAAATCACTTTACATCTGGCGATCACAGAGTCTAGTCACGTTATTCATATGGGCAAGTCAGGGCCAGAGTCTGGGTCGGACGGTCGGATTTTTTATTTATTTATTTATTTATTTATTTTAAATTTTTGTGTTGTTGAAAATTTAAACTACTCAAAAACATGTTTCAAAGATTTATTTTATTCTTTATTTTTTTTTTAATTTTTTTTTTTTTTAAACAAGCAGATACTACGTTTTCATCTTTCTTTATTGTTATGTGCTTCTTTCAATTTTTTTTTTTTAATTCGACCCTAGGCTAGATTTCCGAAAATTCGGGTCGGTCGGAAAGGGCAAGTCAACTTCTTTTTTTTGGCCTTATCTTTAACTATAGACTTGACAGGGAATGTATAAGCGTGAAGCTATATGTTTTTCAAATCAGCAATGCTTTATTGAGTATTGGAACCATTTTAAAATGTGTATGGTATTAAGCGTTACTAGGAGTAAACTTCTCAAAAATAAAATATAAAACTTTGGTAAAGGACCAAAGAACATGTCTTGAGCAGTATCCATTACATCCATCACATGACCGGTGGTTTTCAGTCTCCTGTGTTTACTGGTTCTCATTACATTACAATGGACGGCTTATAACTTTGCTAAGGCCAAACAAAGAAGAAGGTCTGTCTCGGAAATGAGCTACGGCGCGTAGGTCTATGCTGAATGACCTCAAGGAACAATGTGGGCCTGTCCAATGTGGGCCTGTCCTGTATGGGCTTGGTGAAGATCTTACCTGGTGATTATGACGCTGAATGACCTCAAGGAACAATGTGGGCCTGTCCTGTATGGGCTTGGTGAATATCTTACCTGGTGACTGTGTTGCTGAATGACCTCAAGGAACAATGTGGGTCTGTCCTGTATGGGCTTGGTGAAGATCTTACCTGGTGATTGTGACGCTGAATGACTTCAAGGAACAATGTGGGCCTGTCCTGTATGGGCTTGGTGAAGATCTTACCTGGTGATTATTACGCTGAATAACCTCAAGGAACACTGTGGGTCTGTCCTGTATGTGCTTGGTGAAGATCTTACCTGGTGATTGTGACGCTGAATGACCTCAAGGAACAATGTGGGCCTGTCCTGTATGGGCTTGGTGAAGATCTTACCTGGTGATTATGACGCTGAATGACCTCAAGGAACAATGTTGGCCTATCCTGTATGGACTTGGTGAAGATCTTACCTGGTGATTATGACGCTGAATAACCACAAGGAACACTGTGGGTCTGTCCTGTATGGGCTTGGTGAAGATCTTACCTGGTGATTATGACGCTGAATGACCTCAAGGAACAATGTGGGCCTGTCCTGTATGGGCTTGGTGAAGATCTTACCTGGTGATTGTGACGCTGAATGACCTCAAAGAACAATGTGGTCCTGTATGGGCTTGGTGAAGATCTTACCTGGTGACTGTGTTGCTGAATGACCTCATGGAACAATGTGGGCCTGTCCTGTATGGGCTTGGTGAAGATCTTACCTGGTGACTGTGTTGCTGAATGACCTCAAGGAACAATGTGGGCCTGTCCTGTATGGGCTTGGTGAAGATCTTACCTGGTGACTGTGTTGCTGAATAACCTCAAGGAACAATGTGGGCCTGTCCTGTATGGGCCTTGGTGAAGATCTTGCCTGGTGATTATGACGCTGAATGACCTGTCCTGTATGGGCTTGGTGAAGATCTTACATGGTGATTGTGACGCTGAATGACCTCATGGAACAATGTGGGCCTGTCCTGTATGGGCTTGGTGAAGATCTTATCTGGTGATTGTGTTGCTGAATGACCTCAAGGAACACTGTGGGTCTGTCCTGTATGGGCTTGGTGAAGATCTTACCTGGTGATTGTGTTGCTGAATGACCTCATGGAACAATGTGGACCTGTCCCGTATGGGCTTGGTGAAGATCTTACCTGGTGATTGTGACGCTGAATAACCTCAAGGAACAATGTGGGCCTGTCCTGTATGGGCTTGGTGAAGATCTGCAGCAGGTAACCTTGATCATCAAAGTCTACTAGGATCGCCAGTTTCTGAAGCTGTAATGGTGGGGAAAATGAGACAAGAATGTCAGTTAGGTTGGGCCTTCAATTGCATATCGTCGCTGTTCTGTCAAAACCTTGTATCTCCATCTGGCCCTTCAGCATGTATAATGTAATACTTCTTGTGTATAACATTTTGGGAAGTCTGCTCTAAACGTGTTCAAGGGCCAAAAACATATTTATTCAATCCCTGTACGTGCCTTTGCCCCTAAACATGTATAAATCAACACTTCCTATAACCATTGGTTAGTTTTTTTTAAACTTTATACATGGTGATGGGCCAGAAAAACCTACAAGGTTTTGACAGAACAGCGAAGATATATATTGTCACTGGTCTGTCAAAACCTTGTATGTTTTTCCGGCCCTCAGGCATGTATAAAGAAAAACTGCCCAACAGTTATTGCATGGCAAGTGTTGCTTTATACCTTACAAGGTTTTGATATAGAGGTGTTTTTGGTTCTTGAACATGTTCTAGAGCGGACTGTCTAAATATACATAGGATGTATACCTTTATACATGCTAAAGGGCCGGATAGAGATACAAGGTTTTGCCAGTGGTTGTTACTTCAGGTAGGATTGATGCTCCTTTTTTATTGATTACAAAGATTGTTATACCATATATTTAGCCAATCCGAGATACAGTAAGAATGGTGGTATTATATGGTTGATAAAGAGATATAAAAGCACTTTTTTGATTGGTTACTCACAGAGGTATATCATATTATATCCTGTATTGAGCCAATCAGAGACACTGTAAGAAAGCAGGTAGTGCTCATAGAGTCAAATAAAGCCTCAATTCGTGGCAAGGTTATCAGATTTGATTTCAAGCCACAACCAATTTTACCGTCTACCTCCGGGCTTTTCCCCCTGCTATTTCACCCCATTAATTCAGCATTTCTATTTCATGATTATTTGATTACAGGTCTGGTGCAATCAAATAGTTCCGTTCATTCATCTTAATCTAAACAAACCTTCTTCACGGAAACAATAATTTCACTTTGTCACTGGCTGGTCTTGAACTTTTTACACCAATTCTTCAAGTGTTGATTGTTTTGTTTGTGTAATTGTGTAATAGAAAAACTATAAAGCGCCAAAAAGTTTATAAAAAAAAAATTGACCCTCAGTTAGTGTCTTTACATCATAATCTAGTAATTTTGGAATTTCTTACTCAAAATTATTTTTGTTAGCTTTGTTGAACTTTTTTTGGTAAAACAAGTGATTTTTTGTGATTTTCTCAAAAAAACAACATATTTGGTCAAAATGATTCTCTGACCTATTTCCTTTCCAAAAATGTATACAATTATATACATTTGAGTCATAGTTCATTAATTACAGCACTCGCAAAATTCAACAAAAAACATCCTTAGTCCCCCCTTAAAACCATTCATATTCAGGTGAAATTGGACCCGTAAGTCAACTTCAATTTCTGCCATGAGCATGATAAGAAGTAGAATTTCCCTTTTAGCCTATTTAAGTATGTAATATTGCAATTTCATATTACTCTACCTTTACTGTGTGAATAACCATTGTACAATATAGGCCTACTACCAAATGGGTTGACTTACCTAATTGGTCACACTTTCCTTAATTGATGATGGATTTTTCTCATATTTTTAAGATTTTAACTTTGTTAGTTGTACTTTAAAATCAAATCAAATTGGTCATGGTTCAGTGGTTTTAATAAGGATTAAATCCATGCCCTATTTTTTTTTATACACCATGTATATTCCCTCTCCCCATTTTGCTACTTACTCTATCCAAGTTTTCAGTCACCGTGATGTTGGACGTCTTGAGACGCTTGCGAAGGTTGTTGTAATAAGAGTCTGGGATACTCAAAAAGTTCATCCCCCTCGCTCGTAAATTCTCAATGGACTTGATGATGTCGCTCGTGTTCATGGCAATGTGCTGAACACCTGCGGAGCCGTAGTAGTCCACAAATTCCTGTTAAAACAGAAAATAACTTTTTTAGAAGTGCTCTAAAAGGAAATCCGTGCCATGGAATTTTAGCGCTCAGATATGTAGCATTATTATTATACAGACCACTTCTGTAGGTTTAAGTATTTAAAAGTATCGCGTAAAGACAAAATCGGCTTTAGAAAGACTGACCAGGTAATAAATATGTGACCTGTCACATCAAAATGGACATGTTGGAGGCCCGAGGCATTGGTATGATTTGAAAGAGAACATTTTAAGCTTTGAAATGATACCTTGTTGAATGTAATCGGAATTTTTAATCACAAGATATGAATTGAAAAAGCACATTTTGTCTCTTATTTTCTTTATGTTTCCACCAAATATATTGCTCTCTATCTCAAAACTGTGTTTGCCGACAACATTTGATCAAATTTGGCTATGAGATATTACAACATGTTTATATATTTTTAAATATATACATGAGCTGAATGTGATTCTCTCTACAGGTATAGTTCATCGCAAAAATGTTGCGTTTTTATGATACACCCTGTATATCACAAAATCACAAATTCTGTCAACCTCCTACCTGAATCTGACTTTTTCTTTTGCCTGGTGCCGGCTCGTTGATGGACATTTTGATAGTCTCATTAAAGTTGGTCACCACGATGTTCCTGAGGGCGCTGTATTCAGTGTTAATCTGCTTATCGTCCACTGACCAGAACCGATGAAACATCAGATTCTTCTCATACCTAAAATTATAAATGACAGAAAAAGAATTAAACTTCATGTCAGCTCTCAAGTTAGAAGCTGACATCAGCGCATATTCAAGTGAATGCATCATATTTATACACTCTTAGTAATGTCGAACCAATAAGAAAGCAAGAAACTTAAAGTGTACGGAGTGCATTGAAAGTGTCTAATGCACTCTGCATGTGTGCGGTTCAATGCGCACACCACATGCTTTGTTTTGATTCGTGTTCAGGAATCCCGGGTTCACCGATTTTCAATGCAGGTGTTTTTATTCGTTTTTTACATAGATCAAAACGATGCTAGAATTGCGAATTTTGATTTGCATAGTGTAGTGTATGAATTAGGTTGATACATGCGTATGTTTTGTTTCTCGAAAATTAGACAAATCAATGCACTTGCGCAAATGTTACCATGCTCACAATGTACTCCCCCTGTGGGGTTGAGCCATTATTCACACATCAACATCAGCCCAGGTGCATTGATTTGTCTAATTACTCTTGAAACAACACATACACATTTATTGACCTATAATTATCGTGTGTGTGACGGAATTTGCAACTGCGTTATCACAGAAGAATGTTGGCTGTGATAAAACAGTTCTGCTCCTATCACTAGTGTATTTGCGTCTGCGTTATCACAGAAGAATGTTGGCTGTGATAAAACTGTGCTGCTCCTATCACTAGTAAGTGCTGATGTAACCTCCAAACTTGAGCTGACACAAGATTATAGTTCTGATAATTTTCAAACAAATCACTGACAGTTATCATACCTTAGTGTGTAGTTAGGCCAAGACGATTTCCCTACAAGACTAATTACCTAATTTAGAAAAACGGGAAAGGAATTAAATTCTACAATCTTGGAAATGCTTATCTGAACATCTCCAAATGAGATTTTCCCCTTCCCCACCAATCAATGTTGGGACATTATAGCAAGCTGCTCTAGCCATTGGCATCCCTCAACATTGCATGGAGGAGTGGGGTGACCGTTTACCGTTAATCACAGAAAAGCGTTTCAAGACTTTTTTTTCCAGGATTGTTGATGAAGTTTTTTCTTCTTTCATGAGTTTGACATTCTGATTGTAGGCCAAAATGAATTCAAACAATCTCTCAATAACTGTGCTAGTTTTGTTACATACTCAAAATGTATTATAACATTTTAAACAGAGAACTGATATTATTGGGATGAATTGTAGATTCCACACCTCCAAATAAATTTGTGCTAGCGCCCAACATTAGACTGTATTTTTAATTCAAGAAGGACCCCTCCTCTAACCATTAATTTAAATGTACAGAAAAGGTATACAATGCTCTTAATATGAAAGAAATTTGTGTGATTTGTGATTTGTATACTATAAACTTAATATTTAACCAAAGAACCCTGGTATTTTCTGTAATAGTAAGATTTGACACAACTTTTCTCTTTTCGCCTCTTCTAGAACAAATGCACCAAATATAGCTAGGAGACAGCAATTTGGAGAGTGTACTAGTATTCGATGTCCCGTTGCGGGAAAAAATGAAGGTCAACCCCACCAAAAAGGGTGTTCTTTTGATGAAAGACATCAGTATCTTCAAAGAAAACAAGGATTTGAACAATCCAGTCGCTCGATAGCTGAAAATCAGACTTTAATTTGATCTCTTATGCATTTAAGTCAATGGCAATTTAATTGGTGGTCTGGAACCTGAAAGCTAAATAAAAAATCCCCTTACCAATCTGCTACTGATACCATGGCATCATCTGGCTGATTACCAACAACATGGTCAATAAATTTTAGTCCAACTGCAGGTCTGAAAAGATAAAGTGTATCGGCAAAACATATCAGCTTAGATATCTTAATGTATTTGTTTAGAACAGCAAATGTCATTAAAAACAATGTGGATATTTTTTTAGGTACCACATTTTAAAGTGACATGATATTTATAACAACATGCTCTCTTGAAACCAGAGATAGATAAAAAAAATTATACAAATTGTCTTCATATTGCTAATTCATCATGCACCACACATAAATGTGGGGCATCTGATTTCTGCCAACATTTTTAAACTTGATGTTAACTGTTCAATGTGAAGGCATACCATAAATTCAATCATATTTAAAAATGTACCTTTTTAAAATTATTTTTTGTACAATTTAAAAAAGTTCTTGTGTGTAACTTTCTGAAATTGTTTGATAATTAATATTTTTGTTGAAATTCACCATAATTGTCACAAACATTTTGAGAAAAAACACCCGACCGAACCTACCTGAGAATTATAATAGCGCTGCCATATCAAGTTTTGTATAAAAAAACCATTTCACTCGCATACTAGTAGTATCCAAAACAATAACATTACTAATTGCATCAGTACTTTACATCAGACACTGATTTTACCCCAACATCCACCTGTTACTTACTTCTCATCATTCATACATGGAGGATAGGCCAGACAATTTGTGACGTGATCAAGCGAAATGAGTCACATGTCGGCAATTTTGAATTTTGATACTTGTCCATCATTTAAAAGCAGGTGAAAAATGCTACAGTATGGTCGAAACCCCACTAAAATCAAACTTCTAGTTTTATAAGTTACAAACAGTTTACCAAGAGAAAACAGGGTAAAACATAAGAATTTGTCACTTCTTATTACCTGTAACTCAAAATTAATATTCCCGACTTAAGACTCATTCCGCTTGATCGCGTCACATTTGGTTGCAGTGGGGGGCAGTTGGTGTTTTGGAAAATCAGTGTTCGACAGGAAAGAGCCTCGGGGTGTATAGTTATGTTTTGACCACAAACACAGTTATATCCAAACAAACTCCACAAGAATGGTACTTACAGGGTTGGGCAAATCACCATATTTTTTTTAGGACAAGTTGTTTTTATGGCCAAATTTGATGCAGAATCTAAATTTGGCAAAATTTTTGACGTCCGAGGACGTCTGACGTCTCTAATGTTCAAAAATTCAAAATGGCCGCCAAAATAGCCTAATTTTGGTCATTAAGGGCTAATTTTAGTAAAAATACTACTTCCAATACATCTTTATATAGGTTTTCAGGGTCAAGGATCCCATTTATGACACTTTTAACATGACTGTACCTACCAATCATGAGTTACATACAATATTCGCCTTATTTTAAACATTTATTTGTGATAAAACAGGTTTACCATTCAATTATATAGCGTTCATAAGGTATACAAATTCAAAATCTGTCAATATCTGAAGTAAATACTAGTCAGTTTTATTATACCTTCAGTTTTACAAAGTTTGTGGACATTTATCCCCTGGCATCTATATGTACACTGTTTTCAATAAGGCATCTATGTCACTGCTCACGTTTGACTCTGGCTTGACCGCGTTTTGAATTGACTGTCTGAGTTCATTACATGGGAATTTAACCATTTTGAATCTTCCGTCAACCTTTGTTCGTCGCATTTGGCGAATATCTGGAGCGACTGTTGCTCTTAGGTAGCCTATCTCATATATCAATTCCTTCTCTGTAAGCCTTTCAAGAATGTTAATGGATTCAGGTGTAACAGGACCCTGATGTTCCTTGCACATGTCAAGTAGTTTCATTGTCCTGGCAGTTTTCTTCTTTTTCAGTGCTTCCTTCTTCATGAGAGTCAGCCTTTTTGACATTCTGACTGTGTGCAAGAAGTTTCTTTCTATTTCCTTTACAGCTGTAACATTTGCAGATGTCCGTGCCCATTTCCATCTTCCATGCTTTTCTGTGTTAGTCAGCTCTGTGAATGATGGATCAACCAGTAAGCAATTTGTTGTGATGATGTTTTTTCGAGAGTGGGTTCGCACTGATGTTGATCCTCCACTTGCAGTTATTCGAACATCCAATTTTGCAAATTCTGATTCACAGCCTAAATTTGTTAGAGGAGCATATTTCATTTTGGCTTCATCAATGTCCACAGGACCTGCCTCATCGCTGATGTGGAAGAATGCCATTTCAGATAGTTGTCTCTCTAGCGTTTCAATGACTTCATCAAGCACACCTCCATACAGTCTACTCTGGCCATCATCAGCACTCATTGCATCATCTTTTGCTTGCTTCAGCTCAGGTAACTTCTGCTCGAAGAATGAACGTACTCCTTGCCAGTTCCGGTTGCTTCTGTCATCATCGTTACCTTTTCCATCAATTCCAAGTAGATCCATCAATTGGAAAATGAAAGCATCTCCTAACTGAGAATATATCTTGGCGCAGCACAAAAACCAATCGTTCTGTATATATGTTGAAACTGCCAGAACCAGCTTATTGGAATGGATGTCAACAACTGCATCAAAGAAGTCTATAACTGACTGTTGACGACATAGAAATTCCTTGGCAATCTCAGCAATCCTGCCGAATCTATTGGCTGTAAAACCCTTGAATCCAGTATGCTCAATGCCCTGTGATTCCATCCAAGAGGTGTACTCATTGTAGAGAGATACCGAGTGAGCAGCATGACTGGGAGAGAGTAGCTTTGAAATGGCAATAAGGGCCAAAGTATGGACACTGGATCCTGGTGAGGTAAACACCTTCTCACCGGCTGTAACGTTTAGCAGCTTCTGAACACCAATCTTCTGTTCAGCGTTCTTAAAAACTTTATCAGCTGCATGATCTGCTCCTAATATGATATGAGCAGAGCACTTTAGGATCTTATCTTCAGTCACGCCAAGGTTTTCTAAGAGCGAAGCACAATCACCAGCACGATCCGTCATCCAAAAGTCAATTGAACTTTTTATGTCTTGAATGTCACAATCAGCTAATACTGCAAGGCATTTTAATTTCAGTTCATATGCTGCAGCCCCATCAGCTCCTGAATGACTAACATTCTCAGTGTATCCAGTTGTCATAATTTTGCGAGACATATTAGGTCCCGAGATAGTGATATGGTCAGCCTTAACATCGTATAATTTATGACCTGCGGCTTTAGTTGTGTCATCAAGTCCAACTGTCACCACGTTATCGCCTTTGTTGACCAATTGTTCTGCTACCATCAGAAGGTTCATATAAGACGCATCCTCTAGATATCTGTTAATTGTCCGACGACTTGGGTATATGTACGTCAGGTCCTTCTCACGATTTCCACGCTTAGATGTTCCTATAGTTGGGTCTGAAGTCTCTTCATCGTCACTATCACTATCACATTCGTCTTTTGATTCTTCTGAGACTGGACGTTCCCACTGTTGTCCAAATACGATATTGGCTGTATGGACAATTATACCTGAGAGGTCACTTGGACTGACTTTATAATCGGCTAAGCACTGTACAGTGCATCTAATTAATTGTTCGTTTATATCCTTTCGACTGCTACGTACTTTAACTTGCGGAAAGTTGATTTGGTGTTCTTCAGTGGGTGAATTAATACTAGTTCTTGTATTGATGGTGAAATCAGTGTCTAGGTAAGCGCTAGAACATGGTAATGGATCATCAAATGTAGGGTCCTCTTGACTATGTTTCTCATCATCTGATGACGACAATAGTGTATGGTCATACTCAAGCTTCTTCTGAACAGTTTCTTTCTCGCGAGCCTGTTTCAAGTCATCTTTCTTTTTCTCAGCCGACTGGCTTCTTTGATCTTCACGTTTTTTCTTTCTGTACCAGCTGCTAGATACTGAAGGTTGGCATGTTGCAGTATAGTTACCATGGCAATTGTCCCTGTAGTACAACTCATCCTCTTCTGACATTCTGACTCCATACTGGTCTTCCAACTTTTTCTGATACTCGCTGCTTTTTGCGCGGATGTCATAAGCATTTGTTGTCATTGCCCCATTAAATCCTGTGGCACGATCATACCACTGTTTGGCCTTATTTATTTTTTCACTGCCAAATTGGTTACACATGGTTCTAAAACGCTCATAATCAGCCTTTATCTTCTTGGCAACTGTTTTTTCGTGTGCTGGGTAGACATTCTTTTCGATCCACTTATCGCAAAGTTCTTTGGCTACAATCTTGCTCCCATCAGTTACAGATTTTTGCTGTTGCCCTTTTTTAACTCTCTTAGTCAAGTTCATCATACGTCCCATTACAGATCGTCCATCTGGCAGTTTTGCGCTGCTTGGAAGTTCATCTTGCTCTTTGTAAATTATTTCCATTAATGTCCGGGTAAATGTATCCTTTCGCATACATGTAGTTGTAGCCCTAGCTTCCATTTTGTCTGCCATTCTGAAGAAGTTCTAAATTTACTTTGTGGCTATTCATCTGTAGATCTGAAATGACAAGAATCATAGACAAAGACGTTATTTAACACTTTCGATAGGAATATGTATGTATACGAAAATAAATCGTGGTTGAAGACAAAACAAAATATTTCATTTCATCCATCAACATGCCCAACCACATTTTTAGTTCATATGCAAACAATGTTGATACATGTTGTACCATACTTAGACATACTACTTTACATTATTAGTAGAACTTTAGAGTAAATGATTTGGTTTAAAATACTAATAAAATATAGATATATACCTCCATTGAGTTCGAGAAGAATTTGTGAAGATGTGTGTCTTTGCATCTGGATTGTTTGCATAGATATATGTAACTCTGTGCCAAGTTGAATATCCCAGATCAAAACTGGGTCACAATGCATAAAGATCCATTCTTTGTTGTAAAAGAAACGTCAATGATGTTATTGAAAACACTTAACAACAGCTTTTCTGTTTGAATTGGTAGATCCACTGGTCCTTTATAGTTTTCTTTTGTATGAAATTGTATTTTCTGGTCCTTGGATATATAATCTTGTTGATGGAGAGATTTATATGTGACAAACAAGATTAAAAGACAAAAGCATAACAATACAAGTATCATTCATATGTTAAGTTTAATAGCTGGATGTCACCTATTAGTTCATTGACCTTTAGTAAAAGCCAGCAATATATTGTATCACGTTTATGGGTGGCTAAATGTGACGATTTATTTGCTTTTTGGGCCAAAAATCAATGAAAAATGATATATATTGCCCATAACTCATACAAGGTACAGTTTATGATGTTAAAAGTGTTAAATTCGAGATCCTGGACCCTGAAAACCTATTTAAAGATATATTTGAAGCAGTATTTATATGAAAATAAGCCATTAATGACCAAAATAAGGTCATTTTGGCGGCCATTTTGAATTTTTGAAAGTTAGAGACGTCAGACGTCCTCGGACGTCAAAAATTTTGCCAGATTTGGAATCTACACCAAATTTGGCCATAGAAACAACTTGTCCTGTATCAATTTTAGAAAAAAAGTACAGATTTGCCCAACCCTGTCAGTGACACTATCACCAATAACACGTTCCAAAGTTCGACCAACGGCAGAATTCACAACATTAAGTTCCCCTTAAGTTGTGACTCTTATAATGTTATTTACCTAATTATCACCTGTAATCGCTGCGACATGCAATATGTTGGAGAAACTGGGCGTGAAGCTAAAACCAGATTACTAGAACACTGTGCAGACACTAGACTCAAGAGAGACAAACCAGTAGGCAACCATTTCAACCTTCCTAGCCATACAGAAGACAACATCAATTCAAATTTTCATTGTCATTGACAAGTCACCCAGATTTGACACCAACATGAGACAGACTCTGGAACACCACTGGATTCAGACTTTACAAACTAATGCCCCTCATGGTCTGAATGTCAAATTAGTCAGATAGTTCCCCGTCTTCACTTTTTCTCGGTTTTCTGGTTCTTGTCTCCCTCACATCTTATATCCCCCTCCAGTTTAAGACAACAGGCTGATCCTTCAACCACTACTAATTTGTACACATTCATCATTATTTTCTCCAAATTTGGACCACCTATACTTTACCACTCACACCGCTTCCTCGTCTGGGGGCAGGGCGATCAAAACAACAGATTGATCGGTCTGTGTGGATGTCCCACCTAGATTGGGCTCGGTTTCGGGAGTGTTTGGTTGGTAGCCAGTGGTCCCATTTTTGTTAGGTTATATTTTCTTGGGGTTTTCATCCGCCCCTCCCCCTTCCTGTTATAAACTTTTCTTGTTTACTTGCTCAGCCTGCTGTCTTGACCCGTTAGGTCATTCAGGGTCCTCTACCCCCACTTTTCCCTGTCTGCCTGTGTTCTCCAGCTCCATAAATTACAATCATCATCTACTGTATTGTGTTATTGGCTATTATCCCACTCCTCTACTTATCCTTTTGTTTGATAGCTTATCCAGCTTTACACAGAGAATAGTCCATATCCAATTCATTGTATTACTACCACTATACAGTCAGTATGAAGCCACGCAAAAAGCCGTTCCTTTTCTAACCCACCACAGCGACCCGGAAGTACTCACCCGTAGCGACACGGCTTCGCAGTCATAGTTGACCTCGTGATAGCACGATGTAAATGAGCTCTTTTCATGATTATAATCACACATTTCAAACACATTTGCCATGAAATTGTAAAATAAAAAGGCATGTGATGCAAATAATATATCTAATGTTATCTGTGAACTTCATGACATGTTGTATTTTCGGTGCAAATTATTGCAATCACACAAACCCGAATTCAAGAAAAACTTGACGAAACTAAAGCCAAATCCAGGGTAAAAAAGTGACTTCTGAAGAATCAGGCATCAATTTTATCCATGGTATCATAATATTCATAGTCTTTTGTAACTAGAAACATGCTTAAAGTATTATAAAATTATTTAGTCTGGTCAAGTGAATGATTATAATATAGCTCCTCGAATCTTGTCTCGAGCTAAATTCATTTCGTACCGTCGTTGGGTTGTTGATGAAGTATTTAAATCTCACGGATATAATCAGTTTCGCTTGATAGCTCAGATGGTAGAGCGTTAGCTTGGAGAACGAGAGGTCCGGGGTTCGAAATCGATCCTTCTGCTCTGCACAATTTCATATGATATTTTTTTCTCGTCAAAATCATTTTTCACAATTTCATCACACAAAATGCATTAATTCGGACGTTTTCATTGCAAAAACGGTATTTGTTTCCAAAACTTCAATAATGAATTCAAACGCGGACATGAAAATGAAGCGCGGGCGGGTTACGGGAAACTAAAAATCAAGTTGGCGAGGCCTAACGGGGGATCGTAAGTTTCGTTTTCTGACCGAAAATCGGTGAAAATCAGACTCGGTTTTTCTTATCAAAAAAGAAGTCGGGCATCAATGTTTTTGATATGAAATTAAAGCTATCGTACGAATTTTAGTCCGGTCAAGTGATTGGTTACAAGAAGTCACGAAAGTTGTTAAATTCTAAAATTAGCGATAAAATCACTGTTTGTGGACCAAATTTGTCAGATTTGGTATCATATTATAGAGAAAATTACGAACAATCCATCTACTTCGCCATCATGGCTGCCAGCTAACCCTACCTCAATTAATTCAGGGAAAACAAACTTCTCGTAAGGTTTTAGCGCAAGGTTGGCATCCTGAAATCAATCTTTGCGTGGGTTAGAAATCGGCAAGGTCACTCATTGAGAGCGATACCTGCGTGCTGACTGCACGGGCACTACAGCACGACTAAAGTTTCTATCTGATGGAAAATAATACTTGTAACCAGGAATTGGGAGAGAGGTAGTGAGCCTGAGACTTGAGGTCAAAACCCCGGGGTCAAAACCAGAGACTAGAGTGTTTGAAACCAAAAATAATTATTCCAATGGAGTGTGAGTGAGGTGGGGTAGGAAGGGTGTTGTGATTGGGGAGGATGTTAGTGGTTGGGAGGGCAGTGGCATACCCAGCTTTTGAAAACTGGGGGGCACAACCATAATTGTACAGACGAAAGGCAAAAATGTTTACAGACTCCCAAAGAAATCGTAAAACTTGCATAAATTATTCTCTGTCAGTAGTTGAAAACTTGATAAGTTGGGGGGGGGGGGGGGGGGAGGGGTAGCGATGAAGTTGTCCGCATAACCGGCCAAAAAAATTGCATGGTCAAAATTGCAAATCTACCGACGGAGGGTTGTTTTTACCGACTTGTAATGATCACTGAGCACCCCCGGATCTAATCTACTTACAATGATGCACACAGTGGATCTTCATACAACGTCGGCTTGTAGTTAGGGGGGAGGGGACTTGTAATGATCACTGAGGACCCCCGGATCTACTTACAATGATGCACACAGTGGATCTTCATACAACGTCGGCTTGTAGTTGGGTAGGAAATCACCTTTGTAGTTTTTGCGATCCACAAAAGTGTGAGTCGTCTCGCCATACTAAGAATAACAAACGGGCAGACAGAAACGAAAGTTAATCAAGGTTTCTGTTTAAATTGTGATCTACTCAACTTATGGAAAATGTGAATTTATTGTGTTCCAAAAGTTGAAACGTAAATTTGATATTTGTATTCACAAATTAATCAATTCATAAACCATGAACTTTGAATATCTTAATACACTATTTGAATGTTCAAGCAAGTCACAGTTTTAATTGGCATACTTTTTCTAAAATGCCATAATTCTAGCAAAATAAATGCGTAATCATATATATAAGAAACTATCACGTCTGTTTGTCAGTAACTATCCCATACTACAGCGTGTTCAGGTTATCTAGAAAATCGTAATACGCACGTGAATAACACTGGATTTAAAATAGCGCACTAACTCAAATAATGAGGTTGTGCTACAAATTAAACTGAATGGTGATGAGTATCCATTGGCCATAATATAGGACTATTTATCAGGACTGGGAAAGAACTGTGAAATGAATAGCTGGGAGTCTTGCTGCCGATCCTAGGTATATTGGTCTCGTAATAACGCGGGAATTCAATGCATCAATTGAAAATATCAATACATGATATCCAGAGATATATGTGACGCGATCAAGAGGAATGAGTCGGATGTTTTGATGGAAATTCATGTATACAATTTGACATAACTTTGGAACAAAACGTCGTATCGACACGGGGTTTTCAGTTTCTAAAAGCTCTAGGTGTCTTCTTTAAAACTGTATTTAAAAACTCATTTTCGGACCAGGGTCGACATCCGACTCATTCCTCTTGATCGCGTCACATTTATGGAAATCTTGTAACTGTTTCGTCATATATTCGATCAATATGGTGACGTCCATACAGGTGGATTTTTTCTTTCTAAAGCAGATTTTGTCTTAACCCGGCACTTTTAAAAAACTTTTACCTAAGGATGTGGTCTGTATAATAACAATGCTATCTGAGCGCTAAATTTCCATGACAAGAATTTTCTTTAAGCCTATAGAAAATCTATTGGTATTTTTGGTAGCACACTTTTTGAAGGGCTCCAGTGCCAAAGGTCAAAAGTAGCCAAATTACCTGGCTTAGCCACATGGTGGCAACACTACCCTTATAGCTGTGGTGTATAGGTCAAAAGTAGCCCAATTCCCTGGCTTAGCCACAGGGTGGCAACACTTACTCTTATAGGTTTGTGGTACAGGTCAAAAGTAGCCCAATACCCTGGCTTAGCCATAGGGTGGCAACACTACCCTTATAGCTGTCGTGCACAGGTCAAAAGTAGCCCAATATCCTGGCTTAGCCACAGGGTGGCAACACTACTCTTATAGGTTTTTATGTACAGGTCAAAAGTAGTCCAGTACCCTGGCTTAGCCACAGGGTGGCAACACTATCCTTATAGGTTTTGTGTACAGGTCAAAAGTAGCCCAATTCCCTGGCTTAGCCACAGGGAAGCTAAGTAGCCTAATTCCCTGGCTAAGCCACAGGGTGGGCAACACTACCCTTATAGCTGTCGTGTAGCCCAATATTCTGGCTTAGCCACAGTGTTCCCTGCACAGTCAAAAAGGGTGGTAATTTTTCGAGCGGTAAAGTGACATGGGGTGAAATATTGTGCATTTTTTACCCCAAAATGAGTGAATAAACAATTTTTGATTCACAACACACACCGGTAAACTTTTACCGTGGGCAGATGAGTGACGGTTTCCCGGCAACGGGGTAAAAGCAACCATGATGACACCGCGCGCGGCATTTATTGCCAAAATGATGTGCGAAAACTTGACTATACGAACGACACATGCTGCAATGATGGCGTCGAAAGACAGTCACGGTGTTCCTGATGAAAACGACATGAGCTTTTTATTGCCATTATTTCAAGGTATGTGTTTTCTATTGATATCCTAAATATACCATAAAGGTGTACGCTGACTCAAAAAACATATACAGGCTGGTAAAGCACGGTACATAATGACGATAAAAAAATGACCTGCATGCATGCATTGCATGTGTTTATAAAAGTTTAAGCTTACTTCAATCAAACATATGAACAATGTACTTGGTTTGGTATCCTCCGTATAGTACTCAGACCGTTTGGAAGTTTTCACATGATGCATGCAATGATTTGATAATGACATATTTAGGATATCAATAGAAACACATACCTTGAAATAATGGCAATAAAAAGCTCATGTGTAACGTTGAAAGAAACATGTTCAGAATAAAGGCTTTTGCAAAAAATTGAATAAATGTATTCAGTGATGTTCATTTTCATTGTGATGTGTAATTTATTTCCTGCAGGTTTCATCATGTTTACACAAAATTGTGTAAATATCTACAACAAAATGTACACAAACAGTTGTAAAAATATTACACAACTCTATGGGGTAAGAATATTTAACCCCATTTATGTGTAAAATAATACACAATTGAGGGGTAAAACTACTACCGCTGTTGAATTTGGTAAAGTTTACCCCATTCAGCGGTTCTGGGGAAACATGCGAGCAATTGTGTAAAAGTTACCCCATTTACGGTAAAAATGTTACTCCGAACTGGTGTAAATTTGTTACTCCCCTTTGCTGTGTAAAGCTTACTCCAGTGACGACCATGTTTCCCCAGAACCGCTGAGATGTGTAATATTTTACACCATACTGGGTAATTATTTTTTACAGTGTGGCTTAGCCACAGTGTTCCCTGGCTTAGCCACAGGGTTCCCTGGCTTAGCCACAGGGTTCCCTGGCTTAGCCACAGGGTTCCCTGGCTTAGCCACAGGGTTCCCTGGCTTAGCCACAGGGTTCCCTGGCTTAGCCACAGGGTTCCACAGGGTTCCCTGGCTTAGCCACAGGGTTCCCTGGCTTAGCCACAGGGTTCCCTGGCTTAGCCACAGGGTGGCAACATTACCCTTATAGCTGCCGTGCACAGGTCAAAAGTAGCCCAATTGGTGGCAAAACTGTCCCTGAGCAGAATCCATGTTCACTTACTGTCTGTACTTGAGCAAAGATGACGGAGCCATTTTCATCTTTTTCTTCCCATATCTCCTTGGTCACTTTGGCGCCTCTCTCTTTTGCTTTCTGTCAATATAACAATGTGAAAACATTGAACACATAATTATAGAACCACACACACAAAATTGTTTCATTTGAAAACATTCAATACAGAGTGATTAGGCGATGGGAAAAGAAAACCAGGTGTTCTACGGGCCCAACCGATCCATATCATTTTAATTAACATTTTTATTATTTCTTTTTTATAAAATTGTATTTTTAAAATGTTCTATGGGCAATTCTACAAAAAAGGTGCCAATACCGTATCTTCCATTCTTTGGTCCAAAAAATCTTTACCGTGCATTTTGGTTAGCAAATGTGTTGTTTTTCTTGTAGAACGTAACAAGTTCTACACAAACATTATATGATTTTCTATACTTCAAATGCCTTCATTACTATGATTTAACCCTTGCAAAATGCCAAAAACACGTTTCCACAGCTCAAGTCATATTTGGCCCTGCTTATTTTCTTTTACTAAATACAACTTTGCGACAAATGCGACAAAAAACAACAACACTGTTTTACGAGCTGAGGGACCTGTCAAGTAGGGTTGGTTGGTCGGGTGCTTTTTATTTTGTTTTTATAACCCTAAAATGTCACCAAAATCTGCAAAAAACATGAATTTTTAAAAAAATTGTGAAAACAAAATGTTGACAGATATTTGGCCAAAAAACGGATGATTTACATGAATTGAGTAAAATGTATCTAATATTATTTTTTTCTTCCAAAAATCACAAAAACTGCATTGAGCATTAAAACGTCCGAAACCGTGAGCTATGTTATTGTGAGCTACGTTATCAAGTATAGAAATATTAGTATGATTTATTTATTTTATTTATTTATTAATCTGTACTTATATGGCGCTCTACAAAGAATACAGCGCCTTACAACAGGCAAAATAATGCAAACACACAAACACAAACACCTAACATTTATACAAATGGGTTTTCAACAAACGTTTGAAAACCCTTTATGGTGCGTGAAGCTGACTGAAGCATGCACATGGCATATATATTTAAAGAAACAATGAAATGTTTGTTTAATCTCACCTATCCTATCATATTTATTTATATGGATAACGTACATGTAGCTCACAAAATATTAATCATGTTAATGTATAATCAGGATTTCAGATATGATTACTTTTAAATATTTTGTGCCTTTTTAATTTTTATCTGTACTCTACGGATTCATTGCCGGGTTTTTATCTTATGACCAGATGCTGGTTCACTGGTCTTTTACTGGTTTCTATTAGAATTAAGTGTTGGTTCTTTGTTTGTAGTTTTAAGCTGTGTAACATATTTTGTGGGCAATTGTGTATATTTTTCTGTATTTATCTGTTTTGTTTTTATCTTGTAAAGCGCTTAGAGATCTTACGTATCAAGCGCTTGAAAAAATGCTGCGTATTATTATTAATTATCTCTTATTTCAATACACCTTTTTGTGTGCAACATAAAAGGTTATCAGTAACATCTCAAACAACATTAACAATTTTTTGTTTTGTTGTGATATTCATTTTGGATAACATAGATCACTGTATTAGACTTTGCACACAAATTGTTATGCTTTAGTTTGAAGATACACGAGAGGTGGTGTTGAGAACTTTATATATGACATCAGTGACACATATACATATAAAATCGTCAACAATATATGCAAATTTGAAACAATTTTTTTCAAACCTTTTTCAGACCTATTGGCACCATTGTTGTAGAATTGCCCATTATATACAGTCAACACAATAAGACCAGGTATTAAATGTGCTGATATTACTCTAAAGTGTAACTCGGATTAACTCCTACATAAACATTATATTATATAAAGTTGTTGAGGAATTTCTCTTTTTAATTTGAGATATTACACGACAGGAATGGTTGATTATTGAGGAAGTTACAATCCAACTTTATGTAAGGTCAAAATCTGATTTCATTTTCACATTTATCTTTTCAACCTGGGGAGAGTATGACATGTAAAGCGTGTGTGCCGTATTAAACAACCGTAACAATGCAGCCAGCCGACTATCCAACAACCTGGGCGTCGACCGGTGAAATAGCACTACCACTACCAGTAATCAATCATTTTCCCATCTGAGTTATTGTGTGTGGGGGGGGTGGGTGTGTGTTGAGGGGGGGGGGGGGGGGGGGGGGGTCCAGAAAAAATGTTTCTGAAACCCTCTTATATAATAAATTGAGACTTTTTTTATTGATTTGGTCTTGAATTAACTTACATTATTAGATTGTCTAGTTAGCATGTTCGGGTCATTCAGATGTGAAGGCCGTACTCAAACTATTTCCCACTCAGGGTCAGAATTTAGATTCCTGCAAAGGATTTTGCGAGAATCTATGGATTCTCCTCTCTCTATTCAAATTATGTGTAGACAGAATATCTCTACGAGAATCAACTTGATTCACACAACTTTACCAGTGGGATTCTGACCCTGCCACTTTTATTTAATATAAATAGTTGTTTTAATCAAGAGCTAGACTAATTTAAGCCCAATTTAAGCTGTCACGTTTATGTTTTTCCATTTGCAAATTCGATTGGTTTTGCAATAAAAAAGCTTCTGAAGTGTGCCTGATAAATTAGATCTTTACTTTTCCAATAAATAAATAATGTATGTTGTATTGTATGGAAAAACTCAAGAAATATTTGAAAGGAAGCAGATTTTTTTGTTAATAACATGCCTTGATGATCCACTGAATATCTTC